>CM040238.1:36083155-36683155 GCA_022545495.1 Chrysanthemum lavandulifolium | reverse complement strand
CTTCATCCTTAAGTGTAAGTGCCACTTGAGGATTAGGAATGGTAACCTTTGAAGGGAATTTTCTTTTTTGTGAAGGTTTTCTCTTAGGATACTTAGGGGTACTTCCGAAGGTTTCGCAACACTTCCAAGCGCCTCTCCGGTCTTCCTAACTGATGTACCAAAAGACTTTTCATCAATGAACCCTACTTTGCCTGATGCAACTGATTCCAGATAACGTTTGTACGATTGAAGTTCCTTGATAGCAGCAGTAAGAAGGCAATCGGGTAATACCGCGCCTTGTTTCTTCATTGTTGAGTCCTTAAATCTGACAACATTGAGTGTGGGCTCAAGCAACATGGAGTGATGGTCGGGGTCATCAAGTCTCAAGGGAATATCTGGATTATTCCCTAGAATCCTTTGGATCAACAGTTTGTGTATCTAATATAAGGGATCTTGGTGCGGGCTTTTAAGATAAGTCATCATGTCGTCCCATATCGTAGCCGCAAATTGATGTGCTTCATGTTGACTATGCCCCAAAATATTTGTAGTTCCATGAGCCGGATGCTCAAAACCACCATCACGTCCAAAACCGGTTGGCAATCATGATGTAGATGGTTCTCCATGGTCGGGGATGTTCTTAAGATCAAGCGATGAGTGTTTTGTGATGATCCCAGCAGCTTCATCATAGCCGATGTCGACCATGAACTGGAGAGTGACGTCTTCTGAAGGAGAAGCAACATATTCAGCAGGCTAGATGTTTGGAAGAAGAAGAATAGCCCTTAAGTCTGCTGGAGTGACGGTGACTTGTTTGTCGTTGAGTGTCACTGTTACAGCCTCTTGACCTTTGACCTTCTACATGGTATGCCAAAATTGGTGAACATAAATCACCAACACAGTTGCAGAATTAGTGAGCATGTTCTTGTAAGGATGAGTCTTCAGAATATCCACAACAATTTGACAAGAAGACTCAGAACATGTGAAGTTATCAAAATCGACTATGAGATTGTTCTTCCCAATCTTCATTGTGTAATCGTTGGGGAAGATGTCATCCATCGTGAGAACATTTGGTGCATCAACATTTTCCATTTGGACGTGCATATTGTGATCTGAAATATATTGAGCCAAAAGAACCAACATATCAAAAGACATTACGTTAGTCAAAAGTTGATTTTATTATCCAATTATTGAATATGTTATGTTAACGAATGTTACGAGTCCAACGTCACTTGTATGTCCAATAGTCCAAAGTAGTCTTGATAAGTTTCGTGAGTTTATTAGTTTTGAATTGCAAATTCCAAAGTTTTCACTCATTTACACAACATATTAACCATTTAAGCTTATTAGTGACATTTTGGTTTCATGACGTTATGATTTATTTATTTGCAAGTTTGTACGTGTAACAATTCATAATTATGGTTAAAAATTAGGCTTAAGCGTAGGAATTGTAAGCTTATGCTTAAACAGAAGGCCATACGCGTAGGCATAAGCTTATGCGTAGGAACTTAGCTTACACGTAAGAAATATTACGCGTAAGAAAAGAGCCCTTAGCATCAGGCTTACGCGTAAGCGTATGTTGGAGCTTATGCGTAAGGTTACTTGTAAGAGTGAACCTTATGCGTAATACTCAAGTTTACGCATATCCTTCACAGGATACGCGTAGTCCCCTTTGTAGAACCTTATGCGTAAGATTACTCTTACGAATAACATTCTACGCGTGAACACTAGTACAAAACGGATTTGGTCACACATGGTCGAAATGGAACGCCACACATTCGCATATTTGTGTGGTCAAGGTATGAAAATTGACAACATTTACTAATTAGTCACACATGAAAATTTTGATTGTGTGACCATTAGAATCAGATTGCCACACAATTGAACATTGTGTGGCTAAAGGTATCCGTGATTTTGTTTCGCATCATTTAGCCACATATGAATTTGGAACGTGACAAATACAAGTAACCTTGATGCGTTAGTCACATGAAGTAATTTTTGTGTGTCTAAATCATAGAGTCAAGTTTTGTCACACATTATTTAAGGGTGACTGATATGTTTTGCCAACTCTTTAGCCACATCCGAAATTGGAACGAGTGACAAATGAAAAGTAAGGTTGAAGCATTAGTCACGATATACATATAAACAATGACAAATATATGTCACACACTTGAACACCTGTGACCAAAAGCCATATATGGTCACACTAAATGTTTTGTCACACATTCGTTAAGTGTAGCCAAAATCCAAGACATATGTTCACGTAAGTTAATATGTGTGTTTAAAGTTTAGTTTGTGTTAGCTTGCCAAAAGCTAATCTATAAAGTCACATTTACTACTAACACCGTGACCAAATGCCATATATGGTCACACTAAACATTTTGTCACACATATTATTTAAGTGTAGCCAAAATCCAAGACATATGGTCACGTAACTTAATATGTGGCCATTGGATGATCAATAGTCACTCAAAATACACGTTTCTTCACTTTAAACACCATATGGTCACACTTATTAACACTTTTAGCCACTTAATGGTTAATTGTATGTGACAAAATGCCCAAAACAAACATGCTTTGTGTGACTAAATGTTAGAAATGGCCACACAAACATAAAATTCATGTGGCCATTGGATGATCAATAATTAAACAAAATACACATTTCTTCACTTTAAACACCATATGGTCACACTTATCAACACTTTTGGCCACTTTATGATTAATTGTATGTGACTAAATACCCAAAACAAACATTCTTTGTGTGACTAAATGTTAGAAAAGGCCACACAAACATAAATTTGATGTGGCCATTGGATGATCAATAGTCACACAAAATACACATTTCTTCACTTTAAACACCATATGGTCAAGTTTGTTGCATTTATTGTGCTGTTAATGCAAATGTGGGTTTGTAGGTGATGGCTTTTATAGTCACATTGATATGCACACACAAACACACACATTAACACTTGTGCAACACCACAATCTACTAAACTTGGATAAATCCAAACTAATTATATATATGAAGAACTCTTTAACAACGAGTACTTGATTGTTAATGCGGAATCTTAACAACAAGCAAGAAGAACACAAATACTATTTCACTAATAAACTTCTTTTATTAATATTTCTATTCGTCTAAGTACAAGTTCATTTCACTATACTTTAGGGTTCCTTTATACACTTAGGAAAACCTAGTATACAAAACGTGTAGAAGGATATAGATATCTCTTCCTAAGATATCTCTACGCGTACATATCCCTTCCCTAAACTCTAATAAACTATTCTGTTTTTCATAAATGTAACTAACTACTAATACTACCGACTTAATCGTTATATCGCCAAGATATTGTTGTTGAGCTTTTGATTCAATTAACCTCAAAAGTCGATAGCATGCATCATCCTTTCTTTCACCTAACAACTTCTTCTCAAGCATAGCCCCAGAATATCGTTTTGAAGTGGATACTCCACTCAGAAGCATATAAAGAATTGCGTTTCTAATTCCAAACAAGTGCACCGACAAGTGTGGAAATATCTCCATCCGATCACTTGTTCTTGACAGCCGCCGCCCACATTTCATCATCAAGATCCGTGTCTCAAACATGGTCTTCAAGTCACCCCTGAGGACTCTTTCATATTCCTCTTCGTGTCTCTTGTCACCATGCTTCTCCATCATCACCGGTACATGGTCTTCAAATCATCCTCGACAAATCACTCAATAAACCAGAAAGTTCACATATATAGTGTCTGTGTGATTTTCCTTACTATCGTGTAAACTACCTTTTTCCCATTTTGATGATCCGAACCTTTGCAATCTTAGCGTGAAGTGTTGAACTCAGAGGAATGGAGCCCATGGTAAACTCTTCGATGACGGTTCATCAACCTTATCCTTCATGTACTCTTCCACTTCCTTCTTAACATTTGTCTTATCCTTTTCACCCTTTCTTTCCAAAGGATTTCTTCCTTGTCATATTCACAACCTTGGTTGCTTAACCTCGCCTTCCTCCTCTTTCTTTACGCTTTTGGCTTATCACCAAGTTTTTCACTTCAAGAACCTTTTCGTCTCGCAATCTTTCGCTTCTTAGCATCCTTTGGTTGAAGATTGTAACCCTTCCTTTAAGCGTTGAAGCTTCCAACTCGAATCCATTGGAATAAATCTTTTATTTTGGTACACTACTTTTTCAAATTTCGCTTTTAGATCATCACCTTCAATTTCCTTAATCGGCTCAACTTCCGTGTAGGATTCCTTGACTTTTGATGTAGTGGATCATATAATCCCTTTGCTCGCCTTTGGTCAAGGGTCCGTGCATCCTTTCTCTTTTCTCTCGCTCTCGAGAAGCCTCTTCTTCTCATTAATCATCTCAACCATTTTACTTGCATAGTCTTCTCCGCCAATATCGTGAAGGATATCTCTGTTTACTAATAATCTGCCTTTATAGTATCCCATTCTTCATCAATGTAGAATTTGGCGATTCCACAATTTCATCTTTCCTTTTCATTTGTTCTTCGATTAATTTCGGTTCCTCCCGCAGATTTTTGGCAATCACTCATCATTCAATGTTTGTTCGCACGCTTAGCTTCTTCACCTCATCCTCCGCTTGAATCCTAGCAATCTCGCCTAAGCTAGCTTCCTCTTCGTGAGTTGCTTTTGGTCTTCACCGGCTCGTAAGATTCTTGCACTATTCCTTTGCCTTCCCTATGCACAAACTCCTCACCAAGACTACCGGATCACTACCAGATTAATATGTTCAAGACTAGTATTAACTTCAAGATCAAAGCGAGTATTAAAATCTTCATCAAAAGCAGATTTAATTTCAAAGACCACCGACTTATCTTTAGTAAAGTCACCGGACTTATCCACTCCACTAGAACTTGCGCTTCTTTATCCGTCTCTTCTTAAAGGATTTCTTGTGATCGAAATTCTTAACCAAGATTTCATTGCCCAATCCTTGAGGACTAATTTGAGTTTCCTCGAGGATTCCTCACCTTCCGAGTCTGTAATGTCTATCCCCGTCTGCTTGAATTTCCTCCAATTTCTTAACTCTTTTGAGTAGTCCCCAGTGACTTCTTGGTCTTCTTCAATTTTTCTCCAACTCATCAACCCTTGAAATCGGTTGTGGAACCGGTTGAAGTAGATCTTCCATAGATAAGGAACCGGGTTCTCACTGTAGTAGTGGGTGTTGAGGTTGTGGTTGAGGAATCACCGTGGTTCTTCCTCATGGACCAAGGTGAAGGTGGTGGGGTGTTGGTGTCCTCTGCTCAAACTCGTTTTTTCCGGTTCGATGTAGGTTGAGCCCGAGCTTCGATGTAGCAGAGGGAGATGGAACAGATGTAGATGTACCTTCGTGGTCAGAGCAACAAGAGCAACATAGCGCATAAAAGTGGCTTGTGTACCCTTCAAAACCCCTTTTCATATTACCAAATATCTTTTTAGTGAAAGGGAGAGCAATGTAAGGATGTTTGCTTGTTGTTTCAACATTTAAGATCATTTGCAAAAATCTTGGGTACATCAAAACTTTTTCTTATTCTTGGCATTAGCAACCATGGCATCAAAAATCATTTTTGAAAAATTGAAGAGTCTCGCGGTGGAGAGACAGACCAATGCGTAGCAATATTGCTTCCAAATTGATCCCATCCACCACTTTTAGAGCTCATACAATGTAAAATATGATGCACAAGGAAACGCCATTGTGGCGTAAAATGACTCTTCCAAAAGTGAATGTTCCATCGCTAGATATCCAATATTTTCCAATCCTCGAAAGAGGTCATTATTTGGCAACATTGAAATCCCCGAGGCATCGCCCAATTGAAGCTTGCTTCGATCGATTCCTCGATGATTGAATACTCTAACGTATCAATAGTTGCATTTAACTCTAGTGTCCCATCGCAATAGTTCTAGCAGAGAGCCCCGCCGTAACTGTTTGACTAGGGAATCATAGATAGTTGGATTATGAGTAAGGGCATACCGATATGACTACCCTTTAGAAAGTCCACTATCGCTCAAGCTTGTGCTTTCAGCAGAGCTTTTGAGAAATCCCACTTGATTGTGCTTGTCTACAAACTTTAATTGTGCCATCTTTTATGTTAATTGAAGTACGGTAGTGCAAAGCAATTAGGGTTTAGTGTTGGTAAGGAGACTTAATCGAAAGAAAAGATTTAAACTTTTAAAGATTAGGATAAAGTAATTAAAGGATAAATATGAATTCTAAAAATAAAATTATCCATATAAATACTTTCGACCACCTAAAATTAGGTAACGGTACTATTTAAACAAGAAAATCGTTTTTAATTTTTGCACTACCGCACTAAAGAATGGTCAAACAGACTTAACAATGACATCACCGTAATTAACTCGTACTATAGCACATCAACTAGCACAACTTCCATACATCTCCAACTGTGAGAATTCTTGCTTTTCAACATCCTTAAACATCCTTAAACAAGTACAAAATAATATACCTAATGATTTAACTAATATTAAGTCTTGTATTATAAACATAAATCCTTAAAAAGTACAAAAATCGAATGTCTATATGCTTTAAAAGAGTGAAATATGATAAAGGTAGAGTGTGACAACTTGACCATAACATGGTTCACTTGGATTTTAGATAACAACACCTCCACAATCGGTTCGATAGTAGTCGGTTCGTGATTCGTTACCCAAGTCACGCCGATCCACACGTGGCAATATGTTATCATTGTGCCGGTGAATGACGGTACTAAATTCCTCATCGGCTTTGTCATACTTATCTTTGTAATTCTTGGGAGGTGTCTTAAACACAATAGACAATTTTTATCTACCGGTCTTTCACATAAAACACTTGTCGTGCTTGTGCGGCTAATATGAACGGATCAACCTTGTGGCCTAAACTATTCAGTCAACCAATGTATACCCAAGAGTAGTATCGCGTTTCACACCACCACTTTGTGATTAACCCACCACATTTGAAAAGAGGAATTTGCATGTAACGGTAATCTAGTTCCCATATCTCTTGTAAAACCCCATAATAATATGCTTTTCTTGTGGTTGCAACTTCTTTAGATATGTGCATATCTAATGCCTCAACACTAACCCCACTGCTCGTAAACTTTGCCTTCATGATCTTTCATACGAAAAGTATACCCATTGATGTGATATGCATCGATTTCACTACGGTGGCGCGTGGTCCATAGGATATCCACCTTACGCTTCGATACACTTTCTTTGTCGATTTCTAACTCTCTCTCAACCCGAATTTCATTACAAGTATATATTAGCTCAAAAGAATAAGTACACCAATTTTCGGATCAAAATGAGTCGAGAAATAAGGTTTAGAAAGGGTATGTTGAGTAACATAAGATTAATTACTTTGCGTAACCACTTGGCAAAAGATTTGTTGTGCTCATTCTCCGTAAATGCTATTCGCTTACCCGGTTTTTCGCTTTCAAAACTTGCTTGTGTCGCTCTGAAACAATGTGTTTGATTATTATATTTGATACATCATTTTCAAGAATGAAATAGACATGTGTTAGTAAGACTTACTCGATATACGGTACAATTTCATCGTATTATTTATTACATACAAATGTGTTTTCGAAAGAGTTCCGCAGAAACTTCACTTGATTTGCCGGCCGACAATGGCTTTCCTTCCTCATTTTCATCTGTTTCATGTTTATCGTGGGATACCAACAGTTTTCATGGATTTATGATATTCGCTAAAAACTCTATTGTTTCTTCCGCAATAGTCTCCTCAAGAATGCATCCTTCGGTCTATTTCTGTTCCGCACATGTCCTTTAATAACCTTCATACATCTTTCGAATGGATACATCCACCGAAAGCATATGGGACCGCATAATTTTACCTCCCTAGTTAGGTGCAATCAAATGTATCATAATATCAAAGAATGATGGAGGAAAGAACTTCGAGTAGGCACAGTGTCACTACTAGTTCGCTTGCATATTATCTAGTTCTTGCAATATTATTTCTTTGCAACATATTGATTTAAAGAAAAGCAAAACCCGATAATAGCATATCGTGTGGGTGGGTGCATGATTGAACGTATTGCAATGGGCGTAAACTCTTGCATTAGCATGTGATAGTCATGCGATTTTAGGCCAATGAGCTTCCTATCCTTTAGGTCGACCAAACTAGAGAAATTTGAACAATAGCCTTGTGGTACCCGATGTTGTGTAAAGTTTCACAAAAATATCTTTTCAAGATTCGTTAATGTGTAACCTTTGGAGGTAGTGTTGTTTTGTCTTGTTCTTGCATAGCAAACAACTCTTGTTTTACCCCAACTCACCAGATCCAATCGAGCATTCATCCATCTTTCGCCTTTCCCGGAACATGTAGCAAAGTTCGACGAGACTCTCAAAGAACATTCTTTTCTACATGCATAAAATCAATACAATGTGGAATGTAATTATGCCTCCAATACCTAAGTTTTCGATACCAAATGTTGAATTTCTTCCAATACGCACCGCTTTGTCCGCTTACTTGGCTTGAACTACCTCTACTACTGTTATGTTTCTTTTTCGCTTTTGAATCTTCCCACCCGCCTCTCGTATCTTCTTGGTTTTCGATGCATTATTGTTTGTTCGCTTTCCTTTTCCCCACTTATTTTCAATATGTTGTACCTCGTTGTATATTTGTTCCCGGTCATTGGATTTGGAGCCGGAGAAATTCTTGTTGTCCATTAAATGCCTTCCTTTGCCTTCTCGAACGGATGGTCATATGGTAGATATCGTCTGTGACCAACATAACTTTGCTTGGATGAGGCGAAAGTCTAACACAGTTTGTATCTTTCCCACATACTACACAACCTTTGAATCCATCAGACGGGCAGCCACATAATGTACCAAGTGCGTGGTAATCATTTATTGTCCATAACACAACGACACGTAGATTAAAGTTATCTTTGTGGATGCATCATATGTATCAACCCTCAGATCGAATAAGGTTTGCGATCATCAACAAACGGTTCTAAAAACATCGATATCATTTCCCGGTATCCCGATATTAATACCGAAAGCATGATAAACTTTCTTTTCATACACAACCATGGAGGAAGGTTGTATATGATGCTTAAAACCGCCATACATCGTGATGCCTATTTCCGAGTTGACGCCAACCCCATCACCGATATTCCTAGCCGAGATTTCTTGGATCTTCAAAGCAATTTCGGGAATTTTTCATCTATGGTACGCCATGCCTTTGAATCATGGGTGACGAACACACCATCGGTTATCCTCCGTGTCGCGTGCCATCTTAAATCTTTCAAATACTTTCTAGCTTAAATAGTCGTTAGCCTTGGTATAATTGGAAAGTACCACATTACCTTTGTTGGAATGTTTTCGTACACTTTATGTGTCTTATTATCCACCTTCCATCTTGATATCCCACAAGTTCGACACGCAATCAAATCCTTGTCATCCTTCCAAGAAAGAAGGCGTTGTTGATACATACATGTATCTTTTGTATCCCGATCCCATCAATTTCAAAATTTTTTGGCTTGATAAGTTTTTTCCACCATTTCGTTACCAAGCAGTAGCATCTTCTTTAACAATCCTAGTAATTCAAGAAAGAACTTATCGTAACATCCGTACTTACCCTTCAAGTTGAGTAGTTTAACTATTGCGGACAACTTTGTGAAGTCGTGACATCCTGCGTAAAGAGGCTTCTCTCGTCTAATAATAATTGTTGAAACTTGACAAGATCATCCTCATCAAAATTATCTTTTGTAGCATTAACCATTTCTACCGTTGTTGGGGCATCCGTTGGAATATATGAAGCAAAATCCGTGTCGTCAACAAACTCGTTGTAGCGTTAATGTGTGTTTCGGTACTTATTGATGACTCATCCTTCTCTCCATGTTTAGTCCAGTTTAGGTAGCTTAGATCAAACCCATTGTTGAATAAATGGAACCGCACTTTCTCCACTTTATGCTCTATGTGGTTTAAACAATCTGCATACGGACATGGCATTGAAAGATCATTTTATTAACTCGTGGGTCGATGTTCCCATCTTCCGCAAGTTGTGTATCGCATAATCAATAAACGCCGCTACTCCATCAACATAAGATTTGTTGGTCCTATTAGTTCCTATCCAAGACTTGTCCATGTTTATAAATGTGTCCCACTTATCCGAGCAAAAATGTTTATAAATGTAGTCCCTGCAGGCATGTTAAAAAGACAGTCCAAGTTATTGAAGATTATAGAAGACAACATCAAACTGCAATTGATGATCTTAAAAGTTAAAAAAGACATTCCAAGTAATGAGGATAGCTCAAAGATTGAATGTGGTATTGAATTATGCTAAGAATTGAATAAAGTCTAATGAAACAGTTCCTAAAGGGGTGTTTGGGTCAAGGAAAAATAAGAAATTAACTAGCTAAATTATGGTTCCATGTTCATGTGGTAACAGCTTAATGTGGTTTCTTAAATTTTTAACCAATTAACTATCTAAATTTAACAAGAAAATGACATAATTTACAAGAGGATATCTCAAACAAATGTTCAATTAGCTAATAGGCTTAACAGGTTATTTTATGTGTTAGAACGATGTGTACAAAAGGAACATAACAATACTTACCAGTGGTGACGGATGGTGGGTCTATGACGGGAGAGTTGTGGTGGTGACGGATTTGTGGTGAGATGAGAGGAGGTGTGGGGTGACAGAGGAGGAGGAGTTAATTTTGCAATTAGTTTGGAATGGCCTTGATGCAAACTTTGGGGAATAAATTTAATTTGTGGGGAATTTTAAATTTGCTTAAATTTTGAAAAGTTTTCATATTAGTTTAAAAGGTTTTTCTCTTTTGATTTAATGATTTTTTCATTTAATTAGTTTAAAAGGTTTTTATTCATAATAAATAAAATAAAATTAAAAATACAATTTAAAAAAAAAAATTATTTTTAAGTATTTAGGACTTTTAAAAAATAATTTTAATTTTTATGCTTAAATTTCCAATATTTGGTATTTTTAGGATTAAGTGCATTTTAGGTTATTTCGACTTTTGTTACTTGATTTATTTGCTTATTTAGTTGTTTTTAGTTTAAAAAAAGTAAAGTAACTCCCAATACCGTCTTCCACGGGTTATGGGTCCCAATACCGTCTTCCACGGTGTATGGGGGAGGTTGAGACGAGATGCCTTACCCCTACCTAAGGTAGAGAGGTCGCTGCCCGGTTCTACCAAAGGTAGAAAAGGACCTCCGGCCTTGCAAGGGGTGAGGATCGAACCCTTGAGAGGTTGCTTCCGGTTCTACCAAAGGTAGAAAAGGACCTCCGGCCTTGCAAGGGGTAAGGATCGAACCCTTGACCTCTTTCTCCAGAGGCAAGAGTGTTAACCACTTGATCTAACCTTGCTCTTTTTTTGTTTTTAGTTTATGTTTCATAAATTTATTCACAAAATCCAAATATCTTTCATTATTCTTTATCACCCGATCACGAACCGAACGCGAATTTCCATTCACACTCCGTTGGGACTTAAAACGACCTGGGAATATCTCATATTTCTGGAAAATATTGTGTTTTGACTTTCTTTTACCAAATTGGGATTTTCATTCTCGGGTAGCCAGCAAATTGACCATTTGGTCGGGTTTTTCATAATATAATATTATATATACTATTGATTGAATCATGTCGTAACATGACACTCTAAGCAACTATAACCCAATGCTTTTGACCCATATTATGTCAAATACCCATTAATGAATGTGACCAGTGATAACGTAATACCCTACCCACCATGTGAACTAGCCATTATCACCGGTCATGAATGGGTTGCACCGGCTTGGTAGGTGTATAGTTATAGTGTGAAGGTTATATGAACTGTATTAAAGTTATTAAGGGTGGGCACGTTAATTTTGACATTTCAGGATGACATAAAATCATTAACTCACGTGTCTTACTCAAAACACTGTGTGAAACTGTGTTTAGGGTTGCGTTAGATACGTTGGGCACGGTAACACAACCCTTGTGCGTTTTCGTCCGTTTTAGTCGGTCCTATACGTTTTCGTCCGTGTTCATACGTTTTCTTAGTTTTGTACATGTTTTCTTCCGTTTTTGTACGTTTTTACACGTTTTCGTCTCTTTTCATATGTTTTCGTCCGTTTTTGTATGTTTTTACACTTTTACACATTTTCATACGTTTTTACACGTTTGCGTCTATTTTCATACGTTTTCCACCGTTTTGTCCATGCACGACTTTGTCCTTTTAATAAGTTTTATACGTTTGCTTTTGTTTACACGTTTTCGTCCGTGTTTACACTTTGTCGCCGGGTTTTTCATGTTTTAGTCCGTTTGTATAAGTTTTTGACCGTTTCGTCCGCTTTCTAGCCGCTTTCATCTATTTTAGACGTTTTCGTCCGCTTTCATCTGCTTTTACATATTAACGTACATTTTATTACGTTCTTATACGTTTTCGTCCGCTTTAGTTCGCTTTTTGTCCGCTTTAACCGCTTTTAGCCATTTTCATATGTTTTGAAGACTTTTTCGCCGCTTTCACGCTTTCTTACACTTTTACACATTTTCATACGCTTTTACACGCTTACATCTGCTTTCACACGCTTTCCACCGTTTTGCACGACTTTGTCCTTTTAATCGCTTTTATACGCTTCGCTTTTGTTTACACGTCGTCCGTGTTTACACTTTGTCGCCGGGTTTTTCATGTTTTAGTCCGTTTGTATAAGTTTTTGACCGTTTCGTCCGCTTTCAGCCGCTTTCATCTATTTTAGACGTCTTCGTCCGCTTTCATACGCTTTCATCTGTTTTACATATTAATGTACATTTTCACGCTCCATACGTTTTCTTACGCTTACACGTTTTTTCGTCTGCGTTAGTCCGTTTTTTTCCGTTTTATCCGTTTTTAAGACTTTTCGGTCAACCCAAGAAGCGAAGTGAATTCATATTCGGTTTTCGGCTCGCTTCGGTTTAATTCTAGTTCGGTTCGGTTCGGTTTTCGTGTTGAACCGAATAAAAAAATAACCGATTTAACGAAACCAAACAACCCGATAACCGAACGGATAAACACCCCTAATTTATAGTGATAGTTTAAAAGGAGGACTTATTTTGCGGTTTTAAAGTTTAGGTCTTTATAGTTTGAATTCATAAGGAGTTACAAGTTACTTTCTATCACACTATCCCCACAACTCTTCTTCAACCTTTCTTATCAATATTTCAATAATATCTATTTTACCCAATTTCATTATCAATGGCATTATCAACCATCACCACAAAACCAATTGGCTAAGCGTGTTATTGATGACCTAATTGAGTTTAGCGGGAGACATCTGTTGATGGTTACATGAGTTTCTTCAAGGCTCAAGAAATTTCCGCCTCCGTGGCTTTATAAACCGGATGCGCGAAGAGGCCACCACAAGAAAGAATGAGATTGGGCAGTTTAATGCTTTAATTGTCGAGATGGTAGCTCTTGGAGATGGGGATGACCATTTTGACACATTGATGGATCTTAGGCATGACCCGGAGGTGCGAGGACTAAGTCTGCAGGGTTGAATGATCTCATTACTCAAGCTGAGGAGGATATCGAGACCAAGGAAGAACAAATTCAGTCGATGAATGGTTGAAGGGTTGCTCGCTATGTAAAGGGATGGTTTCTTTTGCTCTAGTGTCATCTGTTTATAATGTCTAATGTCTTGGTTTAATATTATGGTTTGTAGATATATTAACAATGAAACATGTATGGATCTTTTGATGGTTTATCCATATGACACTCTAAAATATGTATGTTGATCCAATGGAATGGAATGGGATGCGCTCGCTAGTTTGTTTCATCTTTTTTTAATGTTGTTTTGCATTTAGGAATTGGTTGTGGTGTTTAAGTTCATATCTGGTAGAATGTATTATTGTAGGTTTGAGGTTGATCCAATCACAGTGGTGCATCCCATGTGTCGTGTTCAATGTTGAGCCATGGATATGCGGTTCATAAGTGCTTTGCTTAGGTTGTTCATTTTTTAGGTTGTTGTCAATTTTTAATGACTGATTATGAAGTTTAGAAGTGGACCGTTTGTGCATGACAATTATTTTGGATTGAACCACTAGATTTAGGGTGTTTTTGTTGTTGTTTTTGCTTTAAGTTAATTGCATTTACATGATTTCTTGATTTTTTTTACTGTTGGAGGATGTTAGAGCTTATTTAAGTGCTTATAAATAGCTTATTTATAGGCTTAAAGTAAGGTCTCAGGGCTGTTTGTTGTGTCAGCAGTCCTTGGTTGGATTTGATTATTTTTGTGCTTACTTGTTTATCTGGGACTGCTTATTAGTTATAGTTGCTTAATTAGTTGCTTTAATTCCATTTTTTGCTTTTGTTTCTTCATTTGTATGCGCCATGTGGTGAGATTTTAGTGTAGTTGCAGTTATATGTGTCTTTGATACAGCTGGTTTGAAGTTATATGGGTGTTTGGGACTCTGGGTAAGAACCATTTCATCATGGGTGTGTTGGTTTCAAAATGCACCAAAATGAAATATTTAAATTTATATTATCAATTTGGAGCCACATTTTAAAATTATCAAATTTGGAGCCAAATTTCACCAAAATTTTAAAATTACTTAGGAAATTATGGTTTTTTAATTGAAAATCGCCCATAATGAGCCCTAATTTTACTCCAATAAATCGTGATTCAAGCAAAACAACCGTAACTTCAATTTTACACCATTATTTACCAATTAAGTTTACTAATTTTCTTTAACACATTACTTCGACGAATCATGGCAACTCAAACCAATTGTCGGGATGATTTGGTTTATTCGATCGTGAAAATGATAACCCATTTGGATATGAATCGAGGCGTATTCGGATGAGGGTGAGGATGTGAAAACAACCATTCAAATGCGAATGTTGTTAAGAGGGCATAACTAGGTTAGCTAAGTTTCGCAGGATTATGGAAAACCGACGGAATAAAGGTCGTGTAACCTTCGATGCAATCGAATAGGTTATCGTGAAAAACAGGCATTGTTTTCGAGTTTTTGGGTGATTTGGTTCGTGAGCATATAGGTGTCGGATTCTATCCCGGAGGAAGGTTGATTCGAAGCAAGAGATAAAATGTGGGACGAAATCACGGTACACATATACTTTTTTAACTAGTAGTGGCTTGGTTGTCGAGGTACAAGGTGTTAATAAGTTTATCTCTGCATTTACATTATGTGCAACTAATTAACAACATTGTGTTAATCTTTGCAATGATATTTTGATGTTGACTTGACAATGAAAGTCGATAATGAATCGTCTTGGTCAACTTCTAAGGAATTTCGTAAGGAAATTGACCGAAAACTACATATTGCCCAACCAAAATACCCTTTCAAAACTTAATGAAGTCCCGCCAAGTATAGTGCAATTATAAAAGCCAAGATTGGGTAAATTTTGTAAACTACACGGCCACCGAGGAATACAAGGTGTTAATTATTCATTTTATTCAAGTTCAAATATCATCACATTTGATGTTTCCATATATATTAGTTGTATACTATCAAGATTACTACATCTAAACACCTTTTTATTTTGTGTTGCAAGGTGAAATCACCGCATCTAAAGTGGCGCTGCTCCAAGTCTCTGTTTATCAAGATACAATGGGACGAGGTGGATACGCCGTGTGATAGATAAAATGGTAACATTAAACATTAAACATTTGCATTTAATAGCATCATACTTTCGTTTATATTGGTTTATCTTACAAGTGTATGTATTTGATGTTTATAAGATCGAGAATAAAGAAATTGAACCAGATGAAGAACCACCGCGTGGTACGCTGTGGTTGAAAGGAAGGGTGAATAAAGACGGAGAATTTCACGATGATGATATCAGAACAGTTGGACAAAAAATTGTAAGTTTGACTAATTTTATTATTATGTTTATTGTTAGTTATAAGTTAATACTGATAGTGTATTAGTTAAAACTGTTAGTTATAAGTTAATACTGTTAGTTATAAGTTAATACTGTTAGTTATAAGTTAATACTGTTACTTATAAGTTAATACTGGTAGAATTAAATAACCTATTTCCCATATTGTGTGTGCAGAAAGAGACGGAGGAGAAGATCAAACAAGGAACCTTGAAGGTTGATCATGGCACTGATGCCATGACATTTGTATTAGGTAAGGAAAAGGGAGGATATGCGAGAGGAGTGGGAGGTGGAGTAACCTACAAGAGGTATTTTGATCTGCCTCGAATCAGACAAGCATCTGATGAAAGAGTGGTGTCACTTCAAAGTGAACTTGATAATGAGAGGCGCCAACGTCAAGAAAAAGAGGCGGTAATACTGATTTGATGAAACAATTGGTCGCACAGTGGGCAAAGGGGGGCATTGACACCAACTTCAACTCCATTGACACAAACGGAAGTAAGACATAAGAAAGTAACATTCCATCTTTTTTACCCTTTTAAAAATACCCTTTTAAATATGCAGTCTTCTTAAACAATTTATATTTCGTGTGTCTCCGTGAACATTAATCTTATAAATAGCAAAGTCTTGATGAGGATGCCGAACACGTGTTGTCGGACGTGAGAAAATTGCGAGCATTGAGAAGTCTAATGGACTTGCAACTTTGGAAAAGGAAATGGAAATAAGTGTAAGTAATAAATCATCCCCGGATTTTTGAATTCTACATACATGTATTATTTACCGTGTATTATATATATAGGAAATCGTTAAACTGTCGCATCTAAGAAACCGACTAGATCAAAACGAAAGGATTCTTCACGTCAACTTTCCGAATCACAAGAACATGAGTCTCCATTAACAAGTACTACCACAAGTATGTATTTAAACATTTTCATATGTTCTTTAGTTTAATTAATTATCGATACATATATACATGCAACAAATTATCTTTTAGGTAATTAAGTGCGATCGTGGCACTTAAAGAAATCAAGTATTATTGCGGAGGGTACCGTGTACAAAACTGATGGAAAACAAATGCTTCATAACAAACCACTCCCAAAGGATTGCTACAGAGTGTCTATTGATAAATCTTTAGTGGATGCAACATGCATACCGGATGTAGGAAGTAACGGTTTCAAAACAGTTAAGGATGCAGTAGGTGGTTTTTATGCATGGCCAAAGGATCAAGTGGTTTTCGATGAAAAGGTACATACATGCATGTGTTTTATAAACCTACATATATCATTCTTCATATTTAATTCAGTGTTTGATACACCCAGCTTTTGTTTCCTACATGTAACACCACCAAGTACCATAAACCGATTGGTGAGAACAGAATCGCACCTAAATTACAAACGAAGCGCTACGTCTCTAGTGATGCCATGCAAAAGGAAGCTAAGAAGATCAAGAGTCAAGTCGTTAAATTATTGAGAATTTTATTATGTACGACATTACAATTTTATATACATTCCAATTTTATTGTATTTGAATATATTTTGAATATATATTTATATATATATATATATATATATATATATATATATATATATATATATATATATATATATATATATATTTGAATTTGTTTTGATATATATTGATTTCTTATATGTGACTAAAAGATTCATATAGTCACAATTATTAACACTTTTTGGTCACAGTTTGCTTAATTCGATGTGTGACTAAATGTTAGAAAAGGCCACACAAACATAAAATTCAAGTGGCCATTGGATGATCAATAGTCACACAAAACACACATTTCTTCACTTTACACACCATATGGTCACACTTATTAACACTTTTGGCCACTTTATGGTTAATTGTATGTGACTAAATACCCAAAAGAAACATGCTTTGTGTGACTAAATGTTAGATAAGGCCACACAAACATAAAATTAATGTGGCCATTGGATGAGCAATAGTCACACAAAACACACATTTCTTCACTTAAAACACCATATGGTCACACTTATTAACACTTTTGGCCACTTTATGCTTAATTGTATGTGACTAAATACCCAAAAGAAACATGCTTTGTGTGACTAAATGTTAGAAAAGGCCACACAAACATAAAATTAATGTGGCCATTGGATGATCAATAGTCACACAAAACACACATTTCTTCACTTAAAACACCATATGGTCACACTTATTAACACTTTTGGCCACTTTATGCTTAATTGTATGTGACTAAATACCCAAAACAAACATGCTTTGTGTGACTAAATGTTAGAAAAGGCCACACAAACATAAAATTAATGTGGCCATTGGATGATCAATAGTCACACAAAACACACATTTCTTCACTTAAAACACCATATGGTCACACTTATTAACACTTTTGGCCACTTTATGCTTAATTGTATGTGACTAAATACACAAAACAAACATGCTTTGTGTGACTAAATGTTAGAAAAGGCCACACAAACATAAAATTCATGTGGCCATTGGATGATCAATAGTCACACAAAAGACATATTTCTTCACTTTAACACCATATGGTCACACTTATTAACACTTTTTGCCACTTTATGATTAATTGTATGTGACTAAATACCCAAAAGAAACATGCTTTGTGTGACTAAATGTTAAAAAAGGCCACACAAACATAAAATTCAAGTGGCCATTGGATTATCAATAGTCACACAAAACAAATATTTATTCACAGTAAACACCATATGGTCACACTTATTAACACTTTTGGCCACTTTATGATTAACTGTATGTGACTAAATACCCAAGGGAAACATGCTTTGTGTGACTAAATGTTAGAAAAGGCGACACAAACATAAAATTCATGTGGCCATTGGATGATCAATAGTCACATAAAACACACATTTCTTCACTTAAAACACCATATGGTCCCACTTATTAACACTTTTGGCCACTTTATGATTAATTGTATGTGACTAAATACCCAAAACAAACATGCTTTGTGTGACTAAATGTTAGAAAAGGCCACACAAACATAAAATTCATGTGGCCATTGGATGATCAATAGTCACTCAAAATACACATTTCTTCACTTTAAACACCATATGGTCACACTTATTAACACTTTTAGCCACTTTATGATTAATTGTATGTGACTAAATACCCAAAACAAACATTCTTTGTGTGACTAAATGTTAGAAAAGGCCACACAAACATAAATTTAATGTGGCCATTGGATGATCAATAGTCACACAAAATACACATTTCTTCACTTTAACACCATATGGTCACACTTATTAACACTTTTGGCCACTTTATGATTAATTGTATGTGACTAAATACACAAAACAAACATGCTTTGTGTGACTAAATGTTACAAAAGGCCACACAAACATAAAATTCAAGTGGCCATTGGATGATCAATAGTCACACAAAAGACATATTTCTTCACCTTAAACACCATATGGTCACACTTATTAACACTTTTGGCCACTTTATGCTTAATTGTATGTGACTAAATACCCAAAAGAAACATGCTTTGTGTGACTATACAGTGTTTATGGTCACTAATACGGATTAATCCAACAAAATTTGTACCTAATTAGTCACACATGTTAAGGTTTTGGTTACTGTTTTGTAATAGAGACTAAAAAAAGTCAAACACGTGACCATAGGGTACCTATGGTCGCGCGACCTTTAGTCACACACGGTCGAAAAATCATGTGTGACTATATGTATATCGTCACACATATTCGGTGTAGCCAAATCCACTTTTTGTTCTAGTGTTATGGGTGGAATTTTATGTTGGAAATGTTTATAACACATGATTTTAAGCATGTTGACACCAAATTTATCATCATAAACACTCAATGATGATTTTGTGTTCATCGCATACGCAGAGATCATAAAATCATCCCATACACAAAATCCACCGTTGGATGTTTGTGAAATTAAAAACCTATGTTTGTAATCACATGAAGATCATAAAAACACTTACAAATCAGGAGTTTAAAGCACGGATTTGAAGATTGATTTTGGTGCGTGGAGTAGGGTAGATGGGATAATAAATGTTATGTAATAAATGATAAGTGAAATTTAGATGGGAGGGTAAGTAAAAATAGTTTTAAGATTTTGACAACTTAAGTCCCTCCAGCTCAACCATTTTCATCCTTGGCCCTTATGTTCCATTTCGGTTACGTTAAGCATGATATTTGGAAAGAAACTTGATGACACTCCCCCTTGATTTAAGAAATAATGAAATTTTTACAAATTTGAGTCCGGGGAGTGTCAATGAACCAAAAATATGACCACCATAATCAAAGAAACAACCGGTAATAGGTAACATGCAAGTACAAGGGTTTATGAAACAGAAAATGTTTACTTTCTCCTCCTCAACACTTGTTCGAGAAAATATGAAAAGTTAGATAGAACAAAGTGTTGATCAAGTTTTGTACTTGCCATGTTTGAGAGAAATGAGATAGAAGGGTATTTTGGATTTTATCCGATTTTATATTTTGTATTTTGTTTTTGAAAATTATCTACAAAAGAGGTTTTGGTGTTTGACTGGTTTTAAGATTGTTTTAAAAGTTCATCCAGTTCCTCTGGAGTCAAACACCGCATACAAATCCGGTGGACCAACTCCGTAAGCCTAGTAGGAGCTAAGGCTTTGGTGAGAAGATCTGCCAGTTGGTATTCACTACCCATAAAGTATAACTCAACGGTACCCTTTTCCACATGCTCCTTAATGAAATGATATTGAAGATCGAGGTGCTTAGACTTCGAGTGTTGAACAGAGTTGTACGAGATTGCAATAGCACTTCGATTGTTGCAGTACATTGGGATTCTGTCAAATACATAACCATAGTCTTTGAGTTTTGTTCTCATCCAAATGACTTGAGCACAACAAGCCGACATGGCTACATATTACCTTCCGTTGAGGACGATGTACAATCCTTCTTCGATTGCCATGACACCGGTTTATCACCAATAAATTGTAAAGCTCACAAGTACTTTTAGAATCTAAGCAACCTTGATGATCGTCTCGAAAAAGCTATTAGTTCAAAAATAGAATCCTTCGGATATCAAATCCCCAGTTAATGGTACCCTTGATGTATCGGAGATTCTTTTGGCCTCGTGAGAGGTGAGTTTCAGTTGGTCTTGACCGATAACGGAGCCAAGATATACAAACAAAGACAATATCAGTCTCATCGGGTCGTTAGATACATGAGAGACCCAATGATACTTGATTTGGTAGGGTCAACCAATTTCCCATGCAAATCGGCGTCCAATTTCTTGGTATGTGCCATTGGTGTGGCATAGGTGTCACAATTTTGCATTCTATTTTTGTTTAAAATTTCAAGGGCATATTTGGATGACTCAAGAAAATACCACGGGTGATTGATGAACTTGCAAGACTAGAAAGAACGTAAGTTCACCCATCATGGACATTTCAAAATGTTTTTCATAAGTTTTGAAAAAGTGTTTGAGTACTTTAGATGTGTTGAACCAAAATGATGTCATCCACATAAATTTGAACGATTAAAATGTGTGCCCCGTGATATTGTATGAATAGTATAGGGTCGACCGATCCTTTGACGATATTATGAGAGATAAGAAAGGATGACAACTTATCATACCATGCCCGAGGGGCTTATTTGAGACCGTAGAGAGCCTTGTTCAGTTTGTAGACGTGATTAGGGAACTCTGGATCAAAAAATCCTTCTGGCTGACTAACATAGACCGTTTCTTTTAGTTTTCCATTTAAAAAAGAAGTTTTGACATCCATCTGAAAGACCGTTATGTTCATGTGAGCCGCGAATGCCAAAAAAATCCGAACAGCCTCAAGTCTAGCAACCGGTGCGAATGATTCCTTGTAATCAATCCCTTCTTCCTGTCTATAACCCTTAGCCACCATACGTGACTTATTTCTGATAACCGTACCTTCAGCGTCCAGCTTGTTTTTCCAAATCCATTTGAGACTAATAACATAGACCCTTGTTGGTTTTTCAACCAATTCCCATACTTCAAGGCATTTAAACTGGTTAAGTTCTTCTTGCATGGATTCAATCCAGTTGTCATATGTCATGGCCTCCTTAATATTTTTTGGTTCAGCTCGGCAGACGGTGAGTGCATAAATGCAATGTTCACCGTCAGTCTGAAGGCGTTGTCTAGTTATGACTGGTTGATTTGGGTTGCCGATAATGTTCACCAGAGGATGGTCTTTCGTCCAACGATGTGTGGAGGGTTGATGTTGATATACATTCTGTAGATTCGGAGGATTCAAATGGCTTGTAGATGATTCCGCAACATCAGTGTGGCGGTTCGTTAGCAAACGGATTGAAGAATGCATTTGGATCATAATCTGCGGTGGGGTACTTCATTGTTCAAGATCATCGGTGGTTCGCGTCATTGGATGCGGTTTGTTCGATCGTTGTTGTAGAATCAATTGGTGGTGCTTCTCAATGATAGTTGTTGTGGCAGGTGTATCAGGTATTGGATTATTATCAGGTTGAGCAGCAGAAACATTTGATACATATGGAGCACGTTCATAAAGATCATCATTAAACAGAGGAGCAAATAGTTATTCCATTTGACGTCGAGTAAGTTGTAAAGTTGGTTCAACTGATGATGGGGTTTGAGGGAAGTTTAGACGGTTATGTCCAGGTTCCAAGCTGTTATGCTCAGAAGCCATTTCTGTAATCTCATCGAAATTTGCATGAATCGTTTCCATAATCGCCTTTGTACGACGATTCCAGATCCGGTAACCCTTAGAGTTTTGACAATATCCAACAAAGACTCCAATGTCAGCTTTGGCTTTGAGCTTACCAAAGTCATCACGATCATTATTTGGATAACAAAGGGATCCAAATACATGAAAGTGTTTAAGATTCGGTTTGCGGTTGTGGATAAGCTGATAAGGTGTTTTGTTGTGGCGTTTGGTAATCATTGAACGATTCTGAGTGTAGCATACAGTTGACATGGCTTCAGCCCACAAGTAATCTGGAAGTTTGCATTTATTAACATCGTTCTTGCAGCTTCCACTAATGTACGGTTTCGTCTTTCAACAACTCCGTTGTGTTCCGGTGTTCGTGCAATTGATGTTTGATGCTCAATTCCCACTTTCTCATAATATGCACGAAGAGTTTGATTCACAAATTCAGTTCCTTTGTCTGCTCGATTTGTCCGACCGTGTTCCGGAGTCGAACTTGAATTTTTGTGAGAAAGGTGATGATCATCTATGGAGCTTGATCTTTACTTCAAAGAAAATAAACCCAAGTCCATCTTGAGTAGTCATCTACAATTACCAAGATGTAGCGTTTGCCATTAATCGTCTGCATGCGCATTGGGCCACACAAATCCATGTGAAGCAGATGAAGCACATGCTGTGAGTTGTGTTCCACCTTTGAGGGAAAGTGAGCACGAGTGCTTTTCCCTTGTTCAAAAGCTGAGCATAGGTGATTGATAACACTACACGCGTCGTTCGGGGTTAAGGAAACTTCCTTTTCTTCGAGCAAGTTTTATAACACCCTAGGCAGTGAACCTAATCGTTGTAGTGTAGTAATTAGGGTAAGACACGGGTATTGATATCGTTCTCTGGGGAATAGGAATGCTAGTAGGAGTTACTACGCTAAGGTTAAGGTTGAGGAAGATTATTTTTATCTTTTATATTTTATGAAAAATGGAAAGGTACGAATCTCGGTATTGGATTTGGGGGTTGGTATTTCTACCGATTACTCTACTATTATCTAATTATCTAAACTAAGGTTGTGGGAGTCTATGTCTAATTAATGTGTGCTCGTATGATAGTTTAAAGATGTGTTTACTTAGTTTGTATTACTCCTTAATTATCTCCTATTGATGGTTGAGTGTCACGTCTTATTCCTAGTTGCGTTGTGTGTCTAAAGTTGTAGGGTATGCGTTTCTCCCTAACTCTTTGAACTTACCAAAGGGTCTTGTCTACAAATCCACATAGAGATTATAGACTTTACTCTAAGGCGCTCTTCGGATGGTTTAGCCTACAATCACTCAGGTAATCATACTCTAAGGTTCACAAAGATGAATCAAGCATTAAGTACACAACGAATGACCTATGGCATTACTAGATCATTAATCAACTAAGATAAGAAACAACCAATCAATATTTAATAATTAAGTTTCATACTTCCTAAGCAAACACACAAATAAATTAGCCGGACATGGAGAACATGCAAGCATACACACAAATAATCAAAGACATAATTGAATTAATGAAGTAAAGACTTATCTTGGTGTAAGATAGGGTTTAAAACCCTAAAATCTTGTACAAGACACCTTAGGTTCGGTTTTAGGTTTTACTCCAAAGACTCTCCACCCAAAGACCGAAAAATTGGATTCTATATATAAGATTACAATTGACGGCGTCACCTTATGTTCGTGACGCCGTCCTCTTCAAACTTTCGGCGTCGTCTCGGATCGCATCTAGGCGTGCGAGTAGCGACGGCCTACTCTTTCACAACTAGGCGCCGTCTCTTGAAAACACGAGTTTTGAGTTCGTCCGTCACAATAATTTTGGGACGGCCAGAATAGCACCCGACGCCGTCGCCTTATACTTTCAAAGAATCATGAGTGTCTCGATTTCGTCTTTGGCCATTTTCTTCATATATTCGCCTTCGTCCAAATAAGTGCCATTCCACATTTTGCCTTCACGAGACCTAAAAAGTGAAAAGGAACGATATTAAGCAATAACGGATACAAAAGTGATCAAATAAGGACTTAAACGACCCCTAAAAATGGTACCTTTAAAACCTTATCAAATATCCCTACACTTGTTATTTGCTTGTCCTCAAGCAAATGTGCTTTAGCCAATTAATTTATAAGTTAGGGGTCATGAAGCATTAATTCAAAGCGGTCCACAACACATATAAGCCCCAAGAAAGTCCTAACAAGCACGGAAATTACATACTAGCACCTCACATGGGGTGTTTGGATACTCACATCTCTCTCGGTGTGTATATGGAATATAACAAATTGGAAATGGAAGATAAACACTCATTAACCGGTCCTAGTACATAGATTACCATAGGCTTGAGAATAGATCAAACCTCCATCGCTTTGGCGTAAGCACCTAGGAAAGACTATCAAAGAGGTCTTTTAAAGGGTTGTAACGTTAGGCTTACGGTAGGGAAACAAAGGGTTTGGTGGGATAGGCTATATAGTGGTGGTAAGTCAAAATCTCTATGTTAAATGCATATGAAGAATGGCGTTGCTAAGCCAAGACTCGACACTCTAAACTCTAGATAACGAAATAAATAAACATAAATTTAAAGATAGATGTAGGATGGTAGCCGTATGTTTTTTTTTTTTTTTTTTTTTTTTTTTTTTTTTTTTTTTTTTTTTTTTTTGATTTCATACATTTTACTCTACCATCCTCTATGACAACATCAAAATACTAGGGATTTCTGTGCATATCCTACACTTGAGTTTTATTATTCTAACACTAATTTGACCCGAATTGAAAAGATCAAAACACTTGGGGTACATTATTACGCAAACAAAGGGAATTTGAATTTTAACGTTCCCTTCCGTCATTTCATAAACTTTAACTTTTCCCATGAATCCCAATCATCCCAAAAGCGTATACAAAGGATATGACTCGACTTAGCAACTTATGCAAGCAACTAGATAATTGAACTAAGGGTTGAAGGTGATAACAAATAATTGCACTAAAAGTGAGTGCATAAAGGGCGAGCTAAGGCGATTTGGGTGTATATTTGGGGTGGGGTGTAAACAATGCTCTTCATTGATATTCGGAAAACCGAAACATCACGAGAACCGCGAAAAGGATAGGCTCGAGGGGTTAACTAGGGTATCGTGTACTAAAGATGAGTACAACGCAAAGGGTGTGGGGAATTACTCAACCGATGTGGAAGAAGTAATTATATTACAGTATCAAACAATGGTTTATCCTAATGCCTCTTATCATTTAGTTATTCCTAACTACACAAGTGTAGCCTCACTTGCGATCTCGGAATGCATCACAAAACAAGTTCTAGAATCTAATATACTACCGGTTCACACTCTAAGCATTAAAGATGAATGCTTTAATTCCTACTAATCTAAGGCGATCCTCACATTTTGGGTGGAATTTGGATGGTAAAGGGTTTTGTGCTAGTCATATAACTTCCTATCCGTGAGACGCTTTTGTTAAGACTAATGGCCCACTCCTATATGTCATGAAAAATTTTAAATTTGGTGCCAAAATTACCCTAACCGACATTTTCTCATGGTTTATTACACAATCACAATTAGACAAAGCAAATAGTCAAGGATAAGCATAGTTTCAAAGTTCCGCTTTATTTTCCTCCCTACACTTAAACCGAACATTGTCCCCAATGTTCCCGAAATATCAAAGTTATGATAATGGAAGGTAATTAAAAATGAAAGAAACTAATACTCCCCGATTAGCTCGGTAGGATCCGTGTAAAGTGGTGGTTAAATCTTATTCAAGAAGAATTTATCGTGAAAAGCTCCTTCCAATCTTATGTAACTTCTTCTTGACAAACTAAACCGCACACTTGAAGAAAACAAACGAAACCTTCGTAAAATCGGCGGTAATAATATATATAAGACTCGATTTAAACTAGGATATAATGCTTGTGGAATGGATGTTTACAATTTCTAAGAAAATTAAGACACGAAAATTCCAAAATTTATAAGTAGCTCGAAAACGAGAAAAAGTAATCGATGTTTATACTCCTTCACAGCGCCGTCGGTTGCAATCTGACGCCGTCGGTTATCTGACAAAAGCGGTGCGATTTTACGGAAAAATTACGGAAAATTTACATCTTTAGAATCTGAAAAATTTCGCAAAACATTCATTATGACTCGATACAAGCATTTGACTCGAACAAACAAACATAAATATCTTTTAATTAATTGTTATTCTCATGGTTACGTTTCTTTTGAAAACGTGTGTAATCCTCCCTACACTTATCCCTTATGTAAAATACCTTTATATGTAATTAAGGCGAGTTAAAACAAAATAAAGTATTTTACAAATTTAAACATGAGGATAAACAATTAATAAAAGATATATGACACTAACAAGCAAACAATTAAGCATGGGTTGCCTCCCACTAAGCGCTTTTCTTTATTAAAGAGTCTTGTAGCTAGACTCGTAGTCGTGCTCCTACGTTTTCTCACCACCGCCCTCTTCATGGCCTCTAATGGGGGATTCCATGTTGTAGAAGTGCCCTAAAATGCGCTTCTCTAAGAGTTCATCCTCTCCCCAATCGGTCCTGTATTCCGGTCCTAGGCTCAAGCAATCCTTGTAGAATCCGAAAATCTTATCCATAACATAATCAACACCTTTCTCTCTATCCTCATCATTCCTATAATAGACCGATAGTTTAGGTTCCTTTTCATCATTAGAGAGTGATGAAAACTTCTCAATCTTAAACGGCATTTGGTAAGCTATGTCATCGGTCTTATTCTTGAATCGTACTACTCCTAATGAGGGTCATAGGTCATCCGGTGCTTTCTATGAAAGGTTTTCCTAGAATAACATGGGACAAGCTAGGGTCTATGGCCGTGCTAATATCATCCACAATTATGAAGTCCGTAGGAAACGTGAAACTACCTACATAAGCGGGCAATCCCTTAACTCTACCAAGAAAATTGCAACTAACATTAGGATCATTGGGGTCTTGCCTAGTTGGAATAGGCTTCTTCAATATCCAATTGTAGTAGGTGCTAGTCATTATGTTGATTGGGGACTTGCGATCAATGTAAGCTTTGCCACAAAAGGTGTCCTATGACACATGGTATGTTAAGATTCCAAGGGTTCCCAAACTTAATTCGAGGACTTTTCCTAACATACATGTGGCGGAGGTCACGCACTAAGTGAGGGTGGCGAGATAGTTCTTCTTCCGTAGGAAATTTGTTGAAATAGTCAATGTCTACTTCATCTACTTCCTCGGTATTTCCTCATCCACAAGTGTATAGTCCTCTTCGTCATTTGTTTCATCGGGTTCAACTAAAGCGATGGTATTGTGAATTGGACATACTTTAGCTTGCTTGGATCCTTAATTTCTATGCACGAAGGCTCGGAGTTGAGATAGCACTAACCTTCTTATCACTAGCTATGGCTTTCAAAAGGTTGTCTATTTTCCTATCCATCTCGGCTTGTTGATTATTAAAGCGGTCCAGAGCTTAGCCATTGGGTTTCTTTGGGATGCGACTAGGTTTTGCAACATCCTTGATGTTTTGTTGGTTAGGACCGTTAGGTGGGGCCATGAGAAATCATTAGAAGTGAATTCTTTGGTTTGTCCCCAATAAAAGTCGGGCTTGTTTTTCCATGCTTCACGGGTTTCATTGAAATTCCTAGGTCCGGGTGTTGTGGGAATCTTCCTCCCACTCCATTGTCTACGAGGATGCGTAGTCAATGAAGCATGTTCGGGAGGATCGGTGCTAGTCTTGCGTGTTATGAGGATCACAAAGCGGCTCGCACGAGGAAGAAGCTTTGTTCACGTGGTGTGAAGATTTAGGATTTTCGTAGGAACTCATGAGGAATTTAACTTGATCTTCAAGTTCGATCATCCTACGGTCGGGAGGAGGCAAGGAGATTGCCTTGACGGTTTTGGGCGACTCACGGGGTCATCCCATCTTTCGTTGTCATAGAGGCGAGGTCCTCTATTATTTCCCATGATTCTTCTCGCGGTGAGATCACTAAGTTTTCCACCGGCCGCTTGGTCAATGGATCGCTTAGTGGGAAAGTTGACATGATCATAAAAATTTGGACTTGGAGCCAAAGATCAATGCCGTGATGAGGACTTTATGAAGTAAGTCCTTGAATCGGGTCCATGCTTCGTAGATAGATTCACCTTGGCGTTGTTGAAACATCAAGATGTCATTCCTAAGCTTAGTGGTTCTCCCGGTGGGAAAAATTGAGCAAGGCGAAGTAAGATCATCCCAACTTGAGATGGAGCCGGTGGAAGTCGCTCAAGCCAATTACTAGCTTGGTCTCGTAGAGAGAATTGGAAGAGCAGCAGCGTGGTCTCCCGAGTAGTAGCATCAAGATCGATGGAATCGACAATTTTGAGAAATCCTCGGATCTTGATTTGGATCTTGAACGAAGTCCATGGAATGCACATCCGTTTTGCACCAACCGGATGGTGTCGGATCGCGGGCCGTAGTTTGAGCTTGGTCGGGAAGCTCAATGGTGTTCCTATAGCCTAGGTGGCTTGGTCTCGAGTATTCACCAAGAGTACGGGCTCTTGGCGGGTCATTTGGTGGTGGGTTGATGAATGGTAGTGGGTTATCACCTTCCATGATGAAAAGTGATGAGGTTACGAACAAAGGTTACGAAGAAGGGGATAGACTAAGAAATCTAAAAAATAAGAAAAAGTTTACTTGATAGGAATCAAGCAAAGAAACCTAAGCGAGGTGGATTACTAACTAGCTATTCTATTCCCGACAGTGGCGCCAAAAACTTGATGCTACACGCGTCGTTCGGGGTCAAGGAAACTTCCTTTTCTTGAGCAAGTTTTATAACACCCTAGGCGATGAACCTAATCGTTGTAGTGTAGTAATTAGGGTAAGCCACGGGTATTGATATCGTTCTCTAGGGAATAGGAATGCTAGTAGGGAGTTACTACGCTAAGGTTAAGGTTGAGGAAGATTATTTTTATCTTTTATATTTTATGAAAAATGGAAAGGTACGAATCTCGGTATTGGATTTGGGGGTTGGTATTTCACCGATTACTCTACTATTATCTAATTATCTAAACTAAGGTTGTGGGAGTCTATGTCTAATTAATGTGTGCTCGTATGATAGTTTAAAGATGTGTTTACTTAGTTTGTATTACTCCTTAATTATCTCCTATTGATGGTTGAGTGTCACGTCTTATTCCTAGTTGCGTTGTGTGTCTAAAGTTGTAGGGTATGCGTTTCTCCCTAACTCTTTGAACTTACCAAAGGGTCTTGTCTACAAATCCACTTAGAGATTATAGACTCCTACTCTAAGGCGCTCTTCGGATGGTTTAGCCTACAATTACTCAGGTAATAATACTCTAAGGTTCACAAAGATGAATCAAGCATTAAGTACACAACGAATGACCTATCGCATTACTAGATCATTAATCAACTAAGATAAGAAACAACCAATCAATATTTAATAATTAAGTTTCATACTTCCTAAGCAAACACACAAATAAATTAGCCGGACATGGAGAACATGCAAGCATACACACAAATAATCAAAGACATAATTGAATTAATGAAGTAAAGACTTATCTTGGTGTAAGATAGGGTTTAAAACCCTAAAATCTTGTACAAGACACCTTAGGTTCGGTTTTAGGTTTTACTCCAAAGACTCTCCACCCAAAGGCGAAAAATTCGGATTCTATATATAAGATTACAGATTCTGACGGTGTCACCTTATGTTATGACGCCGTCCGTCTTTCGACTTTCGGCGTCGTGCGGATCGCATCTAGGCCGTCTAAGTAGCGACGGCCTACTCTTCACAACTAGACGCCGTCTCTTGAAAACACGAGTTTTGAGTTCTGTCCCGTCACAATAATTTTGGGACGGCGTCAGAATAGCACTTTTGACGCCGTCGCTTTATACTTCAAAGAGCTGTGAGTGTCTCGATTTCGTCTTTGGCCATTTTCTTCATATATTCGCGCCTTTACGTCTAAATAAGTGCCATTCCAAACATTTTGCCTTCACGAGACCTAAAAAGTGAAAAGGAACGATATTAAGCAATAACGGATACAAAAGTGATCAAATAAGGACTTAAACGACCCCTAAAAATGGTACCTTTAAAACCTTATCAAATATCCCTACACTTGTTATTTGCTTGTCCTCAAGCAAATGTGCTTTAGCCAATTAATTTATAAGTTAGGGGTCATGAAGCATTAATTCAAAGCGGTCCACAACACATATAAGCCCATAAAAGTCCTAACAAGCACGGAAATTACATACTAGCACCTCACATGGGGTGTTTGGATACTCACATCTCTCTCGGGTGTATATGGAATATAACAAATTGGAAATGGAAGATAAACACTCATTAACCGGTCCTAGTACATAGATTACCATAGGCTTGAGAATAGATCAAACCTCCATCGCTTTGGCGTAAGCACCTAGGAAAGACTATCAAAGAGGTCTTTTAAAGGGTTGTAACGTTAGGCTTACGGTAGGGAAACAAAGGGTTTGGTGGGATAGGCTATATAGTGGTGGTAAGTCAAAATCTCTATGTTAAATGCATATGAAGAATGGCGTTGCTAAGCCAAGACTCGACACTCTAAACTCTAGATAACGAAATAAATAAACATAAATTTAAAGATAGATGTAGGATGGTAGCCAGTATGTTTTTTTTACTCTTTTTTTTTTTTTTTTTTTGATTATTTATTTTTTTTTTTTTTTTTCATACATTTTACTCTACCATCCTCTATGACAACATCAAAATACTAGGGATTCTGAGGCATATCCCTACACTTGAGTTTTATTATTCTAACACTAATTTGACCCGAATTGAAAAGATCAAAACACTTGGGGTACATTATTACGCAAACAAAGGGAATTTGAATTTTAACGTTCCCTTCCGTCATTTCATAAACTTTAACTTTTCCCATGAATCCCAATCATCCCAAAGCGTATACAAAGGATATGACTCGACTTAGCAACTTATGCAAGCAACTAGATAATTGAACTAAGGGTTTAAGGTGATAACAAATAATTGCACTAAAAGTGAGTGCATAAGGGGTAGGCTAAGGCGATTTGGGTGTATATTTGGGGTGGGGTGTAAACAATGCTCTTCATTGATATTCGGAAAACCGAAACATCACGAGAACCGCGAAAAGGATAGGCTCGAGGGGTTAACTAGGGGTATCGTGTACTAAAGATGAGTACAACGCAAAGGGTGTGGGGAATTACTCAACCGATGTGGAAGAAGTAATTATATTACGGTATCAAACAATGGTTTATCCTAATGCCTCTTATCATTTAGTTATTCCTAACTACACAAGTGTAGCCTCACTTGCGATCTCGAATGCATCACAAAACAAGTTCTAGAATCTAATATACTACCGGTTCACACTCTAAGCATTAAAGATGAATGCTTTAATTCCTACTAATCTAAGGCGATCCTCACATTTTGGGTGGAATTTGGGTGGTAAAGGGTTTTGTGCTAGTCATATAACTTCCTATCCGTGAGACGCTTTTGTTAAGACTAATGGCCCACTCCTATATGTCATGAAAAATTTTAAATTTGGTGCCAAAATTACCCTAACCGACATTTTCTCATGGTTTATTACACAATCACAATTAGACAAAGCAAATAGTCAAGGATAAGCATAGTTTCAAAGTTCCGTTTATTTTCCTCCTACACTTAAACCGAACATTGTCCCAATGTTCCCGAAAATATCAAAGTTATGATAATGGAAGGTAATTAAAAGCGAAGAAACTAATACTCCCCGATTAGCTCGGTAGGATCCGTGTAAAGTGGTGGTTAAATCTTTTCAAGAAGAATTTATGCGTGAAAAGCTCCTTCCAATCTTATGTAACTTCTTCTTGACAAACTAAACTCGCACACTTGAAGAAAACAAACGAAACCTTCGCGTAAAATCGGTAATAATATATATAAGACTCGATTTAAACTAGGATATAATGCTTGTGGAATGGATGTTTACTGAATTTCTAAGAAAATTAAGACACGGAAAATTCCAAAATTTATAAGTAGCTCGTAAAGCGAGAAAAAGTAATCGATGTTTTACTCCTTCGACATTGTCGAGTTGCAATCTGACGCCGTCGGGTTATCACGACAAAAAGCGGTGCGATTTTACGGAAAAATTCGGAAAATTTACATCTTTAGAATCTGGAAAAATTTCGCAAAACATTCATTATGACTCGATACAAGCATTTGACTCGAACAAACAAACATAAATATCTTTTAATTAATTGTTATTCTCATGTTTACGTTTCTTTTGAAAACGTGTGTAATCCTCCTACACTTATCCCTTATGTAAAATACCTTTATATGTAATTAAGGCGAAGTTAAAAACAAAATAAAGCATTTTACAAATTTAAACATGAGGATAAACAATTAATAAAAGATATATGACACTAACAAGCAAACAATTAAGCATGGGTTGCCTCCCACGAGCGCTTTTCTTTATTAAAGAGTCTTGTAGCTAGACTCGTAGTCGTGCCCTACGTTTTCTCACCACCGCCTCTTCATGGCCTCTAATGGGGGATTCCATGTTGTAGAAGTGCCCTAAAATGCGCTTCTCTAAGAGTTCATCCTCTCCCCAATCGGTCCTGTATTCGGTCCTAGGCTCAAGCAATCCTTGTAGAATCCGAAAATCTTATCCATAACATAATCAACACCTTCTCTCTATCCTCATCATTCCTATAATAGACCGATAGTTTAAGTTCCTTTTCATCATTAGAGTGATGAAAACTTCTCAATCTTAAGCGGCATTTGGTAAGCTATGTCATCGGTCTTATTCTTGAATCGTACTACTCTAATGAGGGGTCATGGGTCATCCGGTGCTTTCTATGAAAGGTTTTCCTAGAATAACATGGGACAAGCTAGGGTCTATGGCCGTGCTAATATCATCCACAATTATGAAGTCCGTAGGAAGCGTGAAACTACCTACATAAGCGGGCAATCCCTTAACTCTACCAAGAAAATTGCAACTAACATTAGGATCATTGGGGTCTTGCCTAGTTGGAATAGGCTTCTTCAATATCCAATTGTAGTAGGTGCTAGTCATTATGTTGATTGGGGACTTGCGATCAATGTAAGCTTTGCCACAAAAGGTGTCCTATGACACATGGTATGTTAAGATTCCAAGGGTTCCCAAACTTAATTCGAGGACTTTTCTAACATACATGTGACGGAGGTCACGCACTAAGTGAGGGTGGCGAGATAGTTCTTCTTCCGTAGGAAATTTGTTGAAATAGTCAATGTCTACTTCATCTACTTCCTCGGTATTTCCTCATCCACAAGTGTATAGTCCTCTTCGTCATTTGTTTCATCGGGTTCAACTAAAGGCGATGGTATTGACGAATTGGACATACTTTAGCTTGCTTGGATCCTTAATTTCTATGCACGAAGGCTCGGGAGTTGAGATAGCACTAACCTTCTTATCACTAGCTATGGCTTTCAAAAGGTTGTCTATTTTCCTATCCATCTCGGCTTGTTGATTATTAAAGCGGTCCGAGAGCTTAGCCATTTGGGTTTCTTTGGGATGCGACTAGGTTTTGCAACATCCCTTGATGTTTTGTTGGTTAGGACCGTTAGGTGGGGGCCATGAGAAATCATTAGAAGTGAATTCTTTGGTTTGTCCCCAATAAAAGTCGGGCTTGTTTTTCCATGCTTCACGGGTTTCATTGAAATTCCTAGGTCCGGGTGTTGTAGGGAATCTTCCTCCCACTCCATTAATACGTGAGGATGCGTAGTCAACTGAAGCATGTTCGGAGGATCAGGTGCTAGTGCGCGTGTTATGAGGATCACAAAACGGCTCGCACGAGGAAGAAGCTTTGTTCACGTGGTGTGAAGATTTAGGATTTTCGTAGGAACTCATGAGGAATTTAACTTGATCTTCAAGTTCGATCATCCTACGGTCGGGAGGAGGCAAGGAGATTTCCTTGACGGTTTGGGCGACTCACGGGGTCATCCCATCTTTCGTTGTCATAGAGGCGAGGTCCTCTGTTATTTCACATGATTCTTTGCGGTGAGATCACTAAGTTTTCCACCGGCCGCTTGGTCAATGGATCGCTTAGTGGGAAAGTTGACATGATCATAAAAATTTGGACTTGGAGCCAAAGATCAATGCCGTGATGAGGACTTTATGAAGTAAGTCCTTGAATCGGGTCCATGCTTGTAGATAGATTCACCTTGGCGTTGTTGAAACATCAAGATGTCATTCCTAAGCTTAGTGGTTCTCCCGGTGGGAAAAATTGAGCAAGGAAGAGAAGTAAGATCATCCCAACTTGAGATGGAGCCAGTGTGAAGTCGCTCAAGCCAATTACTAGCTTGGTCCCGTAGAGAGAATTGGAAGAGACGCGGTGCGTGGTCTCCCGAGTAGTAGCATCAAGATCGATGGAATCGACAATTTTGAGAAATCCCTCGAGATCTTGATTTGGATCTTGAGCGAAGTCCATGGAATGCACATCCGTTTGCACCAACCGGATGGTGTCGGATCGCAGGTCGTAGTTTGAGCTTGGTCGGGAAGCTCAATGGTGTTCCTATAGCCTAGGTGGCTTGGTCTCAGTATTCACCAAGAGTACGGGCTCTTGGCGGGTCATTTGGTGGTGGGTTGATGAATGGTAGTGGGTTATCACCTTCCATGATGAAAAGTGATGAGGTTACGAACAAAGGTTACGAAGAAGGGGATAGACTAAGAGAAATCTAAAAATAAGAAAAAGTTTACTTGATAGGAATCAAGCAAAGAAACCTAAGCGAGGTGGACTACTAACTAGCTATTCTATTCCCGGTGGCGTAAAAACTTGATGCTACACGCGTCGTTGGGGTCAAGGAAACTTCCTTTTCTTGAGCAAGTTTTATAACACCCTAGGCGGTGAACCTAATCGTTGTAGTGTAGTAATTAGGGTAAGCCACGGGTATTGATATCGTTCTCTGGGGAATAGGAATGCTAGTAGGGAGTTACTACGCTAAGGTTAAGGTTGAGGAAGATTATTTTTATCTTTTATATTTTATGAAAATGGAAAGGTACGAATCTCGGGTATTGGATTTGGGGGTTGGTATTTCTACCGATTACTCTACTATTATCTAACTATCTAAACTAAGGTTGTGGAGTCTATGTCTAATTAATGTGTGCTCGTATGATAGTTTAAAGATGTGTTTACTTAGTTTGTATTACTCCTTAATTATCTCCTATTGATGGTTGAGTGTCACGTCTTATTCCTAGTTCTTATTGTGTGTCTAAAGTTGTAGGGTATGCGTTTCTCCCAACTCTTTGAACTTACCAAAGGGTCTTGTCTACAAATCCACTTAGAGATTATAGACTCCTACTCTAAGGCGCTCTTGGATGGTTTAGCCTACAATCACTCGGTGATCATACTCTAAGGTTCACAAAGATGAATCAAGCATTAAGTACACAACGAATGACCTATCGCATTACTAGATCATTAATCAACTAAGATAAGAAACAACCAATCAATATTTAATAATTAAGTTTCATACTTCCTAAGCAAACACACAAATAAATTAGCCGGACATGGAGAACATGCAAGCATACACACAAATAATCAAAGACATAATTGAATTAATGAAGTAAAGACTTATCTTGGTGTAAGATAGGGTTTAAAACCCTAAAATCTGTACAAGACACCTTAGGTTCGGTTTTAGGTTTTACTCCAAAGACTCTCCACCCAAAGGCGAAAAATTGGATTCTATATATAAGATTACGATTCTGACGGCGTCACCTTATGTTCGTGGCCGTCCTCTTCGACTTCGGCGTCGTCTGCGGATCGCATCTAGGCCGTGCGAGTAGCGACGACCTACTCTTTCACAACTAGACGCCGTCTCTTGAAAACACGAGTTTTGAGTTCGTCCGTCACAATAATTTTGGGGACGGCATAAATAACTTTTGACGTCGCCTTATACTTTCAAAGCTGTGAGTGTCTCGATTTCGTCTTTGGTCATTTTCTTCATATATTCGCGCCTTTCTGTCCAAATAAGTGCCATTCCAGCATTTTGCCTTCACGAGACCTAAAAAGTGAAAATGAACGATATTAAGCAATAACGGATACAAAAGTGATCAAATAAGGACTTAAACGACCCCTAAAAATGGTACCTTTTAAAACCTTATCAGTGATCTTTAGAATACCGAAATCTTGGGAGACCTTCAACAAGTTTGTATCATGTAAGATTGGTTATGGTTTGAAAGTTTAAATGTGAGAGACGACGGTGCCATAGCCAAGATTTTGTAGATGTTGCCTTTGAAAGTAGACAGATGGGAGATGAAGCAATCATGTCTTGCATTGAGATTGTGTAAAGACTTGATGTGCGTTGACCAGACATAATATCGTTTCCTTGTAGATCACGAATGAAACAAGTTTTCTCCCTAAAAGCAACTTCCAAATCTCCATCACAAAATTGACCGACTAAAAAAAGATTGTGACCTAGACCTTCCACATAATAAACTCTGATAATTTCGATGTTCCCATTGATGTAATCTCCGAAGCCCATGATAGCTGCGAAGTGATCATTCCCGAATCAGACAATGCCAACGAACTTTGAAACAAAGTTTGATAGCAGTTTAAGATTGCCTGTCATGTGTCGGGAACATCCGCTATCAACAACCCAGAGGATGATCTGTATCACTGCATTACAGGCGACATAGATGGAATAAGTAGATGTGGAACCGAAGAGTTAGAGGTTCCGATGTAGTTATAGGTGAAACACACATGTTTATTATTTTAGGTATCCATGTAAAGCCAAGTGTATTATGTAACCATTTCTGCCATCTCTAACTAGTCTTAGCTTTGGTCTTAGTGAATGCACTAGGTGATAAGTTCTTCCTAGGAGGTGAAGTGGGTTCCAAGGGTACATCAATGATTAAAGCATGAGCACTAGAAGGCGGTTTACCTAGCACAGACTTAGGAGCATTAGTGGGCCTAGAGGTATTCCGTTTTCTAATGTTCCGCTTCTGAGATAAAATAGTCTTACCAACACATTTGTCATGACAACCAGAAAACATACTTTTACGACAACCAACACAAAAAGCTTCAAACTTAACATTTAAAGTACTTAAAGGTTCAGCATTCGTCACAACACTTTTTCCATTACATTTGTCAGACGAAATATCTAAAGTGGGTGCAACTTGAGTCTTATTCAAAGTCCTAAGGTGTTCGTCTACTTTAGAGATATTTATTGTTCTTTTCTTACGTCGCAACTTCCTATTCTTCCTTGTATTGCTCCTAGGTGTGAAGTGCGGCGTTGGGAAAAGAGGCAACTATTCTGTTTCAAGATGAGGAAGCACATTAGTTTCTTGTGGTTTGTCATTAGATGTTCTAGAGTCATTTCGAATCTGTTTAGGTGCAGTTACTACTGTGTTACTATTCCTATCTTGCTTAAGTTTCACCAACTTTGCTTTTAGATCATGAATAGTGTGTAACAAATCTAGATTTTCAGAATGAGTGAGTCCATCTCGTCGTATAACATCTTTGGTGTATGCAAGATGATCATCAACATCTTTTGACGCTTGAGCACGAGTCTTTTTGAGTAAATCAAATATGACACCATATTCCTTTTTAACTTTTGAAATTTCTTGTTCATATTTTGAAATTTGACACTTCAAAGACACATTTTCATCATCCAGTTGCTCAAGTTCTGGATTAAGAGTTTTTGTATGCAACTGGTTGATTTTGTTTTGCAAAGCGAGTTCTCGATTTTGATAATCTTGTTGGGAATTATATTTGAGTTGATTATGACAAAATATGAAAGATGAAAGACTTATGAAGACTATTGAAGACAAGGGACTTATTTGTTAAAATAGTATTTATTATATAGTCCCTAGTAGTATTTGTAACCCTAGTATCTCTATTATATAAAGAGATACAGGGAATTAGGTTTAAAGTGTGTCAAGATGTGAACACCAAAGGTGTGTGTGTGTGTATAGGTGTTAGGGGAGAACGCCTAGGGTATTGTTTAGTCGATTAGTGTTTAGTATATTAGAGATGTTTAGCCGATTAGTAGTTTAGAGATGATGATGAAGAACCTTTAACAATAACATTGATGTTCTTATTATTCCGTTGGGCATTCATATTTATCATTGTTATTGTTATTCCCTAGAGCTCATAAACGATCTTCACAAGTGGTATCAGAGCTTGTGATCTAGAAACTGTAACCAAGAAGAAGTCTGTTAATCTTTATTCAAGTAAGTTAAGATGCCTGACGAAACTCACATGGTGACTGCTTCAAAAGTGCCCATGCTCAAACATGGTGAGTATCAAATCTGGAGGATGCTAATGAGGCAATACATTCGTATGATTTATTATGCTCTCTGGAATGTCGTTGAAAAAGGAGACACTCTTCCTAAGAAGGGTGAGGATGGACTAGAGATAGCTATTGTTAGTGAACCCGATAAAGCTAAAGGAAAATGGAGATCAAAGCTCACGATATTCTCTATGGGAATACCTAATGAGTTTGCCTTGGACTTTGATCAATATGAGAGTGCTAAAGATTTATTGGATGCTCTTGAATTAAGGTTTCTTTGGTAATGAAGCTACTAAGAAGTCAAGGATGAATATGCTCAAGCATCAATTTGAAACCTTCAATGCTCTTAGTGGAGAAAGATTGATGGCACATACAATAGACTTCAAAACTTATCGACCAACCGAATTCGATGAATTACAAGTTTCTTCAAGAAGATATTAATTTGAAGTTCATTAGGAGTTTATCATCCGAATGGGCTATTCATACAATTGTGTGGAGAAATAAGGAGGATTTTGCTACGATGACTCTAGACAATCACTTCAACAACTTGAAGGTTTATGAGTGCGAGAATAACTTTGCTCACTCATCTTACGCTAATCAAAATATTGCTTTTGTATCCACTAATCACAAAAGCCCACAAGATGTATCCACTGCGCCTATGGTATAACCACGGCTATTGCAAACAATACCTTTGTTAGTGATAATGTTAGTGATGGTGCAATCGTGCACTACATCGATTTAACTACCGGTGTTCTTGTCTTTGAATCAAGATGCGGATCAAATTGATCGATGATCTTGATGAGATCAATCTTCAATGGAAAATGGCAATGTTGACTCTCCAAGCAAGAAAGTTTACGAGGAGGACTGGAAGGCGGGTTAAGTATGATGGTCAAAGGAGGCTGGATTCGATAAAAGCAAGATGGAGTGCTTTAACCGCAAGAAGAAAGGTCACTTTGCTAGGGAATGTCGAGCTCCTAAAAGAATTGAAGGCATTAAGAAGACAACAGAATAGCCCGCCGCTTCTTGACTTTGATTGCTCGGGATGGGATTGGTGATTATGATTGGGTGATCAGTTGAAGAAGGACCAAATGTTGCTTTTCTTGCTAGTGAAGCTTCAAAAGAGCATAACTTTGCTCTAATGGCCTATGCTTCATCTTCCGTTCGATTCGAGGTATCTAATGATTCTAAAACATCTTCTTGTTCTTTTAAATCATGTTATGATAACTTATAATCTCAAAAGCTATCTTGAGAGTATGAGGAAAAGTAGAGATTAACTCTAGATAACTTAGGATATAGAGTTGGTCTAGAGGGTGTGGAAGAGAAGCTAAAATTATGTATTAAATGTGAGTTTGAGTATGTAGAAAAGATCAATATACTAGGTGGTGAAATTGATCTTAAATATAGAGATTAAAATTCTTAAAGATAAACTAGCGGAGAGAGTGTAAAACAAGAAGCCCTAGATGAAAAAGAAAACATGTTGTTAGGGTAGCTAAAACACAATTTGCTTATGATATGGTTCATAAATCTATAGAGTCATTTAATGAAAAAGGGTTGGAATAGGATACAATAATATGCCACCACCCTCTTTGATGAAACATGCACCACCGCTAAAGAAGCTGTCATTTAGTAGTGAATTCAGTTTTAACAAACACGTAGAAGAGATACATAAAATTTGAAACACCTAAGATAAGTTCGATAAGTTATCGATGCTCCCATAATTGAAGATTGGGAATCGGACTACGAGGAAGATAGAACCGAATCAACTAAGTGCGAAGAGATAGAGAAAATTAAGAAAGTTGATTCTCGGCAAGTCAACCTTGTACCTAGATTTGGAGCTAAAATTACCAAGAAAGTAGTAGAGAGTGGAAATACCTAAGGAACAGATGAAACAATATAAACCTAGGGGAAATCAAAGAAGCTTAAATGGTCTAATTTCTAATGATTAGGTGATGAGTTTATTTGTGTTAAAAAGGCTTGTTACGTATGTGGTAGTTTTGAACACTTACAGGAGAAATTGTAATAAAGCAGACCACAAGTATGGAATCATTGGAGGAGGGTAAATCATCAAAACTTTCAAAGAATACACACCCTCATCCAAACAAAACATGATTCCAAGAGCAAGTGTTGATGAGGAATGGGAATACAAAATCAATAGTCACTCTTGCACCTAAATGGGTTCCAACCATCGCTAAGCAAAATGTAAATACGGCTAAGCGAGAATCAAACCATCATAAGCAAAATATCACCTCCGATTCAAAAGAAGTTTTAAAATTCCAAAGGTGATAAGCGACACGGTGGTTGGAAATCATTTTATCTTTATTAAGGCCTCGACTAGTTGGCAATGGAAGCCTACGACCAAGGTTTTACCACATGTCAGCTGTGCATCAATGGACCTAAAGAAATTTGAATATTTTGATGCAGGCGGACACCAAGTCGAGATTGGCTTGGGTCCACAAAAGGAACTAATTTGTTTTATTTCATGTGCGGGCAATCTACAAAGTGAGCTAAAAGACAAAGGAGTTTTGATAGTGGTTGCTCGGGCACATGACTTGGGATGGGAGCAACTTGGAAGATTTTGAAGCTTTTGATGGAGGATATGTAGCATTTGGCAATGATCCAAAGGGAGGAAAGATACTTGGCAGAGGCACAATCGAGCAGGAATTTAGACTTTGAAAAGGTCTATTTGGTGCGAGGACTTAAGTACAATTTATTCAAGTGTTTCTCAAATGTGATAAGAAAAGCGGGTACTTTTTGGGAAACCGAGTGTGTGGTGTTGTCTCGAGTTTAAGATGCACGATGAGAAGTTTATACAACTTAGGGTACCTAGGAAGGAAAATATATATTGTTTTGATCTTAAAGATGTTCTTCCTAATAGGTCCTTATGTTTGTTTGCTAAAGCATCTGTAGATGAGTCAATTCTATGGCATAGGAGGCTAGGTCATCTCAATTACAAAAATCAATAAAGCGGTAAAGGAAACTTAGTGAGAGGTTACCTTCAAAGGTTTTGAGTGTAAGGACTGTGTGTGGCTGTCAAAAGGTAAACAACATAGAGCTTCTTGTAAGACCAAAGCAGTTAACACCATCACACAACCACTTGTTTATGCTTCATATGAACTTATTTGGACCTACCTTTGTTAGAAGTTTGAACCATAAGCGATCTTGCCTAGTTATCACCGATGATTATAGTAGATTTTCTTGGGTATACTTTTTGGTCGCTAAGAGTGAGACTAGTGAGATTCTTAAGAATTTCATTACAAAGATAGAAAATCTAGTAAACCATAAGGTCAAAGTAATCGATGTGATAATGGAACTGAATTTAAGAATGATGTAATGAATCGATTACTGTAGCTAAAGGTATTGAAAGACAGTTTAGTGTTGCTAGAACACCACAGCGAATGGTGTGGTGAAAGGAAAAATAGGAAACTAATTGAATTTGCTAGGACCATGTTGTCGAGTCTAAGTTACCAACTACCTTTTGGGCTAAAGGCGTAGGAATTGCATGTTATGTGCAAAAGCAGTAAGGTAGTGAAGCCTCATAACAAGACCCCTATGAGTTTGTTACATGATAGGAAGCCAATGATTGCATTACTAAAACCTTTTGGGTGTCCTGTTACCATTTTGAATACCATAGACTACCTAGGCAAGTTTCAAGAAAAGCGGATGATGGATACTTTTAGGCTATTCTACAAATATCAAAGCCTTTAGAGTATACATTAGGAGGACTAAACTTGTTGAAGAGAACCTACATGTTCAATTCGGTGAAAAGACTCCTAGTGTTGAGACCAAAGGACCGTGATTGGTTGTTTAACATTGATATGCTAACCAAATCTATGAATTATGAGCCTATCATTGCAGGAACTTCCACTAATGTTAATGCATGTACACAAAAGGATTCGAGGCGATACATCTTCAAAGGCGATTCTCCAAAGGAGTTCTATTTGGTTGAAAAGTGGAAAGTTGGTTCTGTTCCTTCCATCATTCACAAGCAAGGTCCCACCGATGATGATGTCTTGAATCTTGGAGGCAATGTTGATCATCATCAAGATAAGGATGAGTTGTTGAAAGATAACTCGGTGTCGGTAGAAGAAATTGAAAAGAAGAAAAAGCGATAAGCAAGCCGCTAAGCCTCTGAAAAGCAGCGATAGGCCAAGCTGTAACGGTGACAAACCATCTTCTACCACTAATAGTTCAAGTGAAACTCCGGATAAAAAATCGGTGATAGTATTTTCTTTGGACCACATGTAACACCCCAATTCATGAATGCGAATGAAAAGCGGGTATTACTTGATGGCACTTGATCATAATAGAAAACGATCTCTAAAAGAGTCGTTTAAAAAGCTTTATCATTCAAATATATCGAGTTTACAAAATAGGTCCCGATTGGTTCCATTGATTACAAAACACATCAATATAAAGTTTTTGATGCTTTGTGAATGATAAAATATTTATGTATAGCCTTCTTGATCTTGCCCTTCCGTGCTGACTTCCGACTTTATGGACTGAAATACATGCTTAAAGCATCAACACAAAGGTTGAGTGAAATTCATAGAGTTTGTTTGATGGTTGAACACATTATGTTGGTAGTGTGAGTTAATTTGACTCACACCAAGGTTTTGAAAACAAAATGATTATTATTAGACTAAGCATCATGAAATCAAGGCGTTAACGTGTTCCAAATTTAATTGGAGAAATTGTTGGTACGTGCCTGGTAGGTAAAATTGCCATTTTACCTAATGTTACTCAAATATAGTGCGTTTGTTTGCCTCTAACAGGCCAACACAAACGAGATAAATCAATCCCAATAGATTTATTCACAATATTCGCGCCCACCTCACATAGTGATTAATGATTCATGATTTAGGGACTTATGTTTGGCAAATGCGGTAACTTAGTGCTAATAAAACAATCGGATAAGCATCGCTTTAAAAGCAATGTGTTCGGTTTAAAATAAAGCATGTATTTCCCCCAAGGGTTTGTAAAATAATTAAGTAATAAAAAGTGGGGCTATGAACTCACCAATAGTTGATGATATTAAGTACTCTAACGGATGATGGATAAGTCGGAAGACTTCTACGTGCAACCTAAAAATGAAATGTTGCGACTTAAGTTTGCAATAATGTTTTAGGAAAACATAAACCATCCTATATATATCCCTATGTTGATCATGATGTAGTCAATTTTAATTTGATGTTTATAGAAAGATCTTTAATATGTGAAAATGTATTTAGTTTATAGATATCGTACTACCGTTAGGGCCATCATAATTCGTGAGGTCATGCAAGATAAGCGTTCAAGGAGCTAGGACACTTTAATTCAGTAAATCCGAGAACTCGTCGATACGTTTTACTCAAATGAAACCCTCACATGAAGCTCCCTACTATTGTAGCACTTAGTAAATACAACATATGTTTTGAGTGAAGATTGTTATAACATAAAGTTTATCATGTTTTAATAACTATCTAGTTTTTACAAGTTCTCGTCATTTTAAACAAGCCTCGAGGCTTTAGCCATGGCCTTGCCGTGACTTTGGTCTTGAATTCCATGGTCTTGAGACTTAGCTTTGGCCTTAGCCATAGCCGTGGTCTTGGCTAATGGCCATTAGGCCTCTTGCTTTGCTTTTAGTTGTGACAAAAGTATAGTTATGAGACTATATTTACTGCAATTTCTGTTTTTGAAAGATTTTGGCCTATTTATGCGTTTTCAAGGTCCGAGCTTCTTTGAGATTGAAGGAAAACGTCGTTCCGAGAACTTTCGTGTTTTAACTTTTTGATGTTTCGGACCGAAGTACCATTTTAAAAAGGCGAACTCAAGCAGAAAGTTATGGGCGCTTTCGGCATTTAGGTTTCGCTAACTTCTTTGCTTATAACTTTTGACTCGTTTGTCCGTTTGGTGATTAAAATTGCTATGTTTACCTTTTAATCTTGTCTACCATATTATGTAAGTTATAAAGTCCTTATGTTACTGTTTTTAATGGTCTCTCATGTGTAGAATATGACTAGTTTACTAGTTTGTTACTTTTATGACAATATGTGAATTAAAACAAGTGATTGAGTATATGTACATCATGAATCAACATAGTAACTATATATATAGCATTAAATAGTTAAGATTATGAATAATAAAGATGAGATGATGGTGGTGATAAGTTGCTTACAACTTTTGGCTTTCAAAATAGAAAGGAGTAACTTAGTAAGGATAGGACTTTGATTGATCCGGTAAGACTTTGTATTGAGCTAGCTTTCCACACCTTGGCACCCTTGCAAACTTGAAGAGTTGGTGATGAAGTACTAAGTGACTTGAGTGGATTTAAACTCAAGAGGATCACTTAAACTTGCTAGAGATTTGATGAAGTAGCTTGATCTTTGGAACTTCCTTGCATAAACTTGGAGTTTATAGATCAAATGATGGAAGATGTGAGTGGTTTAGGGTATGAACGACCAAAATCAGTTTGTGAGGGAGTTTATGATGTATTTCACTTCCTATTTATAGGAGGGTAAGTTTGGTTAACCATATATTGGGTTAATTATTAACCATGGTTAAGTTAGGACACTTGTAATGATCAAAATGATGCATGCTTAGGATCAAGCCACATAAATGGTGACTCCCCACCCTTAGGTCGGTTTCAATGCATGACAAGATTTAGATGATAAGCCTTGGCCTTACCTTGAGGTTAGAGTAAGTTTTGGTTCCGTTAAATGCCAACCGTAAGTCGTTAAGCCATAAAACGTACAACCGGGTATCGTAAAAATACGAAACTTATAGGAATGATGAGACTCATCATTATACTCCATCTAAAAATATAAAATGAGTGATAAGTCTCATTGGGTGCAAAAACGCTGCTTAAAGCTGGAAATACGGGTCAAAAACGCGTAATTGCGTGAAAACGCAGCGAAAAACGTAAAATTCCAAAACTTGTGGAATTGTCATAAAATGGTAGAAATACATATTTCTAATGTTTATAGGGTTTCTTGGACATAGCGGGATGTCCGAATGACGTTTAACCCTAAAGTAGTTCTCGGACACGGTTTCGTGAAAACAGTTACGAATGGATTCAACGTCTTGCCGTCGGGACGACTTGACGAGTTTATTTATCTTGTCATGATAGTAAAATAAAAAAAATTTATGATATGAATAGTGAAAATGAATAGTAAATGTGAATAGTAAATTCTCAAAAATGAAAATAACACGAAAATGCGGGTGGTTACTGAGTCTCCCCGTTGGAGAAATCACGTCCTCGTGATTTAATTGTTCTTGATGTTGATGCTCCTTCAAAAGGTGAGGGTACTTTCGGCGCATTTGGTCTTCTCGTTCCCATGTAAATTACGGGCCACGTTGGGAGTTCAGTGAACTTTGACAATTGGTATTCGACTGCTGTTTTAGTTGTTTGACTTCTCGGTCCATGATTTCCACAGTTGTTCAATGAAGTGTAGATCGTTGCTCAGTTTGAGTTCATCGAGTGGAATAACTAACGATTCATCGGATAAACACTTCTTTAGGTTGGATACATGAAAAGTGGGATGTACATTACTGAGTTCCGATGGGAGCTCAAGTTTGTATGCTACTGGACCAACCCTAGCGAGGATTTTGAATGGACATATGTATCGTGGGTTTAGTTTTCCAGGTTTACCAAATCGTATGACACCTTTCCAAGGTGAGACCTTTAGCATAACCTTGTCTCCAACTTGGAATTCCAAGGGTTTGCGTCGTACATCGGCATAACTCTTTTGTCTATCTCTTGATTTTTGTGGCGATTTTGACTTGTATGATTTTCTCGGTTGTTTCACGAATGAGTTACGGACCGTGAGTTGAACATCTCCCACTTAGGCCCAACAGACGGCGATCGGCACTTTCGACCGTAAAGTGCTTGAAGGGTTTGCCTTGATACTCGCGTGATAACTATTATTGTAGGAGAATTCGACCAATGGTAAATGGTTATCCCATCCTTTCCAAAGTCGATTATACAAGCTCGGAGCATGTCTTCCAGCGTTTGAATGGTTCGTTCACTCGACCATCGGTTTGAGGGTGATCTGTTGTACTCATGTCTAGGTTTGTTCAAAGGTGTCTTGGGTGATTGCCCGGAAGTTTGAGGTAAATCTACCATCTCGGTCGGATATGATAGAGATCGGTGCACCATGTTTTGAGACTATTTCCTTGACGTATAGTCTAGTCAACTGATCCATCTTGTAATTCTCTTTGATTGGTATAAATTGTGCGGACTTGGTGAGATGATCCACTATTACCCAGATGGAGTCATAACCGTTGGATGTCTTTGGGAGTTTAGTGATAAAATCCATTGTGATTCGTTCCCATTTCCATATCGGAATCTCGGGTTGTTGTAAGAGACCGGAGGGTTTTGGTGTTCGACCTTCACTTTGGAACAAGTAAGGCATTCTTGGCGTGGGTGGCAATGTCGGCTTTCATGTTTGGCCACCAATAGAGTAGTTTTAGATCATGATACATCTTATCGGATCACGGATGTCTGGAATATTTGGTTGTGGGACTCGAGCATGATTAAATCTAGTAGACCACCATAAAGTGGTAACCAACCGTCTTGGAAGCATAAAGTTCCGTCGAGCGGGTTTCAAATTTCTTACAGATCATGCCATCTAATTTCTCCTTCTCAATGTCTTGTTGTTTTACCGCTTGACTTGAGCATTGAGTATTTGAGTGGAAATTTGAGTTAATGGTTAGGACTAAAGCTCGAACTCAGAGGTTTAACCCTTTCCTTCGGCTCGGGGCATACTGCTACTACGTTGGCTTTTCCCGGATGATAGCAATATCGCAATCATAGTCACTCGACAATTCTAGCCATCGTCGTTGCCTCATGTTTAATTCCTTTTGATCGAGAATGTGTTAGAGACTTTTGTGGTCGGTAAACACGGTACATCTAGTACCGTATAGATAGTGATGTGCTCGGTTGGTGCAAGTTTTAAAATTTATAATCACGAATTAACCGTATAACCTTTTAACACATACGAGCAAGTATACTCGTCCGCAATAGTAACGTTTTGGTAAGTCGAGATCGTCCCAAGGGATTTTGTTTTGAAATAGATTTTATTAAAAGTTTCTAACAAGAAAGCTTGTCAAGGCTCTCTCGAATAAGTGTTCTAGTGAAAATCTGAATCAAGAATAAAAATATATACTTGTGTGAAGTCTCATAATCAACCATAGATAATGTTCATAAAGGTTTGGTGTATACTCTTATTATGATGCACAAATCATAAGCAAATGATTCCCCAACCATGGTATTTGTTTGTAAAAATCATTCTAAGAACAAAAACATTTAGGTAATCCTTTCGGTCCTTATCCCAATGATTATCCTATAAAATTCCATTTGTTTGCAACATGTTCTCATTAAATTTGTTCTTACGAATCTTTCGACCCTTCGTGATGAAAGCGTTCCTAGTCTTGTTTTAATAAGCAAAACATGGTGGATGTCAATCACCATATCCCATACTAGTTTGTCACAACACTTTTGGAATAAAACACAAGAGAAATCCTTTCGGTCCTTTTTCTTAAAACATGTTTTATTGACAAATCAATCCAAGACTAGTATTTTTCCAACAAACTCATTTAAACAAGATCATATATACATGCATCACATTTTGAGAACATTATTATGATTAATCACATTCCAACACACAAGTATATCACAAACTACTCCATGAAAACAATCATATCTAAACACAAGTCATAACAAGGTAATTCAAACAATTCAAGAGAATAGATTTCCATAACAAAGTTCATAGAATACCTAATCTTTTGTGATTACAAGAATTAGAAATCGTGGAATGTAGCAACACGCGCCTCAATCACCTAGGATCACCGCACAACTCAAACTACGAAACAATGGACAAGAATGGTTCCTTCCTTGCTTACGGGCGTTTTCCGGTAACTACCAAGCTTTTGGGTTGAAATAAATGGGTAAGTATGAGTTTTGGTGTAAACTAATACTCTATTTGTTGTGTCACACTTAGTATACAAGTACTAGGTCCTTTAAATAGCCAAAGCACTTGCTTAGCGCCCAAAAACGTTCTCTCCAAGTTAATATCAAGAAATGATCGGACTCTAATGATTATGGGAGTTAAGACAACAATAAATGCGAATTGTGTAGCTGCGGTGCGAAACCGGATCGGTTTCTATGTCGACCGAATCGGTCACGGCTTTGACCATTAGCCCGGCCGGATCCGGTTGCGGGTTGCGACCGAACGGTGGGTTTTGCTCCTTTGACTTTTCTTGACTTTTCCCTTTACGCCGTTCTTTGCTTACGTTAATGATTTCCAAAGCCAAACTTGATCTTTCCTTCTTTGTAGATGCTTGAAATCACTACGCTTCCATATCATTGAGTCCACAAGCTTCCAATCTCAACTTCCTTCCTTTAGGCGCTTCCAAATGTGCATAAAACTTCATTTCTTCAATATTCGCAATACACGGCTACATATACATACACAAGGCGCATCTTTGCACTTTTGCAATAGTTATGAGTAAATATAGCGAATATCATGCACAAAGCCGACAATAACGCTACTAAAAACATGTTCATTTTAGGCGTTATCAAATTCCCCACACTTAAGCTCTACTAGCCCTCGAGTAGGTCAAACATTGCAAAGATTGATTTCAATGGTCCATAACACCATGTTTGAGAAAATGTAACAATTACCATAAAAGATAATTATTATTTTGTTTATAATATGAGAAAATCTTCTAAAATGAACCAAACACTTTAGATAACATAACTAGGATACCTCACAAGTGGCTTTAATATTTCACTCAACACTCATATATTGGTGGGTAAATATAGCGAATATCACCGACAATAACCTAGTCATGATCAATGCTTTTAGTAGGTCCATGCAAAGCAATGGTCCATAACACCAGTATCAAAACAAAGAAAATAAATTCATCTAGGATAAAGAGGTCTCAACACTCATTATTGGGTATATCACTCAATTATGATAGTATCAAAACAAAGAAAATAAATCATCAAAGAGGTCTTTTAGGCTATGGGTTCATAATAGGTATGGATAAGGCATGGGATAGTTAATGAAATTGGTTTAAAATAAAATAAAATCAAGTCCAAACCTCCATGGTGCTAGTCATCATACAAACCACAATCCCGAAAAATGATTATTACTCCTCTTCTCATATCGATCACCAAATATATATATATATCACGTCTTAGCACATTGGCTAATCGATAACTCAAACATACTTCATCTTCCTTCATCTTCATAATAATATAGCACATTGGCTATAACTGTCATTTTTTTTTTTTTTTTTTTTTTTTTTTTTTTTTTTTTTTATCACAACTCCCTACACTTCGTATAAGCATTACCACAAAAATACAAATAAAGTATGCATCCTTCGTCTTTGTCGAAATGGCACACACGAATGGTAAAGTGTAACTAACTCATAATCATCAAAACAATCCAATCATTCCAAACAACTAGCAACAAACCATTAGACTTGATAAGGGTTGGCTAAGGTTTAAAGGTGTAAAATATTTTGTATTTTTGGATTTATCAAAAATGAAAAGGAATGGCTCGGAAGGTGTAACTAGGGGTATCTAGTGCTAAAATGAGCACTAACAAAATGGGTCCATGTGGGTGGTTAACTAACCGATGTGGTCACTAATATATCATTAGATGTAAAATGGAAGGCCATTTGGTTATTCCTAAAATGCCTCTTATCACTTGAAAATATTTAGATCACTCGAAAGTGATTTTAACCGTAATGCATAACTAGTACAAGTTCTAGAATCGACATAATCACCGGCACACTCATAGCAAATATAAAACAAAAGATGTTTCATACAAAAGAAACCTCACAAAAATGTGGGAAAAAGGCTATTATGCATGCTAGAAAATGCTATCGAATCAAAATGAATTATTTGATAATTTGGTTCAAATCTAAAAATTTTCAAAACCTCATTTTACCATTGAAATCCCAAATTATGTATTTTAATTATCAATAACGAAAAAACCATTAGACCATCAAGGCGAATTTCTTCTAATCACTTGCATCCAAAAGTTATCTAAAAAATAAAAATGCGTATCATTTTCCTATTTTCTTCCCTCCCCATACTTAAGTTTTGCATTGTCCTCAATGTAATGAAAATGAACTTCAAAGTAAAGAAAATGGGAAAAGAAATAGTTAAAAGATACCACGGAATAAAATATGCAATAAGCACATTGGGTCATTAGCAAGCACATGAGTTATCCAACTCGAAATATTTGACCATCAAGAAGCTTCCAACATATCCATCACGCAAACAAAAGCGCAACACGAAATGCACAAAACAAACAAAACTACTAAAAACTAGATAAAACCAAAATATACCAAACATCCTAAAGAAAATCAATCAAAAGATAGAAATAGTTTAAAACACATCATGACCATTGTTTTGAAACCATAACTCACGAATGACCCATAATCACTCGTCATCCTCGCTCATTTCTTCTCCTTCTTCATCGTCAAACTCCTCATCATCATCACTTTCGGTTACATAGTTTTCGTCTATGATTTACGAGCGAACTCTCCTCTTTTCTTCTTACCTCCAACTCCGATGATGATCCTCCAACTTCATAACTTGCTCCTCCGACGGGCAATCGACCATATGGGGTATTGGATCGAGAAGCAGTGCGTACCGGGATATGGATACGGATAGGGTCCGAGGATATGAAGTGTAAGGAAAAGGATATGGTGGAACATTTGGTGGATTGTAGGGTGGCAACTCGTAATTGGCTTCTCGAGCCATGTGTTGAAAGATAGGCATCGAATAATCATTGATGTAGTTGTTCCTTAACATCATCGAATCTCTCACACATCCCTACATTGAATCTCATCTAGATGTTGGTTCCACTCTCCCATCTGAATCAAAACTCTTGGGCGTACCCATTTGCACGTTCTCCATTGGTATATTCCCTTCTTTGTTGTGGTGGTTCTTTGTTGTGGTCTTGGTTCAATCCATAACCCTACGGTTCCCAATCTCCTATTCAAAGCATTACCAAAACCTTTCATGATCCACGTTTCACTATACTTTGGCTCTCCACACTTAGCCAATTCCTCATCAACATAATACCCAAGATTCTTCGCCAATCTTGTCACAAAATGTCCTCCACAAATATTCTTGTTGCTCTTGATTCCGGGGCTCTCTAGACAAATATTCGGCTACACCAAATAGCATTACCGTCCTTAGTTTCTTCCGGCAACTTCATAATCCATAAGTCCGGTTTCGACATTTGTCCACCTTCCAAATCTATTAAATGGCGGTCACAATCAACTTGTGAAGTATCCTCATCAACAGTTCACGATGGTTGAAGCATTCCTCCTAGCACAAGTAGGATCTCCCACTTGATTCCAATAAGCGGGAATACTAGGGTAATCTTTTCAAACCTCGAAGTCTAGAAAAGTGAGTTTCAAATAATCGATGATTTACCTCATGTGGCTCATACAAACCAAGAGCTACACCAAAAGGCGGCAATGTGTAAGCATGATCCCTACCACAAAGTCTAAACCAAATACAAATCTCAGACATCAAATTCGAACATCTACTTTTCTTTCAAAATACATGGTTGAAAAGAATTCCATACACCATTCTCGGTGACTTCTTCATTAACGCTAAATGCTCTTTCCCATGACAAATCATTGAGCGAATCTCCATCCCACGGATATACATAAGGCGTTCGCATCATCCTTCTTAACTCATCTTCACACTCACATTCGTTAAATAAATCCCAATCAATCACCCTTGGAACTAAACATTGCCTATGTTGTAACCCGACAATCTTTCTCGAAAAGCATGTTTCTCTCCATCGGTGAGATTTTGAATTTTAAATTAGCATTTGCTTCCTTCTTCACACTATACTTAACCTTCTTCTTCTCGTTTCTTTCACAAAACTTCGTAACAAGCGGGTTAATTGGAATTTCCTCCCCACTTGAGCTTCCTACAATAATTCTCTGTAGAAATCACAAAAATAAGATCATATAAGAGTGTTAGAACAAACAAAAAGGTTAGAGAACCCTCTAGGATACATTTCAAAATTTCACAAAAAATTCTCTCAGAAACCGTAACCGGATTCGGTTGGATCACCAACCGAATCGGTTTCTATTCGAGCAACAACCGTTCGGTTGCCATGCATAACCGAATCGGTTGTCTTGACTACATAAGGTATTTCACCTTCAAATCCTCAACATCTCGAATTTCTAACGCTCAAACCATTCTTAGATCGTATTCTATCATCCTCAATGATTTCCCCATCCTAGAATTACTCTATCTTGCTTCCAAATCATCAAACATCTAACATCTAAGAACTCATCTCATCATTCTTAAAAATCATAAGTTCTAATAGTGTAGCATCCATCACTCTTAAAATCAAACATATCATTCATCAAAATGAATCACTAATTGTAACTTATCTCATTCCATAAGCATAACCCAATTAATTCGAAAAATCTTATCATCTAAAATCCATTTCATGGTGAATCAATCAATCAATCACTTATTGTAATGCACTCCTATATCAATCACTCACTCAATCCTAAAATATTACCACTTAATTGAATTATAACAAAAACCCCAAATTGGTGACCTAAAATCCAATTCGAATCAAATGTTCTAAATAAAACCTTAATTGAGTAAATTGAATGTAATTGCTTACTTGCTTGGGTGCCATGATGTTATCCTACAATTCAAAACAACTTCAATCTGCTCTCTTGGATGAATTTTGCAAAACCCACTGGAAAATTAGTGTGTGTGTGTGTTTTGGAAAAATGAAATTTTATATTTTGGTGCAACCGGTTCGATCAAGGACACAACCGATTCGGTATGCTTTTGCCAAATTTGCTTTTTACTTGTTTAACATGTTACTTAGGCATTTACCCTCCAAGCAACATATTTTTACTCAAAAATTCCTGCTAAAAATTCACACAACATTTATTCACCAAATGAAATTTTGAACAATCATTCAATCCAAAAAAAAAACTCAACTCATCATATAAATGAACTAATCCAACTCAACTCAAACTCATAGTCATAATGTATTAAAACCAAATTACCTCAATCATAACATGAAAAATAAATAAGAAACAAAAATCCTAATGCATCAAATCAAAATAAAATAAAATAGAATAGTTCAAGAAATTCAAGCAAATGATTGCTTGTTATTACGGTCTTTGCCTTCCCTCAAAATTCCTCAAAATATTCTTGCCTAAGAATATCCTCGCTTTGAAATTTTCGGTCAATTCTCGGAATGTTTCAAAAGTTTTAAATTTCCTCATAAATCTTCGTCCATCCGGGCATAATATATCAAACTTAACATGCCATGCCCCATCTCCGCTTGCCTCTTGTAAGTCCCCAATCCTTGGGTTTCCACTCCAAATTCTTAAGTTGCACGGTAAAGATCCTAAAAAGTCGGTCAACTTCTTGTAAACAAAATGTTTTTGAATGGGTTGTAGAAAGCTTCTATCGCAAATGCACGTTCCATTTCGTCCTCTATATCGAAATAAGGTGGAGTTAAAGGTCCGTACATTGGATTACCGTGGACATCACGTCCCACTTCAAAACAAGTTAAATCATCATTTGCATCCATCCATTCCAAATCTTCCATACCTTCCAAAATTGGTCCTCTTGGTTTTGGGTAGTATGTTTGTCTCGAAATTCCATCGTCAATAGTCATGGTGCCTCTTCCCATGTCTATAATTGCTCCACAAGTTCGTAAAAATGGCCTCCCCAACAATAGTGGTAAACTCTTATCCACCGGAATATCCAAGACAAGAAAATCTGCCAAATATGGTTGGTAGCCAATTTGCACTCTTACATTCTTAACTTCTCCCATTGCCTTTGCTTGAGTGTTATCCGCCATAGTGAGCTTAGAATGATTAGGTTGCGGATTACTTAGTCCCAAAGTTTTGAACAATGGATACGGCATCACGTTAACACTCGACCCGTGTCGGCTAAAGCATAAGCGGTGTAGTTCCATTTACTTTGATTGGCAACACAAAATTACCGGATCCTTTTCTTTCCTTGGCATGCCTTTAAGCGAATTCGATCTCGATCCTCATCCGTGAGATTCTTATCTTCCAACCTAGCCCTCGCTAGCATCAATGCATCCAACTTCTTTCGATAAAGCACATAATCTTGGAGAACTTCAATAACGGTTTCTTTTCATTGAGCTCTAGAAATTTTGTTCTAGATTCTCTAAGATAGCTTCTTTTGGCTTTCGGTTAAGGGTTTGATAGTAGTAGTAGGTGACAATGGTGTGTAATCATTTTTGGTGGTGGAGGTTGTTGTTGGGGTTAATTTATTTGATGATGGTTTCTTTCGGTTTGCTTTCCCCATTTTCACCACTTCCACATTCTTCTCCTCCATATTTGCACACACTTCCACTAGCATCTCGTTGATCCCTTTTCCTTCTTCCAACTCGGTTATGTTAATCCGCATCTCTCCCATACCAAAATCTACTTGACACTTGGTTGTGACAAGAAAATCTCTACCAAAACAAACATTTGGCTCATCCGCATTACCTTCCTCTAGAACAACAAAATCAGTTTCAAATATATGCCCATGAATATTGACCTTGATTTTCACCATCTTTCTCCCATATGCCTCATAATCCATACGAACATGACCGATTTCGTCAAGAACCTCTTCAAGATATAATTCTCTCCATCGCCATATTAATTTGTGCATCCCAAGCACGTACTCCTTCCACTTCACAAGGTGTTCCAAATCTCATCATCGGTGAATCATACACCGTTAGCGGTGCTATGTAAACACTACCACTCTTTTGTTTTGGGTAGTTGAACCTTGTTTTCACATACTTCTTCCATATCACCCGTGTCAATTCCCAATTCTTTCTTGCTTTCCTCCGAATTCCTCCAATCTTTTCTAACGAACTTCCGTATCCTTGAACATGTCATCCAAAATACGAAGGTATTCGAGATTCGCTCAAACTATCCATGTTACTAGACAACTTAACAAAGCAAAACAAATCAAATCCCGAATGATTAGCGTTAACGTTAGTAAAACAAGAACAAACTATAAAACATATAATAAACAACTAAGACATCTAACAAAATTAAGAAAATCAAATAAAAACTCAAAACCTCAAAATGATAAAACTCGCACGAAACTCCAACGGATTCGGTTGGATCACCAACCGAATCGGTTGGTTGAAAAATTCTACGACAGAAACACGAACCGGATCAGGTTGCGGGTTGCGACCGATCGGTTTGTTTGAAAAAAATTATTTTTTTTTATTTTTTTTTTTAAAATAAATTTAATAATAATAATTGAAAGCAAATTAATGTTATTAAGGATGTACTAACTCTAGTTAATTAAATAAAACTCTAAATAAACTAATAATTAAATAACTCATTAACTCTAATTAAAACCAAAATTAAAACTAAAACTAAAACTACTAATAAATGCTATCATAAAATAAACTATAACTGAAAATAAGATACTCTTAACCATTACCATCAACTATAAAATTAAAATAAATAAAACTAGATTAATTAAATAACAAATGTAAAGAAAAGAAAATAAAATAAGAACAATAAATCTAAGAACTGATTAAACCACACAATTACTCTAGAAATCAAAACACAATAAACTAAAAAGATAGATATAAAATTCGAACCAAAGAAAAATTTCACAGAATGTCTAACCGGATTCGGTTGGCTAACCAACCGAATCGGTTAGTTTGTAACAAAACTTTTTTTTTTTTTTTTTACTAATTTCAAAGAAAATTACAGAAAAATCCCGGCGTGGCCAAAAACTTGATGTGCTCGGTTGGTGCAAGTTTTAAAATTTATAATCACGAATTAACCGTATAACCTTTTAACACATACGAGCAAGTATACTCGTCCATAATAGTAACGTTTTGGTAAGTCGAGATCGTCCCAAGGATTTTGTTTTGAAATAGATTTTATTAAAAGTTTCTAACAAGAAAGCTTGTCAAGGCTCTCTCGAATAAGTGTTCTAGTGAAAATCTGAATCAAGAATAAAAATATATACTTGTGTGAAGTCTCATAATCAACCATAGATAATGTTCATAAAGGTTTGGTGTATACTCTTATTATGATGCACAAATCATAAGCAAATGATTCCCCAACCATGGTATTTGTTTGTAAAAATCATTCTAAGAACAAAAACATTTAGGTAATCCTTTCGGTCCTTATCCCAATGATTATCCTATAAAATTCCATTTGTTTGCAACATGTTCTCATTAAATTTGTTCTTACGAATCTTTCGACCCTTCGTGATGAAAAGCGTTCCTAGTCTTGTTTTAATAAGCAAAACATGGTGGATGTCAATCACCATATCCCATACTAGTTTGTCACAACACTTTTGGAATAAAACACAAGAGAAATCCTTTCGGTCCTTTTTCTTAAAACATGTTTTATTGACAAATCAATCCAAGACTAGTATTTTTCCAACAAACTCATTTAAACAAGATCATATATACATGCATCACATTTTGAGAACATTATTATGATTAATCACATTCCAACACACAAGTATATCACAAACTACTCCATGAAAACAATCATATCTAAACACAAGTCATAACAAGGTAATTCAAACAATTCAAGAGAATAGATTTCCATAACAAAGTTCATAGAATACCTAATCTTTTGTGATTACAAGAATTAGAAATCGTGGAATGTAGCAACCACGCCTCCAATCACCTAGGATCACCGCACAACTCAAACTACGAAACAATGGACAAGAATGGTTCCTTCCTTGCTTACGGGCGTTTTCCGGTAACTACCAAGCTTTTGGGTTGAAATAAATGGGTAAGTATGAGTTTTGGTGTAAACTAATACTCTATTTGTTGTGTCACACTTAGTATACAAGTACTAGGTCCTTTAAATAGCCAAAGCACTTGCTTAGCGCCCAAAAACGTTCTCTCAAGTTAATATCAAGAAATGATCGGACTCTAATGATTATGGGAGTTAAGACAACAATAAATGCGAATTGTGTAGCTGCGGTGCGAAACCGGATCGGTTTCTATGTCGACCGAATCGGTCGCGGCTTTGACCATTAGCCCGGCCGGATCCGGTTGCGGGTTGCGACCGAACGGTGGGTTTTGCTCCTTTGACTTTTTTGACTTTTCCCTTTACGCCGTTCTTTGCTTACGTTAATGATTTCCAAAGCCAAACTTGATCTTTCCTTCTTGTAGATGCTTGAAATCACTACGCTTCCATATCATTGAGTCCACAAGCTTCCAATCTCAACTTCCTTCCTTTAGGCGCTTCCAAATGTGCATAAAACTTCATTTCTTCAATATTCGCAATACGGCTACATATACATACACAAGGCGCATCTTTGCACTTTTGCAATAGTTATGAGTAAATATAGCGAATATCATGCACAAAGCCCGACAATAACGCTACTAAAAACATGTTCATTTTAGGCGTTATCATTCAATGTACTTCATGGTTTTCATACATAAGATGATGTTTAAGCGAGTTCCACTTGATCACCACGGATGACCAAAGTTTCATTGTTACAAGGAATGTGAACAACTTTTTCTCACTACAAATAATTCTCTTATTTGTGTTGAGATAACCATACCATACTAATTATAACATCGAAACTTTCGATTTCATTGGGCATGAGGTTGATCTTGAATGGTTGATTTAGGAATTTGTATTTTATGTATTAGTAGGAAATTTGTATGTTCGTGGCGAAAAAGTTGTTCAATGGCTTTTGAGTTGTAGTTTTGTCTTATAAGCGTCATGTTTCTATCATATAAAAGATATTTAAGTAAATAGAGGTTGGTAAAATAAGCACGATTTTTGACCGGAATGATAGAATAATAACGTTGGAGGTTTAAACCATAACACATGATAGCACAAAACAAGAGTCTTTATTCATATAACGTTGATTGATTTACAAAATCGAAACCTATTACAAGCTTCTTCAAAATTTACTAACTGAAACTTTCAGTTTAGTAATTTCAATTTTTTTACTACTGTTAGCTATTACATAGATTTTTCTAACTGAGTCTAATCAGTTTAGAAGTACAAAAGATAACTAGTATTATCACACTAGCTTATTATAGGTTTAGAATATCCTAGTAACTCTGATTGATTGGCAACTTCTTGGTTTAGTGTGTCATGAAGGAATGTGTTGATTAGATCGGATATGCTATAGTGCTCATGCTAACATTCTTGTTGAATCAATGGTGGTCATGGTACTATCCACAATGAGTGATCCAACTCATCACATGTAGGGATGGAAAAGGGAAATGGTGGTGGTGGTGATGGAAAAGTAGTAGTTTCTTGAGACGAGGTTAATGCTTCAATAAGATAGAAATTATCGTCTGATGATGAAGAGTAATTCGAAGATGTCGGGGTAGATGTCGGTAGGATTTGAAAAAACATGCGCATTGGTAGATGAAAAAGTGTCCCCAATATCTGAGTCTGACGGGAAAATAATGGGGTAGGCGGAAGAAGACATGATATCTACAATAAATATTATGATGTTAAAATAGTCATAATATTTAGGGGAATGCTTTAAATAATTCAAGTGTATATATCAATATACTAATATGTTCATGTTATTATAACATGTCTTGAAAGTCCATAATCGTTCGGAGGATGGAAGGCGCGGAGAACGAAGGCTATAAAATGTTTTGTTTGAAAAGGTAGTTATAGTTTAAGTCCTAATTTAGACTCGTTTTCTATAACTATGGATCGATACTAATCTGTAACACCCCAATTCATGAATGCGTGAATTCAAGCGGGTATTACTTGATGGCACAACATCATAATAATAGAAAACGATCTCTAAAAAGTCGTTTAAAAAGCTTTATCATTCAAATATATCGAGTTTACAAAATAGGTCCCGCTTGGTTCCATTGATTACAAAACACATCAATATAAAGTTTTTGATGCTTTGTGAATGATAAAATATTTATGTATAGCCTTCTTGATCTTGCCCTTCCGTGCGACTTCCGACTTTATGGACTGAAATACATGCTTAAATGTCAACACAAAGGTTGAGTGAAATTCATAGAGTTTGTTTGATGGTTGAACACATTATGTTGGTAGTGTGAGTTAATTTGACTCACACCAAGGTTTTGAAAACAAAACAATTATTATTAGACTAAGCATCATGCAATCAAGGCGTTAACGTGTTCCAAATTTAATTGGAGAAATTGTTGGTACGTGCCCTGGTAGGTAAAATTGCCATTTTTACCTAATGTTACTCAAATATAGTGCGTTTGTTTGCCTCTAACGGGCCAACACAAACAGGATTCGTCAATTCCAATAGATCTATTCACAATATTCGTGCCCACTCTCACATAGTGATTAATGATTCATTATTTAGGGACTTATGTTTGGCAAATGCGGTAACTTAGTGCTAATAAAACAATCAGATAAGCATACAGTTTAAAAGCAATGTGTTCGGTTTAAAATAAAGCATGTATTTCCCCCAAGGGTTTGTAAAACAATTAAGTAATAAAAAGTGGGGCTATGAACTCACCAATAGTTGATGATATTAAGTACTTTAACGGATGATGGATAAGTCGGAAGACTTCTACGTGCAACCTAAAAATGAAATGTTGCGACTTAAGTTTCCAATAATGTTTTAGGAAAACATAAACCATCCTATATATATCCCTATGTTGATCATGATGTAGTCAATTTTCATTTGATGTTTATAGAAAGATCTTTAATATGTGAAACGTATTTAGTTTATATATATCGTACTACCGTTTGGGCCATCATAATTTAGAGGTCATGCGATAAGCGTTAGAGGAGCTAGGACACTTTAATTAAATAAATCCAAAGAACTCGTCGATCGTTTACTCAAATGAAACCCTCACATGAGCTCCCTACTATTGTAGCACTTAGTAAATACAACATATGTTTTGAGTGAAGATTGTTATAACATAAAGTTTATCATGTTTTAATAACTATCTAGTTTTTACAAGTTCTCGTCGTTTCAAACAAGCCTCGAGGCTTTAGACATGGCCTTGTCGTGACTTTGGTCTTGAATTCCATGGTCTTGAGACTTAGCTTTGGCCTTAGCCATAGCCGTGGTCTTGGCTAATGGCCATTAGGCCTCTTGGTTTGCTTTTAGTTGTGACAAAAGTATAGTTATGAGACTATATTTAATGCAGTTTCTGTTTTTGAAAGATTTTGGCCTATTTATGCGTTTTCAAGGTCCGAGCTTCTTTAGTAGTGAAGGAAAGCGTCGTTCGGACAAATTCGTGTTTTAACTTTTGATGTTTCGGACCGAAGTACCATTTTAAAAAGGCGAACTCAAAAGAAAGTTATGGGCGTTTCGGCGTTTAGGTTTCGCTAACTTCTTTGCTTATAACTTTTGACTCGTTTGTCCGTTTCGGGTGATTCAAATTGCTATGTTTACCTTTTAATCTTGTCTACCATATTATGTAAGTTATAAAGACCTTATGTTACTGTTTTTAATGGTCTCATGTGTAGAATATGACTAGTTTACTAGTTTGTTACTTTATGACAATATGTGAATTAAAACAAGTGATTGAGTATATGTACATCATGAATCAACATAGTAACTATATATATAGCATTAAATAGTTAAGATTATGAATAATAAAGATGAGATGATGGTGGTGATAAGTTGCTTACAACTTTTGGCTTTCAAAATAGAAAGGAGTAACTTAGTAAGGATAGGACTTTGATTGATCCGGTAAGACTTTGTATTGAGCTAGCTTTCCACACCTTGGCACCCTTGCAAACTTGAAGAGTTGGTGATGAAGTACTAAGTGACTTGAGTGGATTTAAACTCAAGAGGATCACTTAAACTTGCTAGAGATTTGATGAAGTAGCTTGATCTTTGGAACTTCCTTGCATAAACTTGGGTTTATAGATCAAATGATGGAAGATGTGAGTGGTTTAGGGTATGAACGACCAAAATCAGTTTGTGAGGAGTTTATGATGTATTTCACTTCCTATTTATATGAGGGTAAGTTTGGTTAACCATATATTGGGTTAATTATTAACCATGGTTAAGTTAGGACACTTGTAATGATCAAAATGATGCATGCTTAGGATCAAGCCACATAAATGGTGACTCCCCACCCTTAGGTCGGTTTCAATGCATGACAAGGCTTAGATGATAAGCCTTGGTCTTACCTTGAGGTTAGAGTAAGTTTTGGTTCCGTTAAATGCCAACCGTAAGTCGTTAAGCCATAAAGCATACAACCGGTATCGTAAAAATACGAAACTTATAGGAATGATGAGACTCATCATTATACTCCATCTAAAAATATAAAATGAGTGATAAGTCTCATTGGGTGCAAAATTTGCTGCTTAAAGTCGAAATACGGGTCAAAACGCGTAATTAGCGAAAAGCAGAACCGAAAAACGTAAAATTCCAAAACTTGTGGAATTGTCATAAAATGGTAGAAATACATATTTCTAATGTTTATATGGTTTCTTGGACATATTGGGATGTCCGAATGACGTTTAACCTAAAGTAGTTCTCGGACACGGTTTCGGAAAGCGGTTACGAATGGATTCAACGTGCGCCGTCGAGGCGACTTGACGAGTTTATTTATCTTGTCATGATAGTAAAATAAAAAAAATATTTACGATATGAATAGTGAAAATAAATAGTAAATGTGAATAGTAAATTCTCGAAAATGAAAAATAACCTTAAAATGCGGGTGGTTACACCAAATCCAAAGCCACTATTTGGTGATGAAGAGTATCCACATGATCCTAATATGCACGGTTTGATTGAAATTGATACTCCTCACGATGATGAAGACATGGATGATTTCTTGATGCTGATTTGTCAAACTTGAAGCTGTCATTCATGAAAGTCCAATCACCACTACAAGGATTCACAAGATTCATCCCAAGGAACAAATACTTGGAAACTTGAATACTCGGTTCAAACAAGAAGCGGGTTAATAACACTGAACCCTTTCCTAAACATGGGTTCTTTGCGAATCACTTCACAAAAGCGATCGTAAAGATCGCAAAATTGCTGTTGCTTGTTTTCTGTCTCAAAAGGAGCCCAAGAGAGTGGAAGAAGCTTTATCGGAAGGCAATTGGGTAGAATCAATGCAAGAGGAGCTTTCTGGTTTAAGCTTCAAGAGGTTTGGACATTGGTTGATCTTCCTAATGGTAAAATGGCAATTGGGACTAAATGGGTGTTCAGAAACAATAGGGATGAAAGAGAAATTGTTGTAAGAAACAAATCAAGGTTGGTTGCTCAAGGATACACACAAACTGAAGGTTTGGATTATGATGAAGTGTTTGCACCAGTTGCCAGAATAGAGGCTATTAGATTGTTTTTGGCTTATGCTTCATTCAAGAATTTTGTTGTGTATCAGATGGATGTTAAAAGTGCATTTTTGTATGGCACTATTGATGAGGAGGTTTATGTTTGTCAACCTCTGGTTTGGAAGATCTGATCATCGACAAGGTTTATAGGGTGAGAAAGGCTATGTATGGGTTGCATCAAGCTCTGGGCGCGGTATGAGTGCTGTCTACTTATTTGATGGACAATGGGTTTAAAGAGGGTCGATTGATAAAACTTTGTTCATCGAAGCACAAAGATGATATTTTGTTGGTTCGGGTTTATGTAGATGACATCATCTTTGGCTCTACAAACAAGGAGCTATGTAGAGATTTTGAGAAACTTATGCATGATAAGTTTCAGATGAGTTCAATGGGAGAACTCACTTTGTTTTTGGGGCTACAGGTTCAACAAAGGACTGATGGTATCTTCATTAGTCAAGACAAGTATGTAGCAGGTGTGTTAAAGAAGTTTGGGTTTCAAGATGTAAAGAGTGCAAGTACCCCTATGGAGACTCAGAAACCTCTGCTACCAGATGATGGGAGTCCCAAAGTTGATTTGAAGTTGTATAGATCCATGATTGGATCTTTGATGTATCTTACTGCATCCAAGCCATATATTATGTTCTCAGTATGTGTGTGTGCAAGATTTCAAGTCACACCAAATACCTCACACATGAATCTTTGTTAAGAGGATCTTTAGATATTTGAAAGGTCATCCTAAATTGGGCCTTTGGTACTCTAAGGATTCCCTTTTGATTTGGTGGCCTACGAGATAGTGACTATCTTTGGAGCTAGTTTGGATAGGAAGTCTACTCTTTGGAGGATGTCGGTTCTTGGAAGCAGTTAATTTCTTGGCGATGTAAAAGCAAACTATTGTGGCAAATTCTACAAGTGAATTTGAATATGTGGTCTTTGCTAGTTCTTTGTGGTCAAGTTCTTTGGATTCGAATCAATTCTTTGGATTTTGGGTACAATTTATGCATACTAAGATTTACATTGATAATAACGATACAATATGCATTATTAAAAATCTGTTTTACATTCTAGAACTAAACATATTGAGATAAGGCGTCACTTTATTAGAGATTGTAATGAGAAAAGGTTGATTCAAATGGTAAAATCCATCTTGATTTCAATGTGGTGATCTTCTCACTAAAGCTTTTGATGTGGGGAGGTTTCAGTACCTTGTTGTTAGTATTGGAATGATTAATCTCTAAATTCTCAAATTGTTTTGTACCGGTTGTATAAGTATTGGATTGTTATTATGTAATCTTAGTATTACTATTTTGTTTCTAACCACGATAGTTTTATTCAATCCATTTCTTTGGTTGTTACGTGTTTCTACTAACCATTTTGCGGATAAAGACAAGTCATTATAGAAGCTAAATAAGTGCGAAGTTAAATTGTTCATTCATTCATCAAAGCAGTTCTGACTTACAACTTACGACACAATGAAACTTCAAGTACTAATTAAAGACTACTTCTATACATGATTTCCTAATACTATCCTCGGTGTTGGATATGCATGATTCTTTGGATATGCATTTGTGATATGCATGACCGGTGATGACAAAGCGACTAAGGATCAAAATGGGAAGGATGGATTGATGCAAGCGAAGATGATGAAGATGAATCGATAGATGAAGCACAAAGGACATAGTCATATTATACTTGCATCTGGTTTCACCAAAAGCATCATTCCATTTTCCTTTTCCTTCCCCTTTACGATGTGAAGAAGCACCACAACACAGTGCGAAAGACCAGAACCACCTCTGTCCTTTGGGAGTGGTGGATTTCTTGCTCGTGGTTTTGGTTGGGGTTTGGATGATGAAGGTTTGGGGTTTGAATTTCTCTTCTTAGAGGAGACATCGGTGTCTTGAAGCCTCACTTGGATTCACGGACTATCATCTTACGATGATGGAAGAAATGGGGATTTTAATGGTCTTGGTTCTTGTGGAGGTATGTCAAATTGCCATGGATTGGATTCTTCACTTGATGATGAGGATAAGGAGGATATTAGATCCACAAGACACGGAGGCGCCTTGACGCCTTGGAAGATTTTTCTTAAATCTGTATCTTCATAGGGTGATACATACGAACTTAAAGAAAGCTATTTTCTCCTTTGCTTGGATTGCTTGACAAATAGTTCTTTTCCATCTCTCTAGGCTCTTTGTTGGAGGAGGTGTTGTCATCTGATGAAAGACTAATTGGGTTGGAGCTGCTCATTATTGGGGTTCTTGGACAAATTAGGGTTTTTATTTTGATTGGTATGTGCGTTATATGAGATTAAGGGTTCTTTTTATAAGTGGAGTTTAGGGTTATGGAAGTAAATAAGGGGCAGGTTCAAAGTGGTTGGGCAGTTAATGAGTTTCTTGGGTATTGGACTGATATTAGTTCTAGAAGTTGACTATATTGACTTACCTGTTCAAACCACGGATAGGTCTTTTGAAACCACTTCTGGCTCTTTCTAACCACTGACAACAATAACCTACTTCTCTATGTTGGTTTTGTGTTTTTGTCTTGCAGATATGAAGGATGTGTGTGCATAAGGAGCTGCTTGTGTTAGGCTGCTTGTGTTTGTTTAAAAAAGTGTAATCCTTCATATTTTTGTGAGCTCTTACTAATTGTGACAGATTTACTTGCTATTTCTCTTGGTCATTTGCGGAGGTGATTTAATGTATCCGTGATGGTATGTTTCAATAGCGGATAGTAGTTCGGAACCGCGGATAGCATGGTGCTTGGTTTTGGATATTACTGAAACATTTGGTAACATTAGCAAACCTATATCACTCTCCCAAATCATGGACGGATCATTTATTTGATTCTCAAACCTCTTCCAATTGGCGCTCAACCTTAACCCTAATCACCTTCTTTGCAAAATTCACAAAACCCACTTCCTACTCATCATTAATCACAATGGCTGAAAAGTATTCCACTTCACATAACCTAGTTGCTATCCTCACCAAGAATGCTCGATCTGAAGGGTTTCATCAAATGATCGATTTCCTAGTTCACAGTCCCATTCACTATGCTTTAATAGTTAAACCCACCATTTTTAAAGCCTACATACATCCATTCTAGAGGAATGCTACACTTGAAGAGGTTGATGGCGTGGAGGTGTTTAGTTCTCACGTGGATGAGCATGCTATTTACATTCTTGAGGAGATCATTAGGGAAGTTTTGAAGTTTGATGATCTTGATGGTGTAGATAATCTTCGGATGTTGAGATTGTTCTTTGGTTTAGAGATTAGGATATACACACGGGGTGATAAGGTACAATTTTTAAGAGTTTGTTTTCACCACAATGGAAGTTTCTTATTCATACCTTGTTGATGTGTATGAGTAATAAGGCCATGGTTTTAATGACTTTCCTTCAAAATTACTACGCTATTATTTGTTTATCGATGGAAGGAAGTTTAATTGGTCTAGGATGATTTATGAGGTTAGTACAAAACATTAGGAAGAAGGTAAATACTATTTGTATCCTAGGTTTGTTCAACTGATTGTGGAACATCAAATAGAGGAACCCGTTGAACATACTAGGGAGTATGAAGTACATCATATGCTTCCTAAGGTTTTACTCATATGAGGAATTAGCTACGAATGTACACATTAGAGATGTTCCTTTATTTCCTCACATGCTTACTTTGCTGCTGATCCCGAGTTTGATGAAGGTCTTGTGTCTCAACCTATTGTCCTTGTATCCATTGCTAGTACATCTCAAACCAGCGATAGTTATACCCAAACCATTGTTACACCTATAGTATGGACTAGGAGAAAGAAGGCACTCGTTACCTCGGGCTAGTGTTAGTGGTGTAGTTAATGAGGCTGTCACATGGAGTGGAGGTGACATGATTGGAAGGCTTCCACTCTTGATTCATGCTTTGATCTTGGTCGGGATAGTGGGAACATAAATAAGACCCAACCATTGGCAACTCCTAATGTGGGCGTTCCTTGGAACTTAACACAGGTGGAGGAATCCTAGCCAACTGGCCACTACTGAGTGCATAGATGATCGGGCTAGATGCGGTGCTATGTTTACTATATCCAAGATTCACCTCTCGGGCCGTTAACACATCTCAAGTGATGAGGATAGATTGGAACATGAACATGAATTGGCGGATCCTCGGATGGTACATGATGACTTTCCAATGAACCACCTCTCGGACCGGTTAACACAGTCGAAGTGGGAGGATATTCTTGAACGTTTCAATGAATTGGCGGCTAAGTGTGCTAAAATGGAAAATACAATTTGGTCTCTGAAGTTGGTGTGTTTCGGGAAAGGATATTAGGAGATTGAAGCATAGAGTGTTGGTTTTGGAAAAGTAAGGAGACACAGGGTTGCTATTTTGAAAGCTATGCGAAGAAAGAAAAGATGGTGGACTCCTCTCTAGCTACGAATGTGGAAGATGTATCCAAGCAGGGAGGAGTGAAGGCATGAATTCGAGGGAGGTGGTGATATGTCTGTTGATGTACCTATGGATGAAGATGTTGATAGTGGAGATAATGACTTTTTGGTATCTGATAAAGATGGGAATGAAGCAGTTCTTGAAAGTTTGAAGAATGTTGCAGAAGATGTAGTGAAGGACACAAACACTGATGGTATGTCTAAAACCATGGTTAGTACTCTTGTAACCACTGATGCAGTTTCAGACATCACTATAATACCCACTACAATTATACCCACTACTATCCTACCCACTGCTATCATAACCACTTCCACTATTGTCACAACTCTCTCTGAATCACAACCTAAGTCTAAAGAACTTGAGAAAGAAGCTGCAAGTACCTTGATAAATCTAAGCAAAACCTCATCTATTTCTACACCTATCATTGCACCTGTTCTTTCTATTCAGTCTACTGCAACTAAACCCAGAGTTAAAAGTTTAGTAATTGGTGAACCTTTCAAGAAGAAAGCGGTTCACTCGATGTTGGGAAAGGTAAAGAGGTTGTCTTTGAAATTTAAAATAAAGCGAACAAGAAGCTTATGATGCGAGTATGCTAAAAGTATTGTAGTGAGGATCAAGCGACTTTAGTGAAAAGAAAGCAAGGCGAAGAGGAAGCTAGTCGAGATGGTTAGCTACATGGTATGAATCACAAAACTATCTTGAAGCTTACGAATTAATAAGTGATGAGTACCTTTGCACAACAATGGGCTTTGTTGGATGATGAGGAAAAAGCTAGACTTTTGGGGATCTTGGCAAGGAAGGTCGATAAAGAAAAGAAGCAAGTTGTAAGAAAGAAACCTCCTTCTATTGCTCATATGAGGAATGTATTGATGAAGATTATTAAGAATTCGAGGCATACATGTTTCGATAATCTTAGTAGATGTTCATTTGAAAGAATTTTTGAGATTTATGAGAGATGTATGAGAATTAATCATGATGATTTACATCGATGAATTCTAAAAGCGAAGAAGAGTGGATTAAAAAGGATGATGAATGGATTCAAAGTAAAAAAAGAGAAAATCGAGGTTCAAGAGACATCGATTCTAAAAGATTGAAATTAGTTGCGAGATGGTAATCAAATTATTTCTTATGAGTTTGAGCTTAATGGAAGTGAAGGAGTTTGGAAAATTCAAAGACTCAACAATGAAGTTTATGAGTATAATAAATTTTCACAGATGCTTGATATTTTGATAGAGATGATTTGATGAATCTTTGGATACTTTACAAGAATAAGTTTGGTGCAAGTACATCCAAATGATTATCATGAGAGGCGGTTTATCATCATTTGAAGATTTTATTTGAACCTACTCATGATGAACACGAATGGAAAGGAATCTACAATGGTCAAGTTACTAGATGGTTTTATATCAAACTTGTGGAGTTCATGTTTTAAGCTGTTTACGGAGAAATTATTCATATGCTTGTAGAAGGTGATTATCCTCAATGAATAAGTATCCGTGATTATTGCTCGAGATGTTAAAACACGGTTGTATCAAGATGTTAGTACCCTATGATGGTCAAGCTTACAATTTGTTCTTTGAAGTATGAGAACATTCTTAAGGCTAGTAAGTGTTTGGCTACATCCTCCAATTGAGATGTTTTGAGCTTAAAAGAAACTTGAGAATTACATTGGAATGTATCAAGTTTAGGGAGGATGTTGGGTTTTAGGTTCCTTGGATCATGAATTACTCTAAGTCTTGGAACCAAGGACGAGTTGGATATAACCACAGACGAAGGATGTAACCATAGATGAAGACAAACCGCGGCTAGTAGAAGAGTATAACCACGGATGATGATATGTTCTTTGCTAGTATTGTAATAGTCGGTTTAGTTTATTGTATTAGATAAATATGGAAAAGATATTTATCTTGTAGGTTACGTATTGTATAATGTATAGGACTCCTTAGCCTATAAAAGGAGATCCTAGGTTAGATTAGATGTACGTATGTTTTATATCTAAGTTCGATACACTTCAAGGTTGCAAAACCCTAATACTGTAAGAGTATTCGTATTATCAATAATATTGAGGCGTTGAATGTTTTTTGTTCTTCTTCTTAAGATTAAGTGTTAAATTCTGCGTAATACTTAATAAGCTTTTGTTTGAAGTCAGTTTCTATATTAGATCGCTTGCTCAACTGGTATCAACAAGTGGGATCAACAACTGGTCTAATAATTCGAATTTTTGGGATTTTTAGGGTTTTCATGCATATTCAACTTCTTGAATTTGTGTTACTTGTTCTAATTTTTGATGGAGGTTGTTTATACATTGTGTGGTGTTTATGATTCATGGTTAGAAGGAACTTTGATAGTGTTTCCTCGAAACCACTGCTAGTGTTTCTCGAAACCACTGCTAGTTCACCACTCAAGGGGAAGTTTCTACTGCTTATATTATCTATTTGTTGATAACAAAAATGGGAAGAGATATTGGAGTGTGATGGCATGGATTAAGGGGAAGACAAAGAAAGACAAGATTGTTTCATTCATGGTGAGATTTATTATCTCAACCACGCTACAAATCAGGGATGTTCGTACAAGAACCGTGTTTGTTTTGTCATCATCAAATAGGGAAGATTGTTGGGTTTATTGATTCGATGATACAAAACAATAAAGAATGAAATATCAAGGACTTGAAGTGACAAAGAAGAAATCTACAAAAAAATGGAAGGACTTGCTTGCAAAAGAAGATTTATTATTTTGTCCTTCGTAGTATCTTGTAAACCCTAATCCTCTAGTATATAAAGAGGACATGGGGTGTAGGTTTTAATATTTAAGTCTTCCATAATGTAATCAAAGGTGTATGTGTGTGTAACCTAGGGCGTGTAGTTTATTGTAAACTCCTAGGTTAGTTGTTTACCTCCAAGATCTAAGGTGTCTTAGATCCTTGTTACAATTAGGTAACACGTATTATTCTGATCAAATAATATTTGGAGGAGATTGGGTGAAAGTAAAACCTTGTGTCAATAATAATGATGTTTTGATTTATTCTGCTGTGCATCTTATTGTTATCATTGTTATTGTTAAACCCTAAAGGCTCAAAACGATCTCAAGGAGTCCTATCAAACTCCACAATTCTTTTTGACACCATTGAAGACGACGTTTTGCATTTGAAAGTTCGTTTAGCAAACGTTCATTTTCAACTTTTAAAGACTTGATTTGTGACACAGTATCAGTATTCTCAACATTCTCAACGGAATCAACAAAATCAACAGAGATATAATCAAATGCATATGTAACAAAATATAATAACACAACATTATGGATATCAGCACAGATAACATCTTCCAAGAGTCGATCAACATATTTTCTTAACATTTTCTTTTTTCATTTTGTGTTTGAAATCGATGTTTCTGTTTGCTGAAAAACTCTTTTCATAAGTCCAAGTTCCTTGTGAAAATCCCTTTCCCAATATATTGCACAATTTTCAAATTTTGGACATGTGGTAAAATTCTTTTCTGAAAAATATCTCTTTGAGCTCGCGCTAGAGGCGATTGAAAATGTTCAACTTTTATTTCAGAATTGATTTCAATTTCACGTTCCAAAAGTTTGATGTCCAATAAGAATGTTTCAAAATATTTTATAACTTTATATTGTTCGGCTAATGCCTTTTTTTTCACTAAGTGAAGGTAAAGGACCATTAATTTGTGCAGTATTGGAAAAGGGACCCTCATGAGAAGACTCAGAAGTAGGTGTGATAACCCAAGGTGTGTTAGAAAAATCCTGTTGTGTGACAAAAGTAACGGCTTTTGAATAGTTAAATGGTTTGTTATAAACAACATTTTCCAATTTTGACCGACTCTCGTCTTCTGCATCTAATTCCTCCATGCGATTATATTCAACAACACTCTTAATGGAATCATCAATTCTGTGTTCTGCACTGTAAACTTGAGGATTTGGTTTGAATGTTCTGTTAGAAAACTTAGGTTTGTAATCAGCAAGATTCGGTCCATATCCATTTGGATTTGGTTTAAAAGTGAACTTTTGAATAGTTATGATTGACTCACCATGTTTATAAACAAAATTTTGAAACTCTTTGATTTTGTTTTGTAAGTCGACAATTTCTTCAAGATATTCATCTATTCGTTTCTTTGAATGCTTTTTGTACTCACATAACTGATTTTGACAAGTTAACAACTCAGACTTGGCTTTTTGAGTTTCTAAAGTGAGAGCGTTAAGTTGTTGTTTATGATCATATTTTAGTTGTTCTATTTGAGACAACAAAGCATTCTTAGATGCAACTAGATCACGATCTGTTGTTCCAATGATTTTCGTTTTGATAAGATTTAGCAAAGCGACTTCAAAACCTTTTCACGTTTTCTTGTGTTTGAAAAATGTTGAGTTGAAATTTTAAGCATTCATTATCCTTAGTCAGCAGTGCATTTTTTTCATTTAATTGCTTATTGGTGTCTTTGCATATTTCCATTCGATATTCTTGGTCTTTAAGTAAGGTCATGAGCTCAAGATCTGGATTAGACGAAAGTTCAGCTTGTTCAACGTGAGTCTCAACATGATCATTATTTTGATCCTCAAATATGACCACGGAGTCAACTTGATTTTCAGTGTTAACCATAAGGTCATCTTGATCGTCAAATATAACTACGGGATCTATTTGATTATCATCGAATGAGATGCGGATGGCTCATGTTGAACACTCGATCCTCGTCGGATGCGAGATGTTGGCGGAGATATCGACCGATGAATGAATATAGTTTGATCCGGTACACGAGACAAGCCGTCGGTGTCATACACTGGGCTGTATCACTCATGTGGAGTTCGTGCATATTAGCCATTAGCATCACTGCGCATTAGCTGCAAGTCCTCCATGTCCTCATCGAATCTGCATTTGCCATGAAGCTATGTTCCTTGTTGGTAAGAGTTCCACCGACTTTATCTTTGAGAGCCAAGAGTAGAGCCTCTTTGTGATAAGCGCCTCTTGTCCTCGGCTTTGGGCATGCATTAGCGGATGACCCTTCTCATTCTGATTATAACAACGAAGACCATTAACCCCATGCGAGCATTTCCTGTTCAACTACTTGAGCCCTTTGTTGTTGTGGAGCACCCATGTTATTCCTTCCCATTGGATTAAACCCTTGGCCACCGCCCATCGACGAACATTACCACGATTCGAACTTCAACACGTCAATTGTTAACAACACTGATTCCTTGTGTTTGATGAGGTACGAATCGATTGTTGGATTTGTTTGAATATCGGCCGAAAGCTCTAGCGATCATGACAAACCCTTGTTGCAATGCATCAAAAGCTTCTGTATCCTCATTAGATTCACTGTAAAGTGCTTGATCATTGTTGTTGTTGTATGGAACCAATTGAGTGTCTTGAGATTGGTGCTGTGACATATCATATGGTGTAATTGTTGTAGTTGGTTGTGGAGGATTTGTGAAGACAATTTGTAAAGTAGGGAATTGAGGATAACACGTTTGAGCCCACAAAGCTAAAGATTGATTATCTGGAAATGAAGGTGAAACAGGTAGTCCACGGATAACCCTTTCTTTTTCAACTTCCTTTTGGTAGGGCTTCAAGTAGTCGTACAACAATCCGTATGTAGCATGATGAAGATTCTTCGCTTGACGGATGAAAATGACATACTTTTCCCAATCAGGACCAAGACTACTCAGGAACTTAGTATTGACTGTAATTCGTGGCATAATGATGTTGTGTTTTTCTCTGGGTTCAATCATGAAGTGTTCATAAGCCAAGTACATTTTAGATTCCATGTCTTCTTAATTGAGTTATGTGCCTTCCATGAGAAGATGAATATGCTCCCACATTGCTTTGGCAGTCTTTTGAGCATCAACACTTCGAAGTATCAGATTGGGTAATCCCAAAAGGATGTATTGCATTGCCAATTCATCGGCTTCAAAGAGTAGAAGTTGATCGATAGTAAGTTCGAGAAGACCGACAATGTTGGTGACATCACCTCTTGGTGGATTAGCATTTGGATCTCCAGATGCAGTGTGATGAGGCATCCGAAATGGACCTTCCAGGATGACCTTCTTCAAGAACTTTCCATGTGGCTTCTTTAGATCACAAAACCTAAAGAACCTTATCACCCATTGATCATAGTTTCCGGGAGTGAGCATTAGAGGTCTATTAAGTGATCCAGCCTCATGAATGGATTATTGGCTACATAAAGCTTAACACATCTTTACAAACCAAGACGGTTCCTTCATAGTATTCCTGGATGGATGTTGATTTTGAAAGTTTGTGTAAGGTTGCACTTGAAGACTAGGGGGTGGTTGAATCATTTGTGGTTGAATTGCTCCTAGAAGAAATTGTTGATGAACTTCTTGTTGTTGTTGTTGTTGTTGTTGTTGTTGTAGTTGTTGTTGATGGAGTTGTTGTTGTTGAGGATATACATGAGGGAAGTAGCTAGAGTATGGTGGTTGAGACATCTTGAAACTTGTGTTGAAAAATGGATCTTTGTAGTCGAATGAAACTTTGTTGATGAAGTATCCTTAGGCGTAGAAAAGCGCTTAAGCGTAGAAAACCTTATCGTAAAACCAATCCTTACGCGTAAAGAATGAACATACTGCGTAGTTATAGTTTAAGCGTAAACTTAAGGAAAAAATTAGCTTATGCGTAAACAAAGGCTTAGAAGTACAATTCTTATGCGTAAGTTTAGCTTATGCGTAAGCGTGCTTATGCGTAAGAATATGCTTAGCAGAAAGAATTGCTACGCAGAAGAACTTTGCTTAGGCGTAAAACTAGAGTTTTACCCAAAATCCTTTACACTTATCCGATATAAAAGATATCCAAAGTCGAAGTGTTTTCGGGCTTATCCAAGCAAGAAAACACCGAGTAAGCCAATAACATCAAGATCAAACCTTTAGGAGCTTACGCGTAAGTTTAGGGTTTTGCTATGCGTAAGATTTGTCAAATTTTGCCAAAGCGAGATTATTGCCCAAAAGTGTTTTTAAACCGATTTTGTGATGGAGCACTTCAATATCACCAAAATAACACAAAAGTGTGAAACTTGATGATCTAAAACTCTTATACACCTTATGCGTAGAAAATACCACACGACTAAAACAAAGCTCAAAAATAACGGAATACACGTAAAGTTTCAAACTTTTTGCCAAAAACTTAAACTTTAACACCAAATAACCTTTAAAGGACAAGAATCTTGAGTTTTAAAGTGTAAAAATTAAAGCTTTTAAGCGTATGAAGTTTTGAATACCGAACCTTACGCGTATACAAAAAAAAACTTCAAAAATAAACAAACGTTTCACCCAACTATTTGGCGAATGATACCACTGTTAGGTCACCATATTTGTAACATAAGTATCAATATGAAGAAATGAGATGAAGAAAGGATCGGATGAACACTTAGCTAAAACCCACGTATAAATAAAGAAAGGTTTATGCTTAGAGTGAAATAGAAAAGTGAACAACCAACTCCCAAATGGGAGTTTACAAGATTATTTATAGGGAAGGAACTAGGGCAACACACTAGTTCCCTTCCTTTCCTCATTGGGCTTGGGCCAAGGCTCATGGGCTTTCTACATAAGCCTTGGCATTAATACTAACTTAAAAGCCTAATTAAGCACACTATTACATATTGATTACAAACACTTCAAATATAATCTAGGAGTGATTCCAACAAAGGCACCTTTCACTAATGCCTTTGACTCGATCTTCAAGGCACCTTTCAGTAATGCCTTTGACTCGATCTTCAAGTCACCTTTCACTAGTGCCTTTAGCCTTGACTTCTAAGCACCCTTCACTAGTGCTTTCAATACGGACGATCGAAACCCTTTACTAATGTCTTCGTCTTGACTCTCTTAGACATCTTTCACTAATGTCTTCAACACTACACTTCTTATGAGAAAGAAGAGAACTATCAACAAGAGAACCTCAGTAGTCTTGATGATAATGAAGCATGGCAACTCATGCACTTGAGCTTGCTCGTCTTCAAAAGATGGTGATCTTGCCTTTAAGAGGAACCTAGAGAATCACACAAAAAATAAAACTACATACATAGATCACTTGGATCTGAGGTTAGAGAGTTTATAACTCAAAAAGAAAATATGTGAGAGAGGGGTGAGAAACAATGAAGAAATGGCTCACTATTTATAAAGAGAAAATAGCTATTGTTCCACGGATCCCACGGATCCCTCACTTGAGGGATCCGTCCAGTGTAATACTGAACATCCGTTGGACGCTCCCCTTTGCCCATGGGTTTTGGGTCATGGGTCATGGGTTATGGATCATGGGTATCCAAGTAGATAAAATGTATCTATAAGATGCAATGCATCTAGTCCATGGTTCATGGATTAAAACTATGGGCTATGGATTAAAACCATTTATGACTTAAGCATGATGTCATGCAATGGGTTATGGGTCAAGCTCCATGGGTATGGGTCATGGAATTTGGGTTGTACCCAACTACATTCAATGTATTTGGTCAATGGGTCAAATACTTAAGTTTCTACCCATTTATATTACCCATTATAATACATACTAGTTATGTGTATATTTGCCCAATATGTAAACACTAGTTGTTGTACATATGTATTACTAAATCATAAAATCACTTATACTTGTTTTAGTATTTTATGTGAAAACGTAAGTGTGTTAGAAAACTATGGGCTCAAACAATTTACGTATTTTATTTGTTTCGTTAAAATAATTTTACGTTTGTTATCGACAAAACATTAGAAGATCGTAGAATATAAATAAAAGTTTTTTACGGATTATTTGTATTAACACTGTTATCAAGCAATACTTGGATAAAACAAAGGAAATGCTTGAAGGCTTTGAGTCCTATGTCATAAAGCATGTTCGAAGGAACCAAAACAAAAAGGCAGACACACTGAGCAAACTAGCTTCCATGGCTTTTGATCACCTCATGAAAGAAGTACTGGTAGAAGTTCAATCAGAAAGCTCAATCATACAAGAGGAAGTCACTGATTTCCTACTCTGGATGGGTCGACTTGGATGACTCCCATTAGAGAGTACATGATTAGTGGCATCTTACCTGAAGACCCAAAGCTAGCAAGAAAGGTGAGAATAAAATCTCGCCAATATCGTTTAATGGGGGATGGTTTATATAGAAGGTTTTTCCTATCACTATGGCTCTGGTGCGTAGGGCCTAAACAAGCTTCGAACATCATAAGGGAAATACATGAAGGATCTTGCAGCCTCCATGCAGGGCCTCGATCATTGGTCTCAAAGATAACAAAATTAGGCTACTATTGGCCTTTGATGCACAGGGACGCAGTGGAGATTATACAGAAGTGTGAAGCCTTCCAGATTCATTCCAAGGTCCCTAAAATGCCAAAGCAAGATATGACTAGCGTCACGTCAATATGACCTTTCTGCCAATGGGGAATAGACATAGTGGGACTCTTATCGAAAGCCCTTAGAAGAGTAAAATTCCTGGTGGTAGCCATAGAATACTTTACAAAATGGGTCAAAGCTAAACCCTTGCTGTCAGTTACAGGAAAGCACATGGAGAAGTTCGTCTGGGAACATATAATATGCAGGTTCGATATAGCCCACATAATTATCTATGAAAATGGCAAGCAATTCTCCGAAGGAGTATTCCTGGTCTTCTGCAAGGTTTGAATATCAAGCAGTCTTTCACCTCCGTTTATCACCCTCAAGGTAATGGGCAAGTAGAAGTCACGAATAGAGATGTTGATGCAGGTTTTACTGACAAGGTTTTAATATTTATAATGTCTCGTTATACCTATGGTCTACCCTAATGCACTAACGGGCAGTGTACCCGGTCGTGTGTAGTGTAGTATTCAGTAAAACTGAGGTCATCCCAAGAGCTATGTGTGTTGGATTAATACTAAGTCTAGTTGTCACAGATTTTAAGAGGATTTAATTAATAAACTAATAAAGCAAGTAAAGGCAAAGGTTGTGATCAATAAAGTAGAGTGGTGCTAACCTAGTTATTTATCCTAGCTAGTAATGTCTACGTCTAATTACTTCCAAATACTTGGTGGGGTCAAAGTCGAGAGGGATGATTTGGTCGGTTCGTCCTAACCTATCGGCAAAGATGCCACCACCGGAGAAGTCGTGTGTCCTCATAAGTCCGGTTGTTTGATAACGCTACACGCGTCGTTCGGGGTCAAAGGAACTTCCTTTTAGTCGAGCAAGTTTTCAACACCCTAGGCGTTGAACCTCATCGTTGTAGTGTAGTATTAGGGTAAGCCACGGAATTGATATCATTCTCTGGGGAATAGGAATGCTAGTGAGAAGTTACTACGCTAAGGTTGGGGTTTGTTAGGATTTAGAAAATCCAGTTATTAAAGTGTCGGTCACCTCAAGTATATGTAATCGTTAGAAAGCTCGTAGTCGTAGTTATTTATTAGTTAAGTTGTATTTAGTTAAGTAACATCGTGGAGGACGGATGGGTCTTTACCCACTGTATGCCTGATCCACAGCCCGTAGGTGGCGATTTGTGCAAGACTATAAATACTCTCTACCTCCCAAGGTAGAGAGTTGGAGCTCATAATAATACTTTCATTTTCTCTCACTAAGTTCCCAAACCTCTATCTCTTTCTCTCTCTAAAACCATAAGTTATACGCCTATTTGTGATCATGTATTGATGTGTTTGTGAAATCCAATATGCTTAAATGGTATCAAGAGCCATGGTTTGATCATATCTCTTACTTATCCTTGGATTTCTAGTGGTTTTATATGGTTTTTTAGTTTGAAAAAGTATAGTGGTTTTTGCATTATTTGGACCATTTCTTGTGTTAAAGTTTGAATTTTGATTGTACTTTTGTGTTTAGAATCATTGTAAGTGCTTGGATTTGGATTTGGAAAGCTTGAATCACTGTGGTTGAGCTTGTTTTGGATTGAAAAGTGTGTTTTTGAAGTTTTTCAAGGTAGCGACTTGAGTCTCGGTGTGAATTTCTTCGTAGCGACTTGCTTTAGTAATTTCTAGCGAGTTGTAGTGTTAGTCGTAGCGACTTGAGCTTAGCGACTTGTCTATTGAGACAAGCCAATAAACAGTACAAGTTAGTGGATTCTCCACTACGGCTAGCGACTTGGTGGGGTTAGCGACTTGCTTTCATTATTTCTAGCGACTTGTACTTATTGTTCTCAGCGACTTGATCTTAGCGACTTGGATACTTAGCGAGTTGCTCTTTAGCGACTTGTATGCTTAGCGATTTGTTTTGTTAGCGACTTGTGTTCTGCGACTTGGGTTTTAGTGACTTGTGCTTAGCGACTTGATTCACAGCGACTTGAGGTTTAGCGAGTTGCTACTTAGCGAGTTGGTTCCTAGCGACTTGGTTCAAGAATTATAGCGACTTGGTTAATACTTGTTTCTAATACGGTTTTCTCTTGATTTAGTAAAATCCCGTGAAAGAATCTATTTCCGGTTTAATCATAGAGTTATAAAATACCGTGAAATCGTAAACATGTCTACCAACGTGCCTACAATCATCTCTCTTGTGGTGAAGACGTTCAGCGGTGGTTCGAGATACTCGTCCACCCATGCTTGATGAATCGACTACGACTCTTGGGCTCAACGAATCGATTATATTGTCTTAGAAAGGAAAATGGGGTCAACATTCTCAAATCCATTGATGAAGGACCTTATCGATTGAGACTACAAGAGACATAATTGATATCACTGCGAGATGGAACCATGATCTATGGATTGGACGGACCAAAGGCGTATGATGAGCTCGGTGATAAGGAGAAAAGAGATTCGATGTCGATATCGTGGCTTCAAACATTATACTTCAAGGTCTTGCAAAAGATATCTACAAGCTTATCAATCACAACACTGAAGCCAAGGCTATTTGGGATAATGTCAAGATGCTTCTCTCGGGTTCTGAATTAACTAAGGAAGACAGAGAATCACAGCTGTATGATGAATTTGAGCACTTCAAGATGAAACCAGAAGAGAGTATCAATGAATATTACATGAGATTTCACAAACTTGTGAATGATATGAGGAATATCAAAATGACTATGCCAAATATTCAGCTGAACTCAAAGTTTGTGAACAACATGAATCCCGAATGGCACAAGTTTGTCACCTCTGTGAAGCTAACCAAAGGATTGAAGAACACCAACTATGAGCAAGCTGTATGCCTTTCTTCTTGAGAATGAGAGACATGCTATGTTTGAATGAAGGATTCTTGAGCAGTTCAAATCTAAGCGAGGGAGAAACTAGTTCGTCAAATGACTCTACCACTTTTACACCAATGTTGGAATTACCACCAAATCTTCTCAAGTCATACCCATGGTTAATGGTAATTACAAGCTCATCACGATCCGACATATAAGCCTCCGGACCCAAACACATTCATGGAAAACTTCATCAATCAATTGTCTCTCATGGTTAGTCAAAACATGAACTCTCTCCCACACACCAACAATAACCTCGAGCGACATCCAATCCACACAATCAAGCTACCGTCGGAGATGGGAAGGTTATGGTGCAACCAGTTCAAGAAAGGCGGTATGAACAAGGAAGAGGTGGAGTTGGTAGAGGATATATGGCAAATAAGAATCGTGGAAGGAATCCAAATCAAGGACAAGCAAAGCCGGTCAAGTGCTACAAGCTGTGGTGGTGATGGACATAGCTAGAAAAGCACATCTCCAAACGACCACAAAATGCGAGTACTTGAGACAAGATGTTACTTGTGCAAGCTCGGGATAATGGAGTTGTTTTGGATGAAGAGGAGCTATTGTTTCTTGTTGAGGGCAATGCCAAGACATATGATGCGAGATGTGGATGAGCGACCAATTCAGGAGATAGGTCATAATCATCAGAATGCCTTCCAAGTCACCGACTGTGATGCATACGACTCTGACGTTGATGATGAACCTACTGCACAGACAATTTTCATGGCTAGCATTTCTCCAATGGTCTCTCCAAAGGTCCCCTCACCACAGCAAGCTGGTCCATCCAAAGATTCAATCATTTCAGAGGTATTAAAACTATATGATGAAGTTGATGAGCAAAAGATGCATAATAAAGTACAATCTCTTGAAACTTATGAATCAGATATTGATGATGAGGGTAATAGCAATATTGTCCCATATGATCAATATGTGAAGCAAAGTGAAAGTGAGATTGTGCCAAGTAATGCATCTTCCGCAGTCAATGATGACTATGTTTTGGTGAATACACCGCATGTGCCTCGATGATTCTCGTTATCTCCGAGGCGAATGCCTATAAAGAACAAGTTGCCATTTATGAACAACGTGCTAAGTTTGAATTAACTACCCGTGAGCGTGAGATGGATGACCAAATGCATACAATTATTAGAAAAAGTAATTTTAGAGAAGAAGTGTTAAAAAGAGTTAAATTCCTTACAAGAAAAGCTTTCTAAAATCATAAGCAAAAGCAAGAGCTTCAAGATAATGTTAAAGTGCTTAAATAAGAATTTAATGCTAAGGAATCAAAACTTTTGAATGATTTTTCTAATCTAAAAACTTTGAAAAACAAACTTGAAAATAAGTTGTACGTACAAGGGAATACCATTCAGACTGCTCACTTGATCACTAAGCATAGAGTCTTAAGCGATAAGCATAGCATTCCCCTTGTTAAGGAACCTAATCTTGAGGTAGTTAAAAAGGCTAGAGGTGCTCATAAGGTACTGTATGATGGTAATGAGATTCTTAAGCCTAGGCAAACACCATCATGTGTTGGAAGCACGAAAGTGGATAGAAAATTAGATGATGCCTCTAGGGAGAAAATGGATAAGAAGCTTAATGATCCTGTGTGTAAAATAGAAAACATAACGATAAAACCCCATGATTAAACTAAGGAAAATTGGATCTCCTTGAACAAGTTTAAGCCTCAGACTCTATTAACCCCTGAACAATTGTTCTGGAAAAAGGATATGGACATACAAAAAGCCGAAAATCTTGTTACAAAAACACTCCCTTAGGAAAATGCCTGCGACTCTGTGTATCCTCCAAATACACCAATGCATCTAGTTCCTAGATCGATTGCCACTAATAGCAAAACCTTAATCGGCATGTATGTTGTTTATCAACTATTCGTTGATTTTGAGAAGACATGTAAGAAGAGAATCACACCTACGGGGATAAGCGGGGAAAGGGGTTTTGAGCAAACTAAAGAATGTTATTTAAGCGAGGTCATGCCTTTCTTTAAACAACTAAAAGGTCAATTTGAGAATCTTCAAAAAGGAATAAATTCGGATATCAAAGAAATGGAAAAGGAATTTGATGCAATGATAGTTGAGGTCAATGATTATGAACAGGAACTCAAATATAAAGAAGTTGAAAGGAAGAACTTGCATATCTTAAATGAGAACTTGATTTTGAGTTGTGTTGCTCAAGATGTGTTTTATACTGTTACTAAGCACTCTATTACTGCTTCTCAATTTCATGAATTATCTATTGCATTGAAAGTTTCCCATGATCGTGTCATTGAGATTGAAAACAAAAACTCAGAACTAAATGAGAAAATTGATCAGAATGATCACGATAATTTGGTAAAACATCTTTTTAAACTAGAAGTTGAACATTTTGATTTGCAACTAAAATATCAACATCTTAAAGAAAATGTCAAAACCTCAAATATCAAGACATCCTCGGATGTTCCGAGTTTGATGGTTTTTCAGATAAACAAACGTGACGAACAAATTCAAGCTCATTGTAACACGATCAGAAAATTGAAAGCCCAAATTTCACAATTAAAGGGTGAAAAGAACAATGTGATTGGATCCCAAATGCCTCCTTCTTTAGATTCTCAGTATTCTCAGACTTTTCATCTTCAAAACTTGGTGAATGTTTTACAAGAGGAAAACGAGGGTTTTCTTGAAGAAAATGAAAAAGTTAAACAACACTTTCAAGAGTTATATGATTCAATTAAAGTCACTCGTGACAAGAACAACGAAAAAAAAATGTCTTTACAAAAGGAAATTGAGAATCTGAGGAGACAGGAAAAAGGAAGCGCCACTTGTCTTTAATGAGAATGTTGCATCAAGGTCATCCTCGGATCGCAAATATACTGTGACTGTTAAATACATTCCTCCTCATATCAGGAATAATGAACTTGTGTTTCATAACTATTTTGCTCACCTTAAAGATAGTCTAGAATGTCTCCGTGAGATTGTGGAAGAGGATTTCATAAATAAGCCTCTTGATAGAGAAATTAGGTTTGTTTGCATTCAAGCCAAACGATCTCAGGAGCTGCTAGAATGTTTAATAGCAACATGTCCTAAATGCTTAGGTGCGAAAGGTAAAGCTATGATGCCTTGTTCTATGCCTAGTGCCAAGCATACAAACCATTCTATGCCCGAGATTAAGAAAGTGGACTCTAATGTGCCTTCAAGTAGTTCGAGATCCCGCATGTCTAGTTCGGGAATGCAAAAGTAGATCAACCAACTAATGTTCCCATAATTCCTTTTACAGAGTAATCGGTGACATAAAAGCAAGCGGGTCAAAGCCTCCAAGCAATACCAAGCAAGATAGGACCTCGCAAGCTAGGAGCGTGCATTAGAAGAGTAGAAGATCACCCTAGGAATATTAAGTTTGAGTTGAATAAAACGAATCGTGTTGATTCTAGTATTAGCTATAAGCGTCATTGTAATTAATTGATTACGCTACTTTCCGCAAACCATGTAATGATGATCGCTTGATTTACATTACTAATCATGAATGTGGTGTGAATGATTTATCTAATCTTTGTCAAATGCCCAATTAAAAGCAAGTAATGTTAAAAACAAGTGAAGAAGGCTAAAAGGCAAAGGCAAAAGAAAGTTAGAAAACATTGGAAACCTACGGAAGAAAATTTAGTAATATAGGTTATCAATGGATACCTAGTGGCCGTAAGATTAATGAGTTGTGCCCTAAATTTGCTAAGTCAATGCCCACTAGAAAATGGATGCCTCTTGGTAGAACTATTCCTTAAGAAGTGAACACACTTTGAATAGGTCAAATCGAACACTAGCATCGCATCTATTTATGATGATTCTATTGTTTCGCTCGATGTGGGTGTTCCAATCATCATTACTAACCAAATGAAACCCATTCTTGCATGGGGATCCCAATTATCCATTATCCATTCTTGTGCGTGTTCAACCGAAGATCGTTCAAATCGATTCGTGGTACTGGACTCAGTCGTTCCAAGCATATGACTAGAGACCGGTCACGGCTCATGAACTTTGTGAGTAAATTCATTGGGACTGTTAGATTTGGGAATGATCATTTCGGTGCAATTATGGGTTATGGAGACTATGTTGTAGGAAACAGTGTGATTTCCAGGGTATATTATGTTGAAGGTCTTGGACATAATCTATTTTCTATTGGACAATTTTGTGACTCTAACTTAGAAGTGGCCTTCAGAAAACATACTTGCATTGTTAGAGAACTTGATGGTGTGGAACTTCTCAGAGGAACTCGTGGTTCAAACCTATACACCATCTATATCGAAGACATGATGAAATCTTCACCCATCTGCCTGCTGTCAAAGGCTTCTAAAACTAAGTCATGGCTATGGCACCGTCGTCTCAATCACTTGAACTTTGGTACCATAAACAATCTTTCCAGAAAGGACTTACTAAGAGGACTACCTAGACTTAAGTATGAAAAGGATCATCTTTGTTGACATGTCAATTGGGAAAAAGCAAGAAGTATGCCCATAAACCCAAACCTATAAATTCGATTATGAAAGTTCTACATACTATTCACATGGATTTATGTGGACCTCAGAGTCTGAGACTATTAATGGGAAGAGATATGTGTTAGTTGTGGTTGATGACTACCCCGATTCACTTGGGTTAAGATTTTGAGATGAAACTCCGGATGTCATCATTAAACTTATTAAACAAGCTGCAGTCCGACTTAACAAAATGGTTAGAATCGTCCGAACCGACAATGGGCCGAGTTTGTTAATAAAGAATTCAATGAATTTTATGAGAGTGTTGGAATCGGTCCTCAAAGAAGTGTTCCACGAACTCCTCAATGAGCGGTGTAGTTGAAAAGCGAAATCGAACTCTTGTGGAAGCCGCAAGAACAATCTTGATTTACTCAAAGGTTCCAATGTTTCTATGGGTGAAGCTATTGCCACTGCATGCTACACTCAAAATCGATCCCTAATTCACACATCTCATGGAAAGAATCCGTATGAACTTGTCCATAAATGAAAACCTGATCCATCCTATCTTCGTGTGTTTGGTGCTTTGTGCTATCCAACAAATGACGGTCAAGATTTAGGTAAATTAAGAGCTAAGGTGGACATTGGAGTTTTCGTAGGTTATGCATCAAACAAGAAGGGTTACCGAATTTACAACAAAAGAACTCGAGATATCATGGAAACTATTCACGTCACGTTCGATGAGCTGTTCAGACAAATGGCTCTAGGATAATCCAGTTCTTGACCCGCATCTCCACCTTCATTAAGTAGTCCTATCAGTTCTACCCTTGTTTCAAATTCCTCACTAGCAACTCCTTATGTACCTCCTTCAGAAGATGACTTGAAGAAATTATTTGATCTAATGTTTGATGAAGACTATGAGCCAAGTGCTAAAGATATGTCAATTCCATCAACAGAGGCTGCTTCTATCCCTGTCAATGAAGTTAACCCTTCATGTTAGGAATTGGAAATTCTATGGTGAAGCATCGGTCACCCCAAGTGTAATCTAGCTTAAGTTAGCTCGTAGACATATTGTTTATTATGTTAGTTGTTAGTCAGTTTTTAGCATAGTTTAGTCTAATGCAACACCGTGGAGGAAGGACGGATCTTTACCCATTGTATATACGATCCACGATGCCGCCGGGGCGTAGTAGTTTGTATAAATAGCCTCTCCCTCGAGGAGAGGGTTGGATGTTCATTTGGAATCTAACCTTCCATGAGTTTCTCTTACTAGAATATCCCACTTTCTCTCTCTAAAACCATATGATTATACGCCCATATTTGTGATTGCTTGTGTATTTGTGAAATCGAATATGTTACAAATGGTATCAAGAGCCATGGTTTGATCATCTCTCTAACATATCCTTGAATTTCTAGTGGTTTTAGATGGTTTTTGAGTTTGAGAAAGTTTAGTGGTTTTTGCATCATTTGGATCATTTCTTGTGTTAAAGTTTGAATTTTGTGTGTACTTTTGTGTTTAGAATCATTGTAAGTTCTTGGGTTTTGATTTGGAAATCTTGAATCACTATGGTTGGGCTTGTTTTGGATTGAAAAGTGTGTTTTTGAAGTTTTTCTTGCTAGCGACTTGACTCTGGTAGTGTTTTTCTTTGTAGCGACTTGATTTAGTAATTGTTAGTGAGTTGTAGTGTTAATTGTTAGCGAGTTGAGCCTAGCGACTTGTCTATTAAGACAAGCCGACAAACAATACAAGTTAGTGGATTCTCCACTACGGCTAGCGACTTGGTTAGAATAGCGACTTGCTTTCAATTTTGCTAGCAACTTGTACTTTGTATTCTCAGCGACTTGGTGTTAGCGACTTGGATCTTAGCGAGTTGTTCTTTAGCAACTTGATTGTGTCTAGTGACTTGGTGCTTAGCGACCTGATTTCGTAATTCTTAGCGACTTGGTGATTAGCGACTTATCTTCATAAATTCCTAGCAACTTGGTGTTATGGTTCTTGGCGAGTTGTTTTGTTAGCGACTTGTCTTTATAGCAATTTGATGAATTGATGCAAGTTACTCATATCTAATATCCACCAACACAATGTCTTACATCACTGACCCTTTAATCTCCAAAGTGCTTGAACTTTATGATACCTCACAGAACAATGAAACTGGTTGCTATTCTGAATGCTCTACCTTGATTGATTCAGCAATTTATGATCAAAACACTTCACAATCTGAGTCAAAATCTAATGAGTCACACTTGGTATTGACAAATGATGCAAGGCAAATGGAATGCAACATTGAGTCCTTTCAACTACTTCATCAGCACCTCACACATCTGTTATCCACAACTAGGCATCGAACATGCAGTGCACTTTTTCATCAGGACTTATCCACATTGACAAGAACTATGTTGCTGAACTTAGAACAACTGAAGCTTCAAATTACCAAAAAGAAGGTGTTAATGGATGACTACAATGCTGCCCTTCAAGTAATCTACAACCAATTTCAGCCATTTATCAATGGGGAATATTCCGCAGACTTTGATCAACATGTGACTGAAATCTCATTCAAGAAACATACTAGAATGGAAATTCATGAGTACATCAACACATTTATTCAACTTATAGATAATGTGGAAATGTACATTAGGGAAGTTGCTCAAGAGAATGTTCAGTTGAATGTGTTGAATGGGTGTCAGATAAAATCAAGTGGAAGTTGTGCTAAATCGGGTAATGGATCAGTTGAAAGAACGGATGATGCTGAATGCAGTATATCAGATACAACAAAGGATGATGAAATCGACTTTACTGAATACAAAGGCTCAGAGTCAGAAAAGCTTGAATCAGATTGCATTTCAGTACCTCCTGGTATGCATGAGGAGAATATTGATGCCATCCCAGCAAATGATCCGGAGTTATGTGATGAGGTACCCTTAACTGATCAACATAATGCATCCACTAATGTGCCTGATCATTTTTATCCTAACTCTGATCACGATATTGATAAATTTTTCTTGGTTACGCCTGAATCTAAAATCTTCAAAACAAATGACATGGTTGAAAAAGGGGTTTATGATGAACTTTCAAACAAATACTCAATTCTTGAAAAACATTGCATTTCCTTGGAAATTGCAATGCAACAAAGAGAAGAAAGTTTTCTTACTACAAACACCAGCATAAATCCGCAATTCCCAGAATTTCGAGAATTTTTTGAAATTAACCACTTAAAAACCCAGATTCAGGACAAAGATTCAAAAATATGCAATCGGAAATTAGAACTCTCAGATCTGCATAAGAAATGTAATATAGGAATGAACAATCCTAACCATGAAGTGAGTGATATAGTTAAATCTAGGAATGATGAATTGGCTCAGTGTGTCCAACCTATTGAGGGAAAATGAGTCCTTAAGAAAGAACTTATTAGAGAACAATTCCAAGTTGATAGACCAAACTAATTCCTTCGTGGCTGACATTGATGCCCTCAAAGCCCAAATTCAGGATAAGAGCTTCACTATTGTTGCCTTAAAAAATAAGCTTAGGAAATCTATTGGAAATAGGGTGAACACTAAGTTTGCAAAACTATAAACCTTGGGAAAGCCAACTGTTCAGAACAACTCAAAACACACTGTAGTTAGGCAGCCAAATGCTTTTAGAACTGAAAGATTTAAACCATCGAAATCTAAGCTTGCCTCCCAAGTTGATGCGAATAGTGTTTTGACAAAACCAGTCACTTCACTATTTCATTCTGATATGATGAATAACAAACCCCAGGTTAATGTTCAAAGTTCTAAGATCAGGAATACTATGAGTTCATCTAGTTCTCATAAGAAGCATCAAATGGCTGATCAATCCCCTAAGAAACCAACTAATTACAAAAGGACCAATATTCAAAAGAGGGAAGTGCCTACATCCAAATCTACTAGCAGCTGTTTCAAATGGATTCCCACTGGCAGATTATTTAAGTTTACAAGATCCAAACGGACTTACATACCTAGATCTTGCCTTAAGTGGATGCCCACAGGAAAACTCTTCAAGAATATTGAACATAAAGGGATCTCTATTAATGACACGCCTAGATCAAACTGTGCTACATCCAATAGTGAGATTACTGATGTCACTAACTCATCTATTTGCAATACTACATGTGCTTCTAGTGCAATGTGTCCTCAGTCTTTTTCAGGTACAATGCTCAATTCAATCATGAACATCATGACCTGGTTTCCATCAGAATTGAAGATTGCTCACTCAGGAATGGTAGCTTGTCAGAATTGACGTACCTCGTACTTTGACTCCTATTCATCTTGTATCAGGACTATCTCTTATAAATCTGTGTACAACTAGTTTAAAAAAAATCAAAAATCAAAATCATTTTTTTTTAAATTCATAATTTATTTGTTTCCCTCAAACTGATAAAAGATATATCTCTTGTTATTGATAACATCTACGGTCCTAGAAATGTCATTCAATAATGACACGGGATCATAGATGAAGTTCGAACAAAAGATATACTCTTGTTTTATAACGGGTGGGTTGAATTCAATCAATGTTCATTGGTGACATTGGTTGAGGGGGAGAATTTTACAAGTTATCTCGTTTATCTCTGTTTCACTCTGCACCATTGTTGGATATGTATTGTGTTCAGATGCAAGTCTTTGTCTTGTCTTGTTTCGTGGTGTCCTCTGTGTTGATTGCTTATCTGTTTCATGGTATCCTCTGTGTTAGTTTGCTTATCTATGTTATGTCAATTTTGGTACTTCTCATATTATTTAACATGTGATTAAATACTATATTTGCATGCAATCTGATAAGTTCATGGACTGATAGTGTCAATAATACATAATATGATAGATATCGACTTGCCTTTATCTGGGTTAGCAACTTAAGACGTAGCGACTTGCTATTCATCTTAGGTAGCGACTTGACAAGTGCAGGGACTGAATATGTAAACGTTTCATTCTTGAGAAAAACCCTTCATCACCCCCTAGCGACTTGTCACGTTCTCATTATTTTCGATACTTAAAAAGAAATTTTCTTTCTTTCTCTCTCTCGTGTACAATTTATCCTAGCGACTTAACTGTGGTATGTTTAGTATCAATCATTCTATGTTTTTCATACATAAGATTTAGATGCTATCCTAACTTTGTTCCCTTTACAGATTCCCATCGTGCAATTGATCCTTATCACTTGATCCCCTCACTTAGGTTTGTAAATGGATTTGCTTTAATGGGATCATTTGACTGATATTTGATGGATGTGTTGGCTTTATAGGATAGATTTGCGCATAATATTGTAGTTGTGATTGAATGTATTGCGATAGGGTATTGTGTATTTGTTTGTGTTTGTGGTTCATTGAAACTGTTCTATGTAGCGATTTGATTGAGTTAGTGTAATGGTGTTTGATGATTGATTGGATTGTGGTGTTTTACGCATGGTTTGTTAAGTTTCTTGATAGCGACTTACCAGTGTTTTTCATAGCGAGTTGGCTTGTTAGATACAACTTGTTCTTGGTAGCAACTTACCAGTGTTCTTCGTAGCGATTTGGTTAGTTAATTGATGTGTAGTGACTTGGCCTTATTACTTTTGATAGCGACGTGTCTTTACAAGTTAGCAACTTAGTAATTTATTAACGCAGCGACTTGGTCATGTTTCTTTTGGCGACTCTTGTTTTGACAAGGTAGCAACTTGTTGGTTCAATTTTCAAGTGGCGACTTGTTTTATTAAATTATTTAAGGCGACTTGCTATAATAATCTCATGCTAGCGACTTGATTCAGGATTTCCTGTAGCGATTTGTATTGACAAATTGCTCTTAGCGACTTGCTATAACATTATTGTTTAAGCAATTTATATCTGGTTTCTCTGGTAGCAACTTGATATGACAACTTGTCTTAGCAACCAGTTATAACATTTCAATAATAGCATCTTGTCTCATGAAATTATTTCATAGAAACTTTGTTTTTAACTAATTTGATTCAAAAACAAATTGTCTCTCGATAACTTTCACAAAAGGAGTTGTTATGTTTGAAAATGTACTAATGCTACTTAATCTATTTTCTAAGCATTTCAATCTGTTTATGGTAACTCTGTCAAATTTGCAAATTGTTATGTCGTTGTCATGAGGCTGTATTCAATGATGTTTAACTAACCACATCTAAACTAACGTGCTCTCAATCATTGTTGTTGTATGTGTATATTGTTAGATCTACAATGGTATACACAACCTCATCCGAGAACCTTGCTACCTCTACTCCATCCATAGTTCTTACTGACAACGAAATTCTTCCAAAAGATAAATGGGTAGAGATAGGAAAAAGCAACTGCTATGTGGACATGAAAAAATTGCAACAAAATCCAATCTTCAAAGTGGCAATTGATATTCTTAAGAACACAAACTTCTTTAGTGCCCTAACCAAACAATGCACGATCCTTCCATTTACCTACAACAATTTTGGAACACCATCACATGGGATAAGATCATCGCCACTTATTCCCGCAAGCTTGATGATAAGGAATTTGAAATCACTTCGACATTCTCAAGAAATCCCTAGAATCACACCTGTGACCCCACCATACAACCCCCTCCACCTAGTGCGGAAGAGCTAATAGTCTTTACGATTGGTTTGGGTTATCAAGTTGGCATATCAAGGGCTTGAGATATCATCATCGGATACATGTATCAACCACGGAGAGCCATAACTACCATTCTCAACTTATGCTTATCCGCAAAACCTCGGGGTTCGATAAAGTAAGGATACCTATTATGCAAATCCTATGGGGTCTCGTCAACAGGGTGAACATTAATGTCTCGGAACGTATTTGGGAAGAATTTTGAGTGTCAATGCTTACATTCATCATCGATAGAAAAAATGTTCAGAATTTAGCTCAAGGAAGAAAGAAAGTTCACAAACTTGTGATTCCTAGCATCAGATTCTCGAAGCTTGTCATCCAGTACTTGCAACAGACTCATAACTTCAATCCTAGGGTGAATCGGTCCTTCATAATGCTAAGGATGAATTTGTTCAGGTAACCTCAAATACATTGCTAGAGGGGTCAATAAAGAGATCTTTGGTTTGCCAATTCCTGATGTTCTTCTCACTGACGATATTAAGAAGACTGACTACTTCAAACTATACAAGAAAAGGGCATCCAGATCCAATGTTGATGACACTCCCAGTCCCTCACAACCCAAAAAGTCTACTTCAAGCACAAAGACCTCATATGTTGCCCTTACCAAAAAGAGACGTGATAGATCTCAGTCTACCGACACTTCATTACAAAAGTAGAAAAAGAATGATGTTGAAAAAGAAAATGTTGAAGGAACCGAGACACCAAAGGGTGACATTCAATTGGTTGATGAAGACGATGCTAATTTGCAACTAGGAATTAAACAAAGCCTGGAAAGCTTGAACATGAGACCGCCAGTTGGAGGTGTTGTGTTAAGAGAACCTGAGCCAGTACCATGCCAAACAACCTCAATCAGTCAAGACAAAGGGAAAGGGATTGTTAGTGCATATGTTGAACAAGCCGCTCACATGCTTCTGACCTTCTCCTCTTCACCATCAAGAACCATCACTCAATTTGAGCTGAAGAAAAGAAGCATTGAATCATCTTCAGTTCAGGAACCAACTGGAACTAAAAAGGAGGTATCCGAATCACAGGAAGATACACATGTATCAAGTGATACCCAATCAGATAAGAATGATGAAGAAGAGCGCATAAAGACTCACAAGAGAACCCTGAGTCAAGATCTGATGAAACCAGGCATATGGAGGAACCGAACATGTCTACTGACTCCCTTTCCTCATTGAAGAATTTAGATACAGACTTCTCTTTCGGTGATCAGTTCATAAATGACAAACCCTCAAACACTGAGACTAATAAGCAAGATAATGAGAAAGAGGATGCAGAGTCCATGTTTACAGTCGACATACATCAAGACACTTCAACCTTCCTCCTATGTTTGCACCTACTCATGCAATCGCACTTCAACCGCCCAAACATGTTCAAACAACCGCATCTCCACCACCTGAACCTGCTAAGGATCTATCTCTTGAACCAGTGGTTGTTGTTACTGACACGAAATCTCCACCAGCTTCACCACCTCAAATACTTACATCAGATCTATTGCTCGACATAGCAGTGAAAAGAATTAAAGCTCTTGAGAGACAACTGCCGAAATCTGTCAATGCTCATGAGAATCGTGTCTATAGGTTGGAGCACCTTAACTTTGAGGAAGGGGTAGCAGACGCCATTGAAGGCGAAGTTAAGGATGTTGTAGAATAGGCAATGCAGGCTTCACTGCTTCAACGATTCAAGGTCTTGCCCATTGCTGATATGAGAGCTGTTCTGGCAGATAAGATGTACGATGCTAATGAGCACAAGGATGAGGTACATAAGAAGCTATATGAAGCACTTGAAGAATCAATTAAGCACGACAATCATGTACGCTTTTGAAGGACATTGGAGAAAGCGGAAGCTAAGAAGAAAAGGAGGGCGTGGTATTGGAGAAGTTGCGTAAAGATCCTAAAGATCCTCCTAATCCACCGCCTCCAACTGGTGGAGCCGGTACTACAGTAATGGTGGATCTTCCGGGCGACCACTACACCTCCATCACAACCACCATCATCACCACCAAAACCTTCAAATCAACCCGGTTCATCCAGTGATCAAGGAACTCATAAGAAATCAGCAGCTTGGACCACCGTTGATTCAAGGTTCACACCAACATCTTCTACTGTTCCTGAAGCTCAAGTTCTTCATAAAGAATCTTATGTCACGGCAGAGTTAGAATCTGATGACCATGATGCATCCACTAAACATATCCCCAAGCCATATGAAGATGATTAGTTTGATGCATACGTTTCGGGTGAACGCTCTAAAACCACGAAAGTTGCACCCTCTAAAGACATGACTCAAAGCTGGCTCACTGAAGAGAGACCTCAAACTCCAAAACCTTCATGGTTCATCCCAGAGTCTGACACTATGACTCCTAACAACAACTGGGCCTCAACAATCACTACCAATGAAGCCCCAGCTGAGGACTCACTTCTTCACATCACAGGAGATATGGGCAGCTTTATGAAGTGGTTTTGTGAACAGAAGGGAATCTCGTCCATCACTCCAAAGGATCTTGAAGGACAAGCATTCAAAATTGTCAAAGTCTTTCACTCAGATGCCAATCAGCTTCAATACCAGATGGAAGAATGTCATAAGATGTTGAGTGATCAAGTCAGTGAGCAGATCAGCTGTTTCAATGTGAACATGCCTCTTCCTCTCGGTGGTGAACCTGGACAAATGACCATTCAGTCTGAGTTCTTCTTCAACCATGACCTGGACTATATATGCGCTCGTTCATCTGAAAGAAGACCAGCTTTATCAATTTCAAAGATGAAAGCTGCTACCTACATAGATCCGGGTCTTGAGCAGATGGTACCTGATCAATTCTGGTCTAACAAAGAACATGTGTATGACATTGAGGCTTCATATGGTATTTCTCATTGGTGGTTCAAAAAGAAGAAATTCTACATTGAAAGACATGGAGCTGATAAAAGACGCAAAGCTGTTAGAGCCAAGCTGAGGATTCTAAGTGTTGTCAATATAGAAATCTTCCCAATCAATGGCTATGATTATCAGAAGAAGATTGTTCTTCGAAGAGAAGACATGAAAGATTACGTGATAGAAGAAAATGACTTCAAACATCTGCTGCCAAATGACTTTGAAGATCTCTATCTTTTAAACCTTCAAGGACACCTTAATCACCTACCTGTTTGTGAGAAGAAAGCTCTCTATGTTGTTGTCAATCTCTGGATCAGAGGCTTGGTCATTCGAAAAAGAGTTGAGGATTTTCAGCTAGGAATGGAAAGCTACGGACCGCATTAATCTTACATGTCCGCAATGGAAGCCTCGGGACATGAATTTCATCACGAATATAAAGTGATTGACACTCCTAGAGCCATCATCTTTACCGCGGATCACGGGTCAAGAATGCTAATGAGACTATGCGAGCTATACAAGTTCGTTGATGGTACACTCGGGATGGTTGAACAAGAATTGAACTCAAGAGTGAAGGAAATCAAAATTGACATGAAGCCATAGAACAAAACAAAATTCAGGTCAGAACAGGATTTAAAGATGTGTGAAGAGTTTGTGGCTGCAACTGGTAGAAGACTTAAGACCAAAATGATTTATCGCAGCCTTGAAAGTTTTGTGGGTGGTAGACTTTCGTTGTCATAGAGAACAAGGTCCTCTATTATACCCCATGATTCTTCCGCGGTGAGATCACTAAGTTTTCCACCGGCCGCTTGGTCAATGGATCGCTTGGTGGGGAAGTTGACATGATCATAAAAGATTTGGACTTGGAGCCAAAGATCAATGTTGTGATGAGGACTTTATGAAGTAAGTCCTTGAATCGAGTCCATGCTTCGTAGAGATTCACTTTGACGTTGTTGGAACATCAAGATGTCATTCCTAAGCTTAGTGGTTCTCCCGGTGGGAAAAATTGAGCAAGGCGAGAGGTGAGATCATCCCAACTTGAGATGGAGCCGGGAAGTCGCTCAAGCCAATTACTAGCTTGGTCCCGTAGAAAGAATTGGAAGAGCAGCAGAGCGTGGTCTCCCAGTAGTAGCATAATGGTCGATGGAATCGGCGATTTTAGAAATCCTTAAGATCTTGATTAGGATCTTGAACGAAGTCCATGGAATGCACTAACCGTTTTGCACCAACGGATGGTGTCGGATTGCGAGCCGTAGTTTGGGCTTGGTCGGAAGCTCAATGGTGTTCCTGTAGCCTAGGTGGCTTGGTCTCGAGGATTCACCAAGATGCGGGCTCTTGGTGGGTCATTTGGTGGTGGGTTGATGAATGGTGGGTGGTTATCACCTTCCATGATGAAAAGTGATGGGATTATGAACAAAGGTCACGAAGAAGGGGATAGACTACGAAAGCTAAAAATGAGAAAAATTTACTTGATAGGAATCAAGCAAAGAAACCTAAGCGAGGTGGACTACTAACTAGCTATTCTATTCCCGGGCGGCGCCAAAAACTTGAAAATGCTACGCGTGGTTCGGGGTCAAAGGAACTTCCTTTTCGTCGACAAGTTTTTCAACACCCTAAGCGGTGAACCTAATCGTTGTAGTGTAGTATTAGGGTAAGCCACGGGTATTGATATCATTCTCTAGGGAATAGGAATGCTAGTGAGAAGTTACTACGCTAAGGTTGGGGTTGAGAAGATTATTTTTATCTTTTTATATTTTTTAGGAAAGGAAAGGTCACGAATCTCACGGTTTAGATTTGGGGGTTGGTATTTCTACCGATTACTCTACTTATCTAATTATCTAATCTAAGGTGTATGTAGTCTATGTCTAATTATTGTGTGCTCGCATGATGGTTTAAAGATGTGTTTACTTAGGTTTTATTACTCCTTAATTATCTCATATTGATGGTTGAATTATCACGTCCTTATTCTTAATCGCGTTGTGTGTCTAAAGTCGTAGGGTATGCATTTGTCCCTAACTCTTTGAACTTACCAAAGGGTCTCGTCTACAAAAACCTCTAGGAGTTATAAACTCTAACTCTAAGGCACTCTTTGGATGGTTTAGCCTACAACTGCTCTAAGTGTTATAGTCTAAGGTTCACAAAGATCAATCAAGCATTAATTACACAACGAATGACCTATCGCATTGCTAGATCATTAACAATTAAGATAAGAGACAACCAATCAATATTCAATAATTAAGTTTCATATTCCTAAGCAAACACACAAGTAAATTATGGGACATGGAGAACATGCAAGCATACACACAAGTAATTCAAGACATAAATGAATTAATGAAGTAAAACACTTATCTTGATGTAAGATAGGGTTTAGAACCCTAAAATCTTGTACAAGACAGCCTTGGTTCGGTTTAGGTTTTTACTCCAAAGACTACACACTAAAAGCTGAAAAATTGGATTCTATATATAATATTACAATCGCGACGGCGTCACCTTATGATTTGTGGCGCGGTGGTCGCCGTCATTAGGGTTTCGTCTTGGCACGTTAGTCTTGCGGCGTCACCTTGTGCTTGTGGCGCCATCCCCGATCTCGCGCCGTGCGGATCAAATCTAGGCCGTTCGAGTTGCGGCGACCTTCTTTTAAAGCGACACCGTCAGCGAAAATAAGCAATTTGACTCTTGTCCGTCGCGGAAGTGCTCGGCGGCGCATAATTAAGCGATGGCGTCGTCCCTTGTATTTTAGCGACGAGTGTCTCGATTCTTGACTTTGGCCATTTTCTTCGTATATCCGCGCCTTTTCGTCCAAATAAGTGCCATTCTAGCAATTTGCCTTCAAGAGACCTAAAAGTGAAAAGGAGCGATATTAAGTAATAACGGATACAAAGTGATCAAATAAGGGCTTAAACGACCCTCAAAAGGTACATTTAAAACCTTATCAATCACCTAGACACGCTTCATGACTAAAGGGTAGGATAAGACATGGGATATATAAATGGTGTAAAATAAAAATCAAGCAGATAGTCTAAATCTATAATCAAGTCATCACCACTTACCGTCTACCCAAAGTACAAGTTTTGAAGTCAAGAAACTTGATCATGATGTACTAGGTAGATGTGTCATTAGAGGACGTCATGATGGGCACACTACCTTTTCTCCAACAGTTGGCTCACTAACCAACTCCAATCTTAGAACGTGACCAAGGTGGCCTCCTTGATACTAAATCTATATTAATCTCATAACTTAGTTCTTATAACATTGCACTTTACAACAAAATAAATAACATAACTTTTTTTTAAGGAATCAACATAGGCATAACAACTAAACATAATATCCCCCACTTTATATGAACAATGAGAATTCGGGGGGTCTTCAATGATCTTTAAGAATGTGACGTCGACGAAAGCTTGATTCCGAACCTTTCCACTTGAACCTTGAACTTAGGCAAATGATGACTTCCCGATAACGCTACACGCGTCGTTCGGGGTCAAAGGAACTTCCTTTTCTTGAGCAAGTTTTATAACACCTAGGCGGTGAACCTAATCGTTGTAGTGTAGTAATTAGGGTAAGCCACGGGTATTGATATCGTTCTCTGGGGAATAGGAATGCTAGTAGGGAGTTACTACGCTAAGGTTAAGGTTGAGGAAGATTATTTTTATCTTTTATATTTTATGAAAATGGAAAGGTACGAATCTCGGGTATTGGATTTGGGGGTTGGTATTTCTACCGATTACTCTACTATTATCTAATTATCTAAACTAAGGTTGTGGGAGTCTATGTCTAATTAATGTGTGCTCGTATGATAGTTTAAAGATGTGTTTACTTAGTTTGTATTACTCCTTAATTATCTCCTATTGATGGTTGAGTGTCACGTCTTATTCCTAGTTGCGTTGTGTGTCTAAAGTTGTAGGGTATCGTTTCTCCCTAACTCTTGAACTTACCAAAGGGTCTTGTCTACAAACCCACTAGAGATTATAGACTCCTACTCTAAGGCGCTCTTTGGATGGTTTAGCCTACAATTACTCGGTAATTATACTCTAAGGTTCACAAAGATGAATCAAGCATTAAGTACACAACGAATGACCTATCGCATTACTAGATCATTAATCAACTAAGATAAGAAACAACCAATCAATATTTAATAATTAAGTTTCATACTTCCTAAGCAAACACACAAATAAATTAGCGGGACATGGAGAACATGCAAGCATACACACAAATAATCAAAGACATAATTGAATTAATGAAGTAAAGACTTATCTTGGTGTAAGATAGGGTTTAAAACCCTAAAATCTTGTACAAGACACCTTAGGTTCGGTTTTAGGTTTTACTCCAAGACTCTCCACACAAAGGCGAAAAATTCGGATTCTATATATAAGATTACAATTGCGACGGCGTCACCTTATGTTTAGTGGCCGTCGTGTGTCGCCTCATTAGGGTTTCGTCTTGGCCACGTTAACCTTGCGGCGTCACCTTATGTCCGTGACGCCGTCCTCTTGACCGGCGTCGTGCGGATTGCATCTAGGCCGTCGAGTAGCGACGGCCTACTCTTTCACAACTAGGCGCCGTCTCTTGAAAATCGAGTTTTGGGTTACGGCCGTCACAATAATTTTGGGACGGCGTCAATAACTTTTGGCGCCGTCGCCTTCTACTTTCGACAGCTGTGAGTGTCTCGATTTCGACTTTGGCCATTTTCTTCATATATTCGCGCCTTTTCGTCCAAATAAGTGCCATTCCAGCATTTTGCCTTCACGAGACCTAAAAGTGAAAAGGAGCGATATTAAGCAATAACGGATACAAAAGTGATCAAATAAGGACTTAAGCGACCCTCAAAATGGTACCTTTTAAAACCTTATCAAATATCCCTACACTTGTTATTTGCTTGTCCTCAAGCAAATGTGCTTTAACCAATTAATTTATAAGTTAGGGGTCATGAAGCATTAATTCAAAGCGGTCCACAACACATATAAGCCCATAAAAGTCATAACAAGCACGGAAATTACATACTAGCACCTCACATGGGGTGTTTGGATACTCACATCTCTCTCGGGTGTATATATGAAATATAACAATATAGGAAATGGAAGATAAACACTCATTAACGGTCCTAGTACATAGATTACCATAGGCTTGAGAATAGATCAAACCTCCATCGCTTTGGCGTAAGCACCTAGGAAAGACTATCAAAGAGGTCTTTAAAGGGTTGTAACGTTAGGCTTACGGTAGGAAATAAGGGTTTGGTGGGATAGGCTATTTAGTGGTGGTAAGTCAAAAATCTCTATGTTAAATGCATATGAAGAATGGCGTTGCTAAGCCAAGACTCGACACTCTAAACTCTAGATAAGCGAAATAAACAAACATAAATTTAAAGGATAGATGTAGGATGGTAGCCGTGTTTTTTTTTTTTTTTTTTTTTTTTTTTTTTTTTTACTTACCATACACTTTTACTCTACCATCCTCTATGATAACATCAAAATACTAGGGTTCTGGGCATATCCCTACACTTGAGTTTTATTACTCTAACACTAATTTGACCCGAATTGAAAAGATCAAAACACTTGGGGTACATTATTACGCAAACAAAGGGAATTTGAATTTAACGTTCCTTCCGTCATTTCATAAACTTTAACTTTTCCATGAATCCCAATCATCCCAAAGCGTATACAAAGGATATGACTCGACTTAGCAACTTATGCAAGCAACTAGATAATTGAACTAAGGGTTTAGGGTGATAACAAACATTTGCACTAAAAGTGAGTGCATAAGGGGTAGGCTAAGGCGATTTGGGTGTATATTTGGGGTGGGGTGTAAACAATGCTCTTCATTGATATTCGGAAAACCGAAACATCACGAGAACCGCGAAAAGGATAGGCTCGAGGGGTTAACTAGGGTATCGTGTACTAAAGATGAGTACAACGCAAAGGGTGTGGGGAATTACTCAACCGAAGTGGAAGAAGTAATTATATTACGGTATCAAACAAGGGTTATCCTAATGCCTCTTATCATTTAGTTATTCCTAACTACACAAGTGTAGCCTCACTTGCGATCTCGGAATGCATCACAAAACAAGTTCTAGAATCTAATATACTACGGTTCACACTCTAAGCATTAAAGATGAATGCTTTTAATTCCTACTAATCTAAGGCGATCCTCACATTTTGGGTGGAATTTGGGTGGTAAGGGTTTTGTGCTAGTCATGCAACTTCCTATCCGTGAGGCGCTTTTGTTAAGACTAATGGCCCACTCCTATATGTCATGAAAAATTTTAAATTTGGTGCCAAAATTACCCTAACCGACATTTTCTCATGGTTTATTACACAATCACAATTAGACAAAGCAAATAGTCAAGGATAAGCATAGTTTCAAAGTTCCGTTTATTTTCCCTCCTACACTTAAAGCGAACATTGTCCCCAATGTTCCCGAAATATCAAAGTTATGATAAAGAAGGTAATTAAAAGCGAAAAAACTAATACTCCCGATTAGCTCGGTAGGATCCGTGTAAAGTGGTGGTTAAATTCTTTTCAAGAAGAATTATTGCGTGAAAAGCTCCTTCCAATCTTATGTAACTTCTTCTTGACAAACTAAACTGCACACTTGAAGAAAACAAAGCGAAACCTTGGCGTAAAATCGGCGGTAATAATATATATAAGACTCGATTTAAACTAGGATATAATGCTTGTGGAATGGATGTTTCTGAATTTCTAAGAAAATTAAGACACGGAAAATTCCAAAAATTTATAAGTAGCTCGAAAGCGAGAAAAAGTAATCGATGTTTTACTCCTTCACGGCGCCGTCGGTTGCAATCTGACGCCGTCGGTTATCTGACAAAAAGCGGTGCGATTTTACGGAAAAATTCGGAAAATTTACATCTTTAGAATCGGAAAAATTTACGCAAAACATCCATTATGACTCGATACAAGCATTTGACTCGAACAAACAAACATAAATATCTTTTAATTAATTGTTATTCTCATGTTTACGTTTCTTTTGAAAGCGTGTGTAATCCTCCTACACTTATCCCTTATGTAAAATACCTTTATATGCAATTAAGGCGAAGTTAAAAACAAAATAAAGCATTTTACAAATTTAAACATGAGGATAAACAATTAATAAAAGATATATGACACTAACAAGCAAACAATTAAGCATGGGTTGCCTCCCGAAGCGCTTTTCTTTATTAAAGAGTCTTGTAGCTAGACTCGTAGTCGTGCTCCTACGTGCCGATATCGTAAGTCTATCCTCAACAATGTCGTAAGGATCAAACTTATCATTCAAGTTCCTAGTAGTACGTTCGGTTAAATATGCCTTTTCAAACATCTCACCATCGGGATCATAGATTTGTATCCTAATGTGCCACCTTCCATTACCATCACTAGGCGGTCTATTCCAATTCCACATGTGTTCGGTTCTCAACTATCCACTTATTCATGACAAGGTTAACGGGCAAGCTTCCTAGGAACTCGGTCATCTTCCTAAATACTAAGGCGTCCTCGAGCGGGTTCACTTCTATGTCCCTAGCCATTTCTTGTTCTTGGAAAGTTCTTTGCACTAGCAAAGGCCTTATCTAGGTAAAAGGTCTTTGGGGGCCTATGATGTTCTTATCAATCCAAGGTCCATATCGAGAAGGCTCTCTATCCAACCCTATCTCTTGTGGGATTTCCTCATCCTTATAGTATGTATGCTTTTTAACATCGTAAGCGGATCTAGCACTCCCTCTCCTACCACTATTTTGGACATCTTACAATCGATGATGGCACTAGCGGTAGCTAAAATCCTCTTCCAACTAGTAATGGGCATGTCGGGTCCTTATTCATGTCTAGTACATGAAAGTCGGCCAAAGAGTCAACTCTCCTACATGTACTACCATGTCCTTTATTATTCCTACGGACGTGCTATACTACCGTCCGCTAGACCTAAGATAGTTTCCGTTGGTTCAATTTTACCTAGGTTGAGGCTTCTATGAAGGGACAACGGGCGAGATTGATGCATGATCCTAAATCGGCTAGAGCATCGAGTGGCTTGGAAGTTCCAAGTCTACGGAAGAGTGAATAGCCGGGATCGTCTAACTTCTTAGGTAAGTTGTTTCGCACAAAGGCGGACCCATGTTTTCCAAGCCTAAGTTCTAACTCATATTTTTCTTTTAAAGCATTATAATAAGGTGCATGAGCTAAGACTTCAAGAATCGGTTTTCTTGATGGAGTTCCTTGTACTCCTCCTCTAAACTAGGTTTGGATTCTTGGTGACGGGTTTCTCAAGAGTAGGCTTTACCAAAGGTGTGCGGGCCTTGGTATCTCTTGGATGACTTGGAACCCTTTTGATAGCATTTACCGAGTGAACCGTTGGGTGAGAGGGGCATGGATGTGCACTCTCCATGGTGGCTGGAACATGAAGTCGATGCAATCGAATTCACTTTTGGGTTCTTAATGGTATCACTTGGGGTGCTCCAACTTCCGCTCATTGAAGGCTTTTAAGAGGGCATCAAGCTTGGTTGTCATCTCGCTCTGTTTTGCTTAAAATCGGCTTCAAGCTTATTCAATCGAGTTTCTTGGGATGACAAAAATCTAGATGCAATTGCCTCAAGATTAGTGGGGTTCCGGTATTAGAAGAATTGAACCTATTAGGCGAACTAGATGAGCTTTGGGGTGTGCTTGAGTTTTGGTTCCACTTAAGATTAGGGTGATTTCTCCATGAGGGGTTGTATGAGTTTCCTAAGTTGTTTTGTTCGGGTTTGAAAGTGTACCACTTCTCTCCGCTCCGTCGATGCGTATGGGCGTAGTCCGCAAAAGCTTGTTCGGAGAGCCTTGTGCAATCACGAGTGTCATGGGGACCTTGCATAACTCACAAGGTAGAGTGATTTGATTCACTTGTCGTGAGGACTTAGGATTTTGTAGGAACTCATGAGGAATTTAACTTGATCTTCAAGTTCGATCATCCTACGGTCGGGAGGAGGCAAGGAGATTGCCTTGGCGGTTTTGGGCGCTCACGGGGTCATCCCAACTTTCGTTGTCATAGAGGCGAGGTCCTCTATTATTTCCCATGATTCTTCTGCGGTGAGATCACTAAGTTTTCCACCGGCCGCTTGGTCAATGGATCGCTTAGTGGGAAAGTTGACATGATCATAAAGATTTGGACTTGGAGCCAAAGATCAATGCCGTGATGAGGACTTTATGAAGTAAGTCCTTGAATCGGGTCCATGCTTCGTAGAGATTCACCTTGGCGTTGTTGGAACATCAAGATGTCATTCCTAAGCTTAGTGGTTCTCCCGGTGGGAAAAATTGAGCAAGGAAGCGCGAGTAAGATCATCCCAACTTGAGATGGAGCGGCGGGAAGTCGCTCAAGCCAATTACTAGCTTGGTCCCGTAGAGAGAATTGGAAGAGCAGCGGTAGCGTGGTCTCCCGAGTAGTAGCATCAAGGTCGATGGAATCGGCGATTTTGAGAAATCCTCGGATCTTGATTTGGATCTTGAACGAAGTCCATGGAATCACATCCGTTTTGCACCAACCGGATGGTGTCGGATCGCAGGCCGTAGTTTGGGCTTGGTCGGGAAGCTCAATGGTGTTCCTATAGCCTAGGTGGCTTGGTCTCGAGTATTCACCAAAGTGCGGGCTCTTGGCGGGTCATTTGGTGGTGGGTTGATGAATGGTAGTGGGTTATCACCTTCCATGATGAAAAGTGATGAGGTTACGAACAAAGGTCACGAAGAAGGGGATAGACTAGAGAAATCTAAAAATGAGAAAAAGTTTACTTGATAGGAATCAAGCAAAGAAACCTAAGCGAGGTGGACTACTAACTAGCTATTCTATTCCCGTGGCGCCAAAAACTTGATAACGCTACGCGTCGTTCGGGGTCAAAGGAACTTCCTTTTCTTGAGCAAGTTTTATAACACCCTAGGCGATGAACCTAATCGTTGTAGTGTAGTAATTAGGGTAAGCCACGGGTATTGATATCGTTCTCTGGGGAATAGGAATGCTAGTAGGGAGTTACTACGCTAAGGTTAAGGTTGAGGAAGATTATTTTTATCTTTTATATTTTATGAAAAATGGAAAGGTACGAATCTCGGGTATTGGATTTGGGGGTTGGTATTTCTACCGATTACTCTACTATTATCTAATTATCTAAACTAAGGTTGTGGGAGTCTATGTCTAATTAATGTGTGCTCGTATGATAGTTTAAAGATGTGTTTACTTAGTTTGTATTACTCCTTAATTATCTCCTATTGATGGTTGAGTGTCACGTCTTATTCCTAGTTGCGTTGTGTGTCTAAAGTTGTAGGGTATCGTTTCTCCTAACTCTTGAACTTACCAAAGGGTCTTGTCTACAAACCCACTAGAGATTATAGACTCCTACTCTAAGGCGCTCTTTGGATGGTTTAGCCTACAATTACTCGGTAATTATACTCTAAGGTTCACAAAGATGAATCAAGCATTAAGTACACAACGAATGACCTATCGCATTACTAGATCATTAATCAACTAAGATAAGAAACAACCAATCAATATTTAATAATTAAGTTTCATACTTCTAAGCAAACACACAAATAAATTAGCGGGACATGGAGAACATGCAAGCATACACACAAATAATCAAAGACATAATTGAATTAATGAAGTAAAGACTTATCTTGGTGTAAGATAGGGTTTAAAACCCTAAAATCTTGTACAAGACACCTTAGGTTCGGTTTTAGGTTTTACTCCAAAGACTCTCCACACAAAGGCGAAAAATTCGGATTCTATATATAAGATTACAATTGCGCGGCGTCACCTTATGTTTAGTGGCCGTCGTGTCGCCGCTCATTAGGGTTTCGTCTTGGCACGTTAACCTTGCGGCGGCGTCACCTTATGTCCGTGGCGCCGTCCTCTTGACTTCGGCGTCGTCGGATTGCATCTAGGCCGTGCGAGTAGCGACGGCCTACTCTTTCACAACTAGGCGCCGTCTCTTGAAAATCTGAGTTTTGGGTTACGGCCGTCACAATAATTTTGGGACGGCGTCGCATAATATACACTTTTGACGCCGTCGCCTTCTACTTTAAACAGCTGTGAGTGTCTCGATTTCGACTTTGGCCATTTTCTTCATATATTCGCCTTTTCGTCCAAATAAGTGCCATTCCGGCATTTTGCCTTCACGAGACCTAAAAAGTGAAAAGGAGCGATATTAAGCAATAACGGATACAAAAGTGATCAAATAAGGACTTAAACGACCCTCAAAATGGTACCTTTTAAAACCTTATCAATTCCTAATCCAGCGACATTGGTAGTTGTGCGGAGGTATTCTTTGATCCCCACTTTCCGAGCTTTGCAGAAATTTTCTTCCGGCCCCAAATGATACCTACTGAATTCAAATCTTTCGGCAAAAATCGGTGGTGGTTTTTATATTGGATCCCAAGAAGCTTGCACCTCCTTTTCTCATACTCCTCATCTTCTTGGTCAGTCCTCCTTGCTTTGTATCGCGGCTCCTTGTGATCTATGATTCCCTTTATGTTGTAGTCATTGGTTTCAACTGAATTATCCAAATGCCTATACTTGCAATCTTCTCTCGTGTCCGTCTTGTCATCATTTGCTAAGTTACCCGAATCTTTAGGAGTCTCTTCATCAGGATTATCTTCGTTCATGCAGTCTTTCCAAATTTTATTTTTAGTGGATGTATCCAATTTTCCATATTTGATCTTTACCCAATCGTTAAATCTTAATCCACCTGACCATTGTAACTCGGTTCGCTTATTATCAGTTGTTGAATTCCACAGAAATTCATCAACTCCTACTCTATTGGCATTACTTCCTCCATTACAGTTGTCATCGTAAGGATCACACAAGGCCCATCCCCATCAATGGTCTTTATTATTTCACACCAATGCTTTCGATCAACGAGCCCCTGATCCGTGGTTGTTTTTTTATGATTATTTTCAGAGGGTTTATCGAGGCAAAGATCAGTCAATATTTTTCTTTTATCATCATTGCTAATTTCTCCATACCTAACTCGTACCCAAGCTTCAAATGTTATCTCTTTGTCATTGGTTGAGGACCATAAGTACTTGTTGTTTTTTATTCTTTCCTCGTCATGTCCACCATCACAGACGTCCAAGTAAGGGTTGCATGAAGCCCATAGATCATATACTTTATCATGGTCAATAGGGATAGTCGTACACCAATGATATTTTAATTTGGGAAAGTACTTGTAATCCACTTTCTAAACTTCGTGCCATATTTCATCAGACTCGTTTCCTTCGTTCTCGAGGTGTTATCATGTTGTATTCCTCCCTTGTTGTGTTCTTTGTCTTTCCTTCCCTGCATGTTACGATCATTAGTAGCGTAGTGCTTGTGTGCGATGGTGGGAGTAATAGTTTTGTTTTTTTTTTCTTGATAATGCAAACAATTTCGACCGGGTGACATTTTCCAACGTCATCGATATTCGGGGTAAGCTTTCTATCGTTGATTTTCAAAGTGATGATTTTTGAAAACATTAATCTTAGCACGGCGAAGAGCTGAAGGGTGCGCCAAAATTAATGGAATGTCGAGATCTTCTTCCATGTCTAAAATAACAAAGTCGACAAGGAGAGTAAAACTATTGATTTTGATGAGCACGTTCTCAACTATCCCTCTGGGTATGCTAACCGTTCTATCAGCCATTTCTATAGTTATGCAAAGAGCTTTGATGGGACCAAGGTTTAATCTTTTACACATGTAAAACGGCATGATACTAATACTAGCCCCTAGGTTAGCTAAGGCATTGATATTATGTAAATTATTAATAGAGCAAGGGATAATGAAACTTCCTGGGTCTTTTTCCTTAAGATGGATCTGATTCAGGATGACTGCAGAGCATCTGGCGTTTAACTTTACTTCATTCTCCGTAGCAGCTTCTATTTCAGTCTGTAGTTCATCCTTGGGAAGCTTGTCTTGTTACATATGATTTTAGCTTGTTTTTTAATTCCGGAGAGCTCCTCTTCATCGTATCTGAAAGGGGTATAGAGGGGTTTTCCGTTGTTGGAAAATATGGCTTTACAGAAACTATCATCAAATGAATTGTCTTGATTAGTTTCATTTTCCTCCATCTTTGGTTCTTTTTCGTTGTCTTCTAGATCCTCATGCTGACTAAGGAGGGTAGTTCTAGTTTCCTGGAATTTTTTGAACAACGCGTTCCTGTTGGCTTGCCGCTTATCATCTTCTTCCAGATACTTATTTATTGATTCCTCGAGCGAAGGGTTTTCCTCGAGCGAAGGAATTTCTTGTTTTGAAAGAATCCTGATTATACCTTTGATGGAAGGGTTTTCCTTCTCCATACATTACCTTTTCGATTCGGGGGTTTATATTTTTCATAGGATAATCTCTGGTTGGGCCCCATTCTTCACTTTTATCGTATCCAACCCGAATAGCATGTACATTTTCCCTGAGCTTCTTCATATCTCTCCCAAGGTTTTCCAATTTGCTTGTAATGGTGGCAAAGCTTATGGAACCACTTTCGTGCTTTGGTTGTTTCCCCATCGTGCCATTTTAGAGTGATCGGCAAGTTTCGAATGGCTTCAATTGCTAGAGTAGAGTCATGTTCGAGATTGGTCCTTGATAGTCCGACATCATCTTGTAGTTACGTTGATTCCTTTGTAGAATATGTTGACTTTTCTTTGGTTATTCGGATCATGTGTAGGACATTTGTAAAGGAGATCGTTGTATCTATCCCAAGCTTGATACAACGTTTCATCATCTTCTTGCTTGAAATTATGGATCTCCAAAAGCTGGTTAGAAATCTTGACGGAGGACAATACCCACGAATCAAGTGCTTCTTTAGTAGAGCCCAACTATTAAGCTGCCGTGGGTAATCTTTCAATCCATCTTCCGCGACCCTAGTAAGAGTCATGGGAATACCCTTAGCATATGACGTCATGAGACACACCGGAATGTTGAAAAGGCTTACGATGTATAGGACATTTTCAACGTGCTCATCGCATCCTCGTCCATGTTTCTTGAAAAGGGTTGCACGAAGCTCCTCATAAATTGGTCTTTAATTTGAAATGGACATCGGCTCCAATTGCGGTCTTACGAGACCCGACCCTTGATCCTGCTCTTGTCAACGCCAAATATTCCTCAAGAGTGAGGTCATCAATGTTAACAACTTCCATGGTACACGAAAACTTGAAAATGATCGTGAGAATTTGAGAAATTTTAAAACAAAGCGAAATGAAAAGCTTAATAGCAATCCTAATATAACTCCCGACAGTGCGCAAAAACTTGATGCGTGGTTTCTTGACCGGGTTTTAATATTTATAATGTCTCGTTATACCTATGGTCACCCTAATGCACTAACAGGCGGTGTACCCGGTCGTGTGTAGTGTAGTATTTGGTAAAACCGAGGTCGTCCCAAGAGCTATGTGTGTTGGATTAATACTAAATCTAGGTGTCAAATATTTTAAGAGGATTTAATTAATAAACTAATAAAGCAAGTAAAGGCAAAGGTTGTGATCAATAAAAGAGAGTGGTGCTAACCTAGTTATTCATCCTAGCTAGTAATTTCTACGTCTAATTACTTCCAATTACTTGTGTGGGGTCAAAGTCGAGAGGATGACATTTGGTCAATTCGCCCTAACCTATCAAGAAAGATGCCACCATCGGAGAAGTCGGTGTCCCTCATAACTCTAGTTATTCCCGGTCCCCTAAGGTGAGTCATTAAGTACCACTACATGCTAGACTTATAATAGTGAGTGCCCGGGCATTAGCAACTTAAAAACTCACCCCCTAATTCTTAAGTTCATCCAAACGGTAGGTGATCAGTTGATCAAATCATACAAGTAGAAAGGGTCGTCAGTTGGTCATATCTTACCCTTCCCGTCTCAGTCTACTCACTTAGGGTCAATTGGTCATATCTCCTAAGCAACTAGCCTCTACCGCCATTCAAAACTACCGAAACAAGGGTAGCTACCAATAAACTATGCATGCATACACTTAGAAATAATTATACGAAAGTCATATAAATGCAAAAAAAAACAATTAAGGAATTATAACTAGGCCAACACCAAGAGGTGCTTAGCCGCTCATATTAACCATACAAATCAATTCAATAATTAATGTTACGAAATACATGAATCGAAAGTAAAGAAAAGATAAAATGCTAATGCTTATCGTAGGGGAGTGATTTCTCCCTTGGAGATAGCTCCGTATGCTCCTCTAGACCTGCCTTTGGCTTCTTCCCATGTTCTTTGGTTGTGGTGTGTGAAATGGGATGCTCAAATGCCGGAAATCGTGGGGTATTTATAGGCGGATCGGGTTCTGGCAGTAACCAATAGAATAGTTACGCCGTAATCCTCTATTTCTTCATAATTTGCACTAGATCTGTTGGTTGCGGCGTAACCTTAGAAGTAGTTATGCCGTATCTTCAATAATTCTTGGTTACGCCGTAGTTTAAACAAGAGTTACGGCGTAGTTATCAGCGGCGCGGAACCTCATTTGACCTAATATAGTTACGTCGTAATCTTTTGGGAGAGTTACATCATAATCTTCTGATGAGTTGGCTTTGTGAGTCACGCTTTAGTTACGGCGTAATGTGAGAGATGAGTTATGCCGTAACTTCTTCAAAGTGAGCATACTCTGATAAATCTTTGATAATTCTCCAATTCCGCGTCTTTTTAGCTCCAATGCTTGTAATTTACCTGAAAGTGGAATATAATGGAAAACAAGCATAAATTCATATAAATGATATAAATTACAAGCATTATCGGGGGAAATTGACACTTAATATTCATGATTATTTGATTTTATCAGATGTTATCAAGGGAATCAAACGGAGGTTAGGTCGAAGTCACCATGGGTGGGTTAATGAACTACCACAAGTCTTGTGGGCTCATAAGATACATCCCAAGTCAAGCCATGAGGAAACCCATTTCAGCTTAACCTATGGGCCCGAGGCGGTGATACCTTCAGAGTTAAGTGTCGAAACCTAAAGCATAGCTACATTCAAAACCTCTGCAAATGAAGAAAGAATCAGGGAGAATCTTGATTTACTTGAAGAATGTCGAGAGATACCCTCAATAAGAGAAGCTATGCACAAGTAAAAGTTAGAAAAATACTACAATAAAAGGGTGAGACCTTCAAATTTCAAGCCAGGTGAACACGTACTACGATTAAACAGTGCAAGTAAGGCCGAGCATCAAGGAAATCTAGGCCCTACATAATAACCGAAGCCGACGACAATGGAGAATATAAGCTTGAAACCCTTTTCGGAGAAGCCAACGACAAAACCTGGAATGGTATGAACCTCCGCAAATTTTACATTTAAAGCACTTTGAGAAATTTATGTTCAATGTATAGAATACTTCTCATTTAGGGAAAGAAGAACTACTGGTAGATGTCTTAGTTTTCATTTTAAATGATGTAATCTTCCCTACTAAATCAATGATATAACGCATTATCTCTTGTTTCATTTTTTATAACAAATATTTGTCCAGCCAAGTCATTTATAAGTTTCAATGTTGAAGGGATAAAATAAGGTGTAGCAAAGCACTATGAACTATTAAAAGCATCCCAACAACTTTACATTAAATTTCCTAAAGGTATTATGGTGCATAAATCCGTATGAACCTTAAGGACTAAGACGGAGTGGGTCACGACCCTCTGTCAGTAATCAAAATAGATTACAATATTCTTGGTATAGAATTTACACATAATAAGGTCACACATACAAAAGCCTTAGGTTGTAAACTTTTAAGCATTGATAAATGATGTAAGAGAAGGTAAATGCATGATTAAAAGCGAAGGGAATAACCCCTGGTACCAAACATAGTTTTAAAAGGCCGAAGCCTAAATTGTAGCATTGGCCAGAGCCACATAGCAGACATAAAGTAAATTGTTCAAACGATCGAAGCCCATAGACCGAACCATAAAATGTTTAAAGAGTACACACCACCCTTAGGGTTAAATTCACCTTAGCAGAAGTCTTCACTCCTTCACGGAGGCTGATGGTTTGGATGATGGAGTTGTTGATGAAGGCTTCGAGAGCAGTTCTCTTGTTGGGGAGGATCTTTGGATCTTGCGAGGCTTCTTTAGAGAGATCGTCTATGGGGCTAAGATATTTTAGCGCCCGGTGATGAAGGGAACTCTGCGATGGTATAGGCATTGCTTGATCCTTTTTGATTATTCAATATATAAAATTATTATACTAAACTAATATTGCAAGCTAAAAAAGCATTACTTGAGCATAACTGCCTAAGACACATAACTGCTTATACAGGAGAAACACATAAACTAATTATAACATAGTATAGTAACATAAGCTGCTTAGATCACTTATTGATGTTGCTTGAACTTTCTATGTGCCTATAGACCTTTGGTGATATAACATTACTCCCCTCCCCGACAATGAGCTTGTCCTTAAGTGAAAAGAAGATTCCAATAAACCAACAACTAAAATACAGTATTAAATATGTGATATATGTGGTTCGTGATCATCATTTGAAGATGCTGCGGTACCAATGTAAAATAACTTATTGCAATAATGACCTGCTGTGTAGATTTCGTCATAGTTAAAACACAGATTCTTTTCTCATTCTTCTGCTATTTCAGCCCTTGATAAATGCTTGATGTAGTGATTGTGTTGTCATATTGATGAAGACGTGTTAGTTTGATGTAGATTGACTTGTTGAACACATCATTGTTCTAACTGATTTTCAGATCGTCGTCATTCATATAAACGTGTGCAATACATAGAACAAGTGAGATCAGTTGGTAGTTGTAATTCTACTTCCACTACAATATAGTCTTGCAACCCACTAATAAAAATTTCCACTTCTAGTTACGGTCGAATATAAGAATGCAGTAGCGAGTTTCTTAAACTATTGTTGGTGTTCATCCACATATTCGGCAAGTCATTGGAGTTTAACCGACTTCCCTAACTTACTATGACTATCATAAGAACCAAATCTTGACGACAATGGTCTTTGAATTCTTCCTAATACATATATGGGTAATTTATGTCCGGTTTAAGAACCAATCTCGATCATCTTCCTCAGATGTGGCACCACAATAATCATATTCTCTTCATCCGTAACCGATGGTGACTAAAATAGTAATCAGTGCCTCATCCATGGTAAAGGGCCTCTTGACCCATCATAACGAGGAAAATCCAGTTTGCAACAATGATTTGTACCTCCAGTGCCTCCACCACCACTCTTAGAACCTTATTTATTAAGTCGTTTGACACAAGGTACACACATGGCATTGTTGTTGGCATTTTCTCGCCTAATCTCCTCAAACTATGATTGTATGCATTGGTGATCCTCATTGTATTTCTTCATGAAAGCCTCAAATTATAACTGAAAGATTTGCATCGAGTCACCCATATCTTGTTGCTCGATACCAAATTGTTATGGTCCCAATTGATGGATCGATTATGGGTCTTTTTAGGGAGAAATTAAATGATGAGTTAGAACGTTTATTGTCTGGTCTTTTCTTGTTGGATTTACACTTTAATTTTGAGAGCGTATTAGATGAGAACTTGATGTGCTCTACCGTGTACAAGTTTTAAATTTATAAACAGGATTTACCGGATAATTATATTTAACACATACAAGCAAGTATACTCGTCCGTGGTAGTAAAGGTGGGTAAGTCGAGATCGTCCCAAGCGATTTGTGGTGATTTTATTTGTTTAAAACAAGAAGGTTTGTCAAGCCTCCTTCGCAATTTGTTATTCTAAAAACCAATTAAAGAAAAAATATACTTGTGTGCAAGTTATAACCAATTGTCTAGAGTGTTCATGATAGTTTGGTGTAAACTTGAAGTAATGCACAAATCTTAGGTAAATGATTCATAATCGATGGTTTATGTCATATAAAAATCATTCGTAGAATACAATCACATAGGTAATCCTTTCGGCCTATTAACCAATTTGACTATTCTTTTGAAATCCATTTGTTTGAAAATGATTCTTATCTAACTCGTTCTTACGAACCATTTCGACCTTTTTCATGATGAAATCATTTCAAGTCCATTTTAATAAGAAAATATGATGGATGTCAATCATCATATCCCATACTAGTTCGTGCACTAACATTTTGGAATAAAAACATTAAGAGAAATCCTTTTGGCCTTTTTATCTTTTAAATGTTAATACCAACTAATTAAGCAAGACTAGATGTTATCTTAACAAACTCATTAAACAAGAAGAATTCTCCTGCATCACATAGATAAGATCACTCAAACAATTTTTTACATCTTACACACAAGTATATCCAAGAAATACTCCATCATAACAATCATAACGAAACACAAGTAACAAACATAACTTTCATATAACTCATAAAAACAAAAGTTCTTTGTAAAGTAACAAAGTATACCTATCTTTGGATTACAAGAACTAATTTCGTGGAACTATAGCAATCCACAATCCTCCAATCGCTTTAGATAAACCGTAACAACTCCAAAACACTAACAAATGATTGAGACTTGAACTCAATACCTTCCTGAATGTTTAACATCTTCTATGAGACTTTTGGGCTGAATAAATTTGGTTAGTAATAGCTTTGGTGTAATCTATTACTCTCAAGGTTGTGTCACACCTAGTACATAAGTATAGGTTCAATATATAGCCAATAACCCTTAATCAACACGCCAAAAACATTCTCAAGTAGTTAATATTAAGAAATGACCGGACCCCAATTATTAAATGGAAGTTAAGCCTTTAATAAATGTAATTTTGTAAGTGCAGAGCCGACCAGCCGAATCGGTTGCAGGATGCAACCGATCGGCTCCTCCCTTATGCCATCATCCAGCCGATCCGGTTGTGGGTTCCGACCGATCGCCTAGAGTCCATCCGTACAACATCTTTTGACTTTTTCTCGTTTCGGCTTGATGCATGCTTTTTCTTCACTTCCGGCACTGATTTCTACGATAGAACTTGATATTTTATTGGTGTAGAAACTTAGAAATCTCCATGCTTCAAATCATTGAGTCCTTGAGTAGTTTCTTCTTTTTCATCCTTCTCGGCAATTATCCAAATGTACATATATTCATCATTTCTTCATCTTTTCCGATACCTGGCTACATTTACATACAAATACACTTCCTTCGCACAATTATGTATAAATATAACCAATTATCATGCATAAAACTCACAATAACGCAACTAAAAACATCATTCTGAGCGTTATCAAATTCCCCCACACTTAAGTTCTGCTCGCCCTCGAACAAGTCTAGCATTTAGAAAAAATGATTTCAATGGTCTCAGTGTCATGATTCCCAAAATATAACAATCACTTCAAAAGAAACAATTGTTAATTAGCATTTTATGTGTGAAAATTTCTAAAAGTGAACCAAATTACTCTTGTTTAGATAACATAACTAACCACCTCACTAATGATTTTAGGAAGTCACTCAACACTCAAATAGATTGTTGATCTATGTAAATCACTCATCGCCCAGTCATGAATCCTGTTTCTTACCATAGGCTTGTACAAGTATCAAAACAAATGAAATATATTCATCAAAGAGGTCTTTAATTAGGGTTGTAACGTTTAGGATTTAGGTTTATATAAGGTATGGATAAGACATGGGTTTATTTATGAAATTGGTTTAAAAAGAAAAATTAAGTCAAGTCTATATCCCATGTTTCTAGCTTCCGATCAATCCACAAACCCGAAAATGATTATAATCACAATCATCTCTTTATCAATATCGATCACCAAACATAAATCACATCTTATCACATTGGCTAATCAATATCTCAAACATACCTACTCTTCCTTCATCTACATAACATAGGACATTGGCTATAATTGTCACCTTATAGTTTTGATGACTTATTCATCATTTTTTAACAAACAATACTTCTCCCCCCACACTTCGTATAAGCATACACCATAAAAAAATACAAATAAGAAAGACGTCTCCTTCATCTTTGTTGGAATGGAATACATGATTGAAAAAGGTAGCTAAATCATAATCATAAAAAATAATCCAACATACCACACAACCAGCAACAAACCGTTAGACATTGACATGGGTTAGGCTAAGGTTTAAAGTGTAAAATATTTTTGCTCTTTTTAGTGGATGTAACAAAATGAAAAGATTTGCTCAAAAGGTGTACTAAAGGTATATAGCGCTAAAAATGAGTGCTACAAATGGGTCCATATGGGTGGTTAACTAACCGATGTGGTTAGCTAATATCATTAGATGAAAAATGGAAGGCCATTTGGGTTAAATACTAAGATTGCCTCTTATCACTTGAATATATTTTTATCACCCAAAAGTGATTTTAATCGTAATGCGTAACAAGTACAAGTTCTAGAATCGACATAATCACCGGCACACTCATAGCAAAATATAAAACATAAAGATATACTTCATACAAAAGGCAACAAAAATCCTCAAAATTTAGTGGAAAAAGGCTATAACGTGTACTAGTAGATGTTATCGAATCCAGAATGAATTACTTCATAATTTGGTTAAATTCCAAAAAATTTCAAATAGCCTCTTTTTACCATTGAAATAATCAAGTTGATTTTAAATATACTTTACATAACATGTGAAAAAAAACTAGATAATCAAGGGCGAACTACTACTTGTTACTTGAATCCAAAAATAACCTAAAAATATAAAAAAGTTAACACTAAAAATAAATAAAAATCATATCATTTTCCCTATTTTCTTCCCTCCCCCATACTTAAGTTTTGCATTATCCTCAATGTAATAAAAATGAACTTCAAAGTAAAGAAAATGGAAAGAAATTAGTCAAAACGATACTACCGAAGTAAACCGCAATATGCATATTCGGCCATAGATAAGCATGTGAGTTCTTCGAATCCAAACATTGACCAACCATAAGCTTCCTGCATATCAACCCTGCAAAAACTTCAAAATATACGCAACAAAACAAAACAAAACAAACAAACAAAACTAAAAACAAACAAAACGCTAATTTAAAACAAAGAAAGTACGAAATTGATTCTAAATAAAATAGTTTAGAGAAAATAGATAAGAAATTGTTCGACACATGATAAGGTTTTAAAAGGTACCATTTTGAGGGTCGTTTAAGTCCTTATTTGATCACTTTTGTATCCGTTATTGCTTAATATCGTTCCTTTTCACTTTTAGGTCTCGTGAAGGCAAAATCTTTGGAATGGCACTTATTTGACGAGAAAGCGCGAATATATGAAGAAAATGGCCAAAGTCGAAATCGAGACACTCACGATCGGCTGAATGTAGAAAGCGGCGTCGGTGCTATTTGCGGCGCCGTCCCAGAGTATTGTGACGGGTCGAACTCAAAACTCGTGTTTTCAAGAGGCGGCGTCTAGTTGTGAAAGAGTAGGCCGTCGCTACTCGGGGCGGCCTAGATGCGATCGGGACGGCGTCGAAGGCGAAGAAGACGGCGTCACGGACATAAGGTGGCGCCGTCGCAAGGTTAACGTGGCCAAGGCGAAACCCTAATGGCGGCGACACGGCGGCGTCACTAAACATAAGGTGGCGCCGTCGCAATTGTAATCTTATATATAGAATCCGAATTTTTCGGTCTTTGTGTGGAGAGTCTTTGGAGTAAAAACCTAAAACCGAACATAAGGTGTCTTGTACAAGTATTTTAGGGTTTTAACCTATCTTACACCAAGATAAGTCTTTGCTTCATTAATTCAATTATGTCTTTGATTATTTGTGTGTATGCTTGCATGTTCTCCATGTCCGGCTAATTTATTTGTGTGTTTGCTTAGGAAGTATGAAACTTAATTATTAAATATTGATTGGTTGTTTCTTATCTTAGTTGATTAATGATCTAGTAATGCGATAGGTCATTCGTTGTGTTAATGCTTGATTCATCTTTGTGCACCTTAGGTATGATTACACGAGTGATTGTAGGCTAAACCATCCGAAGGCGCCTTAGAGTAGAGTCTATAATCTCTAAGTGGATTTGTAGACAAGACCCTTTGGTAAGTTCAAAGAGTTGGGAGAAAGCATACCACAACTTTAGACACACAACGCAACTAGGAATAAGGCGTGACACTCAACCATCAATAGGAGATAATTAAGGAGTAATACAAACTAAGTAAACACATCTTTAACTATCATACGAGCACACATTAATTAGACATAGACTCCCACAACCTTAGTTTAGATAATTAGATAATAGTAGAGTAATCGGTGAAATACCAACCCCAAATCCAATACCGAGATTAGTACCTTTCCATTTTCATAAAATATAAAAGATAAAAATAATCTTCCTCAACCTTAACCTTAGCGTAGTAACTCCTACTAGCATTCCTATTCCCTAGAGAGCGATATCAATACCGTGGCTTACCCTAATTACTACACTACAGCGATTAGGTTCCTTGCTGGGGTGTTATAAAACTTGCTCGAAGAAAGGAAGTTCCTTTGACCCCGAACGACGCGTGTAGCGTTATCAAGTTTTGGCGCATTGCGGGAATAGAATAGCTAGTTAGTAGTCCACCTCGTTTAGGTTTCTTTGTGATTCCTATCAAGTAAACTTTTTCCATTTTTAGATTTCTCTTGGTCTATCCCCTTCTTCGTGACCCTCGTTAGTAAAACCATCATTAACCATGATCCGTATTTTCCATCGAAGGTTCTTTACTCTACCCGTTCCCAATCCGAGATTGAGAACGCAATCCTAAAACCCTTCACCCACTCACCATTTTGGTAATCACCTAGAGCATAATGAGATAAATTGGCAACAACAAAGTCCTTTCTATTACTCAGATTCTGATGAGGAATTTAATTATGATGAAGCACTTGATGGCGGGGAGGTCAATTCTGAAATTAAGGAAGACCCATCCCAATGTTTTGACCCTAGGTGTAGGATTGAGAAAGATGGCCCCTTTAATATGCAATTCCCTTGCAAAATAGGACTAGAAGGGTTCGATGCTTATTTGAATTCGTTCTTACCTTTAAACTTAATCTCAAGGGACCTATACAACAAAATCAAGGTCAATGAGTTAACTTATCAAGGGAACAATGTTGTTGAAGCGGTCATTTATTTGCACGTGTTTGTCGGAAGTTTTGCTTATTTGGTAGAGTTCATGGTCTTAGAAGACTTAGGAGAATTTATAGATAAGGACCTCACTCAAGTAATTTTGGAAAACCTTTCAAAAATTGACTAAGTTGAATGAGCGGATGATTGATGGTCTAACTACATTCTCCGATGAAGTTGAAGATTTCGTCTACCAAATGCCACGTGCTCATCCTAGGTTTAAACATAAAGACATTGAGGTTTGTAATAGAATGACCCCTATTTCATTGCTTAGTGAAAAGGATAGGCAGAATGGGCTTAGGTACCCATATGAGAAAACTAAGCGATATTACAAAAAATGCCTTGAATTAGGAGATGATTACAAAAAGAATGAAAGAGCGTTGGAATGGCTCAAGTATGAGCACAAGAGAATTGGTGAGAAAACGTAGGAGCACGACTATGAGTCTAGCTACAAGACTCTTAAATAAAGAAAAGAGCTTCGTGGGAGGCAACCCATGCTTAATTGTTTGCTTGTTAGTGTCATATATCTTTTATTAATTGTTTATCCTCATGTTTAAAATTGTAAAATGCTTTATTTTGTTTTAACCGTCTTAATTACATATAAAGGTATTTTACATAAGGGATAAGTGTAGGGAGGATTACACACGTTTTCAAAAAAGCGTAAACATGAGAATAACAATTAACTAAAAGATATATATGTTTGTTTGTTTGAGTCAAATGCTTGTATCGAGTCATAATGGATGTTTTGCGAGAAATATTTCGATTCTAAAGATGTACATTTTCCGAATTTTTCCGAAAATCGCAGACCGGTTTTGTCGGGATAACTTTGGCGTCGAAGGAAGGAGTAAAACATCGATTACTTTTCTCGTTTTCGAGCTACTTAAAAAAAAATTTGGAATTTTCTAGGTCTTAATTTTCTTAGAAATTCAGTAAACATTCATTCCACAAGCATTATATCCTAGTTTAAATCGAGTCTTATATATATTATTACATGATTTTACTGTGAAGGTTTCGTTTGTTTTCTTCAATGTGCGAGGTTTAGTTTGTCAAGAAGAAGTTACATAAGATTGGAAGGAGCTTTTCATAATAATTTTTCTTGAAAAGAATTTAACCACCACTTTACGGATCCTACCGAGCTAATCGGGGAGTATTAGTTTCTTTCGTTTTTAATTACCTTCTTTTATCATAGCTTTGATACTTTCGGGGAACATTGGGACAATGTTCGGTTTAAATGTAGGGAGGGAAAATAAAGCAGGAACTTTGAAACTATGCTTATCCTTGACTATTTGCTTTGTCCAAATTGCATTTGTGTAATAAACCATGAGAAAATGTCGGTTAGGGTAATTTTGGCACCAAATTTAAAATTTTTCATGACATATAGGGTGGGCCATTAGTCTTAACAAAAGCGTCTCAGCGATAGGAAGTTATATGACTAGCACAAAACCCTTTACCACCCAAATTCCACCCAAATGTGAGGATCGCCCTTAGATTAGTAGGAATTAAAGCATTCATCTTTAATGCTTAGAGTGTGAACCGGTAGTATATTAGATTCTAGAACTTGTTTTGTGATGCATTCGAGATCGTAAGTGAGGCTACACTTGTGTAGTTAGGAATAACTAAATGATAAGAGGCATTAGGATAAACCCTTGTTTGATACATAATATAATTACTTCTTCCACATCGGTTGAGTAATTCCCCACACCCTTTGCGTTGTACTCATCTTTAGTACACGATACCCTAGTTAACCCCTCGAGCCTATCCTTTCCGCGGTTCTCGTGATGTTTCGGTTTTCGGAATATCAATGAAAACATTATTTACCCCCCCCAAATATACACCCAAATCGCCTTAGCCTACCCCCATGCACTCACTTTTAGTGCAATTATTTATTATCACCTTAAACCCTTAGTTCAATTATCTAGTTGCTTGCATAAGTTGCTAAGTCGAGTCATATCCTTTGTATCTGAGTTTTGGGATGATTGGGATTCATGGGAAAAGTTAAAGTTTATGAAATGACGGGAAGGGAACGTTAAATTCAAATTCCCTTTGTTTACGTAATAATGTACCCCAAGTGTTTTGATCTTTTCAATTCGGGTCAAATTAGTGTTAGAGTAATAAAAACTCAAGTGTAGGGATATGCCTGTAAATCCCTAGTATTTTGATGTTACCGTAGAGGATGGTAGAGTAAAAGTGTATAAAAAAAAAAAAAAAAAAAAAAAAAAAAAAAAAATCGAAAAAAAATTAGAAAAAGAAAAAGAAAAAAAATAGAGTGAAAAAAAAAAAAGAAAAAAAAAAAATATATATATATACATACGGGCTACCATCCTACATCTATCTTTTAAATTTATGTTTGTTTATTTGAGTTATCTAGAGTTTAGAGTGTCGAGTCTTGGGTTAGCAACGCCATTCTTCATATCTGATTAACATAAAGATTTTTGACTTACCACCACTAAATAGCCTATCCCACCAATCCCTTATTTCCCTACCGTAAGCCTAACATTACAACCCTTTAAAGACCTCTTTGATAGTCTTTCCTAGGTGCTTCACGTAAGCGATGGAGGTTTGATCTATTCTCAAGCCTATGGTAATCTATGTACTAGGACGGTTAATGAGTGTTTATCTTCCATTTCCAATTTGTTATATTCCATATACACCGAGAGAGATGTGAGTATCCAAACACCCCATGTGAGGTGCTAGTATGTAACTCCGTGCTTGTTATGACTTTTTGGGGCTTATATGTGTTGTGGACCGTTTTGAATTAATCTTGAATGACCCCAACTTATAAATTAATTGGCTAAAAGCACATTTGCTTGAGGACAAGCAAATAACAAGTGTAGGGATATTTGATAAGGTTTTAAAGGTACCATTTTGAGGGTCGTTTAAGTCCTTATTTGATCACTTTGTATCCGTTATTGCTTAATATCGTTCCTTTTCACTTTTTAGGTCTCGTGAAGGCAAAATCTTTGGAATGGCACTTATTTGGACGAGAAAAGCGCGAATATATGAAGAAAATGGCCAAAGTCGAAATCGAGACACTCACGATTCGTTGAATGTAGAAGGCGGCGTCGGTGCTATTGCGGCGCCGTCCAGGTGTGTGACGGTCGAACTCAAAACTCGTGTTTTCAGAGGCGGCGTCTGGTTGTGAAAGAGTAGGCCGTCGCTACTCGGGCGGCCTAGATGCGATCCGACGGCGTCGAGAAGCGAAGAGGACGGCGTCACGGACATAAGGTGGCGCCGTCGCAAGGTTAACGTGGCGAGCGAAACCCAATGGCGGCGACACGGCGGCGTCACTAAACATAAGGTGGCGCCGTCGCAATTGTAATCTTATATATAGAATCCGAATTTTTCGGTCTTTGTGTGGAGAGTCTTTGGAGTAAAAACCTAAAACCGAACATAAGGTGTCTTGTACGATATTTTAGGGTTTTAACCTATCTTACACCAAGATAAGTCTTTGCTTCATTAATTCAATTATGTCTTTGATTATTTGGGTGTATGCTTGCATGTTCTCCATGTCCGGCTAATTTATTTGTGTGTTTGCTTAGGAAGTATGAAACTTAATTATTAAATATTGATTGGTTGTTTCTTATCTTAGTTGATTAATGATCTAGTAATGCGATAGGTCATTAGTTGTGTATAATGCTTGATTCATCTTTGTGAACCTTAGAGTATGATTACAGGTGATTGTAGGCTAAACCATCCAAAGCGCCTTAGAGTAGGAGTCTATAATCTCTAAGTGGATTTGTAGATAAGACCCTTTGGTAAGTTCAAAGAGTTAGGGAGAAGCATACCTACAACTTTAGACACACAACGCATGACTAGGAATAAGGCGTGACACTCAACCATCAATAGGAGATAATTAAGGAGTAATACAAACTAAGTAAACACATCTTTAACTATCATACGAGCACATTAATTAGACATAGACTCCCACAACCTTAGTTTAGATAATTAGATAATAGTAGAGTAATCGGTGAAATACCAACCCCCAAATCAATACCGAGATTCGTACCTTTCCATTTTCATAAAATATAAAAAGATAAAAATAATCTTCCTCAACCTTAACCTTAGCGTAGTAAATTCCCTAGAGCGATATCAATACCCGTGGCTTACCCTAATTACTACACTACAGCGATTAGGTTCCTTTGCCTAGGGTGTTATAAAACTTGCTCGAAGAAAGGAAGTTCCTTTGACCCCGAGCAGCCGCGTGTGGCGTTATCAACACACATAATTGTTTTTGAATCATTATCCAAACCATAATCAATTCATGATCATCGTAATCATGCATCATCCTCACTCATCTCATCATCTTCTTCCTCCTCTCCTCCAGTCTCGTAATTCTCATCTTCGTCAAACACTGAATACACTCTTCTCTTCTTTTTCTGCCCAGCTCCATATGAAGAACCACCCACATCATAACTTGATCCTCCGACCTCAGGAACTCTACCATACACTGGTGCAGGATCGGGAAAAGGTGCATATCCAGAATATTGGTAAGGATAAGGTCCAGGGTAAGGAGTATATGGGAAAGGATATGGTGGAACATTAGGCGGGTTGTAGGGAGGCATCTCATAATTGGCTTCATGCGCCATGTGTTGGAGAAACGACATCGAGTAATCGTTCAGATAATTGTTCCTCAACATCATCGAATCTCTCCAAACTTCCCTACGCTCAATATCATTTAACTCCCGGTTCCAATCACCCCATCTCGAGTCAAAGCTACTCGACATACCACCATGCACATTCCCAGTTGGTTGTGGTGGTGGTGTTGGGTCAGTCCATGCTCCCAACGTCATATTATTCCTATCCAAAGCTCTTCCAAAACCTTTATCATCCCAAGTCTCACTCACTAACGGATCAGCATACTTATCCAACTCATCTTCATCAAACTATCTAAGTTTCTGTGCCAACCTCTTCACATAGTGACCTCCACAATATCACTCTTGTCTTTGATTCCCGAAGCTCTCCTAGATAGATACTCGGCTATGAGCCAAGCCACAAATCCATCCTTCGACTCCTCCATCAACCATAGATCAGGCTTCTGACATTTATCTCTGCTTCCCTTCCTATGGAATGTCCCCTGCATTATCAACTTGTGTAGAATTTTTAACAATGGGCTCCTTAGAGCCGATGAATTCCTCCTCGCACACGTGGGATCTCCAACGCGATTCCAGTAGCCTGGAACACTCGGGTAATCTTTTTCAAACCTTTTTAGCCTAAGGAAATGAACCTCAAACAATCTATGCTTAATATCATGTTGGACGTATAAACCAAGAGCGACTGCAAAATCGGGCAAAGTGTATGCATGATCTCTTCTACATAATCTAAACCAAACACATATATCATCCATGATATTGTTCAAACTCACCTTCCTCTCAAAATACATGGTCGAGAAAAACTCCAAACACCATTCCCTATAAACATCCTCATGCACACTAAAGGCTCTCTCCTAAGAAAAATCTTCAAACATGTCTCCATCCCCATAGACATAAGTCATCTTCATCATCCCTCTCAATTGGTCCTCACACTCATATTCATTAAACAAGTCCCAATGTATCAAACATGGAACCGGAATTATTCTTTCCTGCAACTTTGAAAGACGCTCCCTGAATGCGTGCTTCTTTTTTTTATAGCTTACTAAACTTCGGGTTCTCATTACCCTCTGGTCGCATCTCATAGGTGACTTTCTTTCTCGCGTTCCTTTGACAATAATTGTCTATAATCGGGTTCACGGAATCTGTGTCGAACTTGAGGAACCTATGACAATTCTCTGTAGAAGTCACAAATATATGTTAATATAAGAGTATTAGAACCAAAGCTACACATTATAGAAGCCCCGAGAGTCGAGTTTCAAAATTGAAAAATCCTTAATAGAAGGTCGCAGCCGATTCGGTCGTGGCTCCAACCGCTCGGCTAGACCAGATACTTCATACCAACTAATCGGTCTGCATTCGCAGCCAATTTGGTTGTTGTTGCTGCAGAAGGCAAAGCCTTATAGTCGACTTCTCCCTTAATTTCTATCAATTCTAATTCACTCCTAATCTTTACTTGAATACTAATGTTGATTTCTACAACCTCAATTCGTCCTTACATCATTTCAAAACATCTCCATATGATTTCTTCATTGTTCCTTAGAACACATAATAATTTCTCAAAGTCAATTCCCTAATTGATGCTCTAAACAACAATATAGTATCCTAAAATCGCTGAGAATTAATCCTATGATGACGTATAGTCTATATTCGGGTCACGAACCCGACCAAGGACCGATACTAGCGAGCCCAGCACGAACTGGGGCCGATAAATGTTTGGGCTCACAAAGGCAAAAACCCAAAACTTATTTATGGAATAAGATATCGGATATCTCCTAACTTTGGAGATGATCGTTTATCAACCGACTTAGGCGGGATACGTCGAAGGTTGGGGAACACGAAACCAACAAGGATTTCGTGTGTATATAATGGGAATCCCATCCTCATTAAAGGTACGATCTAAACCCTAACTCTCCATAACCCTAAAACCGATTACTTACTCTCACGCGGAGGATAATCGTGGGAGACAATCCCACGATAAGCCTAACGGTGTTTTCTGTTTACTTAGTGCGTAGGTCTCAAGCAACAATATTCAATTGATACGAGGCGGAGCTCAAACAAGGAGCCCAACTTTTGTATCAACAAGTGGCGCCATCCGTGGGACCATCACTAAAAACTAAGAACTAGAATGACGAAGCATGGAAACCGGCGATCGCAAGCGGACCTTACGGGAAAGAAGGCGCAAGCGGATCGACTTCTAGCGGACTTGGAACAACCGGTGTCGCTAAAACCAAGGATCGGGCCGGACACGGTCTTCCCTACGGTGGAACAACGCTCGGGGACAACCAGCCACTACAACCACCACAGCGCGGGAGATCCGCTGCGCACCTTTTTACTACTCCCTTCAATCGGTGTTAGGCGACCTCTCGAAGGCACCGGATGCACTGGCGAAACAAGGGCCCGATGGTAGAAGCAGGCACCCTCGCTCTAGAAGGGGTCGCACGGAACTAGCACCGGAGATTTTGTATCTCAAAATTACGAAACTTTGCCGCTCTCATGCAAGAGGAAGCAAAAAGAGGTCAGTCGAACTGCATGCCCGACTCAATTTCGACTCGAATCTGAAACATCCCCCGCGCCGTCGGAAGGAGAAGCGGGAGGGATAGCCGCCGACCCGGTGTTTAACGAATTGGGAGGAGAGTTGAGAATGATGAGACATCTAACTCGCATGACATTTGGAGGAAGCGAGGAGGATGAGCGGCGTACCAATGTCCACGCCAAGCTTGGTAGCCGCGAGAATCCGGGGCGAGACTTGGCGAAGGTACTCCCAGTGAAAGCCCTTCAAGTGCGGTTCGAGGGCGGTCGGCAAGCGCGAATAAGAAAATTAGTCCTCTGGTAATTCCTCGGACAACGAGGATAGCGAAACTAGACCTTTGGAAGTCAGGAGGAAATATCGTGACCGGGAGGAGGAAGACATGTCTCTTCCGTGGCGCCGCCAAAAGGTGGATCGTTCACTCGGCGTATCAATAATTTCTCGAGAAGATAAGAGAAGGCGCATGCCGCTAATGTCAAAACCTATGATGGAGCAGGTGATCACGATGATCACCTAAAATTTTTGAATCGGCCGCTACTATCGGCGGCCACAACTTTGTGTGGTGCCACATGTTCAATTCCACACTAGTGGGAAGCGGGCGGTTGATAAGCTTCCGCGCGAAGCATTGATGGCTTTGAAGAGTTGAGAAAGGCGTTTCGCCTAAACTTCACTCAACGAAAGAAGTGCGCTAAAAACCTGTCGAACTCGCCGGTCAAAGCAGTAGCTGGGGAATCTACAAGCGCTTATATGGAGCGCTTCAAAGATGAGTGCATCGAGGTTAGGGCATGCCCGAAGTCTTTGAAAATCTCGGGGTTCATGAGCGGGATCAATAACCCGAACTCATCAAAAGTTGAGCGACAAGATCCCCAAACCTTTGATGAACTTATGAAACGCACAAGGTCCTTCATCCAAGGAAAAGCCGCGCGGCGGATAGCAAGAAAGGCTACTCAAACTACGGTCACGGGAACAACACAGGAGACAATCCATTGACCAAAGTAGTAACCGTAACAAGAACTACGCGGGGGGGGGGCGAGCGGGATAAAACGGTATACCCGTGACCAAGACTCCAAAAAATATTCGCAACAAAAGCGCGAACTTTCCAAGACCCCACCAATCGCACTCGGAGGATCGGCGCGTGGGGAGTGGATACTGTGACTATCATGGGCAGAAGGGCCACACCACCAATGAATGTGTCCAACCTGCGCCAACTCATTGATAAATTAGTGAAAGAAGGCGATTGGACCATTTGGTCAAGAACATCAAAGAAGGAAAAGATAGGCAGAAGAGTGGGAACAAGAAAGAGGGACCCAAAGATAAGGCTGACACTATCTACATGATACAATCATGGCAGCGAGTAACTAGGCAGAAGGTCAGCCAGAAATTTTCCCGTGGCAGTGAAATCTCTTTCCCACCTTGTTGCGGACAACGCGATGGTAGAGCCGCTCACCATTGAAATTAATGCGGGGTCACGATATCCACCGCATGTATGTTGATGGAGGGCATCTGCGAGACATAATGTCTGAACACTTTTTCAAGCGATTGCGACACGAGATCTGTGATCGGTTAAGCCCGGTCATGGCGGTTGTTGGTTTCTGAGGAGAAAAGATATGGCCTATGGGGCAAATCGCCTACTAGTCAATGTGGGTAATAAAGAACACTCATGATGGCTGGATGAATTTTATGGTGATCAAATCCCTTCGCCATACAATGGCATTATCGGAAGACCGAGGATATCGACCATGCGTGCGATACCATCTGACACATGGGATGCTCAAATTCCCGGTGGAAGGTGGTATTGTTACTCTCTTCAACGCCCTTTGTACCACATAGAGAATGTAACACGATTACATGCGAGATGGCACCCATTCGAGCAGCGCAACCAAAATTCCAAACACGAAGGTTGCAATTCATCCGATTACCGAGCAGGAAATATCGATCGGAGGATCGGCTGTCGGACAACGGCAAAGCGGTTGTATCGCACTCTTGCAAAGAACACGGACATCTTTGCATGGGAGCCAAAGCACATGGTGGGGTACCACGTTCGATCATAGAACACAAGTGAGAATCCGACAAGGATACTCGCATGTCGTCGAAGAAGCGGCCAAGCTCCGAGCGCGCAAGCAATTGGCGGATGTACACAAACTTGTGGAGGCGGGGATCATGCGAAGTCTACTACCATGGTGGCTTTCTAACCCGATAATGGTCAAGAAAAGCGACGGTGGGTGGCGGATGTGCGTGGACTTCACGAGATCTCAACAAGGCATGTCCACAAGGCGCTACCCACTCTGGGAGATAGGCGGAAGGTAGAATCTTTGTGTGGATACCCACTCAAGTGCTTCCTAGATGCATACAAAGGATACCACCAAATCCAGATGGCTAAGGAAGATGAGGAAAAAACGGCCTTTCATACAAGCCAAGGCGTCTACTGCTATACCAAAATGCCCTTTGGCTTGAAGAACGCGGGCGCCACCTATCAGCGGTTAGTAGATAATGCATTTGAAAAACAGGTGAGCCGCAACTTAGAGGTTTACGTTGATGACCTAGTCATAAAAAGCCATACTGAGGATGAGTTGGTGCGCGACATTGAGGAAACATTTAGGACACTCAAAGAGATCAACATGAAGCTAAACCCTAAAAAGTGCACTTTTGGCGCTACAGAAGGCATGTTTCTCGGATACCTGATAGAACCTGATGGCATCAAACCATGTCCAGAAAAAACTAAGGTCGTCATCGAACTTCCTTCACGCGCGTTGAAGGAAGTCCAATCTCTCAATGGAAAGCGGCGGTCTAAATAGATTCTTGTCCAAGTCGTGAGACAAGTCACTACCTCTCTTCAAGACACTCGAAGTGTATAAAAAGGGAGATTTTATTTGGACTACGGAGGCGGAAGAAGCCTTTACATAGCTTAAACAACACTGGCGGCGCTCCCACACTAGTCGCACCCGACCGGGAAGAATTAATTATGTACTTATCTGCGACACATGGGCGGTCGGTATGATCTTCTTGCGGCGGACGAGTCGATACAAACATCCGGTGTATTTTGTAAGCAAAGCGCTCAAGAAAGCGGAGATTAACTATAGCGCCATGGAAAAGTTGGTCTTAGCATTGGTATTCGCCGCCAAAAAGGCTGCGCGGTATTTCAAGCGCATCAATTGCGGTGATTACGGATCAACCCATCAAACAAATCATCTCCAAAACGGCGCATCGGGCGACTACGAAGTGGATCGTGTTGCTCGGTGAACACAACATCTCCCTGAGACCGCGTCTTTGCGGTAAAAGGGTAGATACTAGCAGATTTCATCATCGAAAAACCAAACGCCGATGATACACCCGCACCAAGCAAAAAGGAACTACAAGATCCATGGATCTTGTTCACGGATGGATCTTCATGCGTGGATGGGTTAGGAGCAGGCCTCATCCTCATAATCCCGGAAGGATTGGAATTCACTTACGCAATGCGTTTTGAGTTCACAGCGACAAACAATGAGGCAGAATATGAAGCTCTAATCGCCCGACTACGCATTGCAGCTCGAATGGGTGTACGCAACCTGGAAGCAAACGTGGATTCCCGGCTAGTATCCAACCACGTGTTGGGCGAATATGTGGCTAAAGAGGAAAACATGATCCAATACCTCCACAAGACCAAGGCACTAATCCAAGGCTTTGATAGGTTTACCATCAAGCAGGTTCCTAGAGGGGAAAATCGAAAGGTGGATGCACTAAGCAAGATTGCATCCACAAGCTTTGCACACCTGTCAAAACAAGTGTTGGTGGAAACGTTGAAGAACAAATCCATCTCGGAGAGGGAAATATCCACGATAATAGAGGAGGAAGATCCTACGTGGATGACACCAATAATGGAATTCATAAGCAAGGGCGTATTGCCCCGAAGCGAAGGAAGCCCAAAGAATACGGCGCACACCACACGAGGTTCGAACTTCGAGACGGTGTACTATATCGGCGCTCCTTTCTGCAACCATGGCTCCACTGCGTCGGCCCCTACAAGCAAATTATGTACTCAGGGAAATCACGCCGGTTCATGCAGCATGCATTCAGGACCACGATCCGTGGTGGCGCGCGCTTTACGGTCAGGATACTACTGGCCCACCATGCACCGTGATGCGCGGGAATTAATAAGAAAGTGCGGTGACTGTCAGGTTCATAGGCCCATCCCGCGCCTACCACAACAGGAGCTAACGCCTATCACGGCGCCATGGCCATTCTACAAGTGGGGTATCGACATTGCAGGTCCCTTCCCCGTTGCAGCAGGAGGATTGAAGTTTCTCATAGTGGCCATAGACTACTTCACCAAGTGGATCGAAGCAAAAGCAGTTGTAACAATTACTGGCAATCAGGTCAAACGCTTTGTTTGGGAAAATATTGTATGCCGCTTCGGACTACCTGGGGAAATCATCTCGGACAACGGGAAACAATTTTGTGACAATCCCTTCAAGGACTGGTGCGAGAAGTTGAATATCACGCGACGCCGCATCGGTTAAACATCCACAAACCAGCGGCTTAGTAGGCGTGCAAATCGAAGTCTAGGCGAAGGAATTAAAGCACGTCTGGACAAACACAAAGGAAGGTGGGTAGAAGAATTATCGCATGTTCTGTGGGCGCACCGTACTTTAATCAAACTAGCATGGGGGATACTCCCTTTTCTCTAGTCTATGGGACAGAGGCCGTCATACCAGCCGAAATTGGGATGCCAAATATTCGCACTACTGAAGTTAATGTTGCAACCAATGATGACGGCGTATCGACTTAGACTGTTGGAAGAAAGGCGAGTCTTGCGACCATATGTGAAGCAAGGTCGAAGTCAAAATGAAGGATACTACGATGCTAAAGTGCGAAGTGTTTCATTCGGACCGGTGACTTCGTGTACCGCGCCAATGATGCGAGCCACGCAGAAGATACAGGCAAACTTGGACCGAAGTGGGAAGGACCCTATGAGGTAACTGAAGCATTAGGAGTAGGCGCGTACAAGCTGCGAGACATGGATGGTCGGGAATTACCGCGTACATGGAACATTTGCAATCTTAAGCGATGTTATCTCTAGGAATGGCTCTGACCCGGTATACGGATACTCTTGCACTTTAGTGAAGTGCCCAATAAATATCCGTGTATTTACATTTTGTTTTACTTAGGAAATGTCTTATTTATTTTCTTTCATAAAACTTGCAAGTATTAATAAAGCGTCGCGGTTTCTAGCTAACTCATGACACATTTCAATTGTTATTTCCATATACTTTATGTCTTAACATTTTTATATTTTGCCTACATGGCGTGCATGCACTTAATAAACCCACGATGGTAAAAGGATGAGTAAACCTACTAAACAACTCGTTGAGTAAGAGGGTTGCAAACCCATCAACATTGGATCATGAATCCTTGTTAAACACCTTGTTCTTAAGGCGTTGGAATAAGTTACATGCGCATCCCACGGCGGGTGCGCAACAACGCATCTGGTGCGTTTAACAAATTAGGAATCGGGACACTTGACTCCTTGATATGATATTCTGATCTGGCGCATATCACACCATACACGATTATGATAAAACGTACTTAGAAATTATGTTTTAAATATACCATGAATTTCACACACTGTTATGAACTTCATATATTATCCGCGCTTATACAACAATTTTCTTCTTAGACAATACACACGTTTTTTATGGAAAGACAAGTAACTAAGTGCAAATATTATAAGTCGCAACACCATTCAACAAAAATAATGTTCCATTAAGTACCATGCGTGCTTACAAAATGATGTTTACTTTACAAGTTACTATCTACATACTATTACAACGTCTAAGAGACGAATTTCCTACACAGCTAGCAGCAACTCCAACCTCATTCAACTTCTTTAGTAGGTCGGAATCTTGGCGCGACACCGTGGCAACACTAACCGGTATCCCGTCAGACCTGGGGAGATGTGCTGCGCCAATGCCGCATAAAATAGCCTTACCTTTAATCCCTTCCTTGTTGGCAAGTCTTGTAGCATGCGCTTCCAACACTTGCTTTAAGGGCACTTATTTCTCCAAAGCGAAGGGATTCAAGATATCCTTCGGGCGAGCAAATATAGGCACTTGGAGTTGAGATTCATCGGGTTTCAGAAAGTGGTCTAGCTGTGCTTCCGCATTTTCACCACGATGCCGAGCTAAGGTCAGCCCCTCCATAATGACCCCTATCGGATAATCCTGGTCGCGCTCTAACTCAAAAATCATGGGAAGCTCCAATGACTTCATCTTCTCCATAGCGACCACCGACTCATCGTATGCTTCGCATTATACCGGGTACCTTATCGTGAGCACCTTCAACAACTTAGCCTCATGCGGCTCCTCCGACCTCTGCCTTACCTCGCGCAATGCGCCTTTGAACAACTCCCCAAAGGCGTCCACTACTTCCTGCGACTCCAAGGTGGTGAGAGCATCAAGTCCGAGACCATGGCCAATGAGCCACTGCGCTCGGCGATTGTAGGCAGGAGTTGGGGATATAACTCCTCATCGTACTCGGTGAGCTTGCGCATCTTCATTTCCTGCGCTTCAGGCACCGCTCACATTGGCACAAACTTTTCCAAGCTGCGAGGTCAACTCTTCCTTGCCCTTCTCCGGATACTTGATTGCCCGAGACACGAAGCCTTGTACCACGATGACTCGGCACGCTCTTGGCTTATTTGACCCATCGGCGCCATCTTCTCTTGATGAGCTTTTGGGCGTCTGAACTCAAGCCCTCTGCCTCAACCTTAGCACTAGCCAAGCTGCGCCTCCGGCGACGTAATTTTTGATCCTTTTGCGCGTCTTGGCTGCCTTCCCGAAACCTTGGCCTTTAGCTTCTCCACTAGTGAAGCTTGATGCGCGACCGCCGACATCAACTCCTCAACAAAATTTGTTCCATGGGCGCATCCCGGCCGCCAATGGCTCGGCGTTTGGTTGTTTGGCTCGGAGAACTCGGGCGCGCGGGACTATCTGCGGGGCGACTCCATGTTGTTCAAACACGCACACAAGAAAGGAATTGTTAATTTCTTGCATAAGCAGGGATCGTAAAACACTTTGGCGACATTACTACGTGGGCGGATGTATCAGCCGACGGGGGAGGCGACGCAACGTCGCTTGATGATGATTCCGCCGTTAGGATAACGGGGCGCTTCTTCCTCGATGAGCTTGCGCCATCCTCTCCAAGATCTCTTGTGCTTCAACAATGGATCCTCCTCCTCCTCCTCTTCCTCCATGTGCTCCGCCATTGCTACTTATGTTTGTTGCGCTAATAGGGAAGGAACTCTAGGGCTCGGCACGCTCTGCAGTGGGGTCGCCTCCAGTGCGACAAATGAGCTAGCCCCTGCTTCTCCCAGGTCCATTTCCAGGGTACGCCCTGCTGAAGCATCAAGAATAGGCTCTTCTCCCTCTCTCATCGGACGTGTCCCTACATTGACCTGGCACGGCTTCGCTAGTTGCACGACTCTGAATAGGTCCATTTCTACGCAACAAAAAACAAACAACCAAAATAGATTATGACAAGTACGTAGAGAAGAAAGTAAAACGCTTACAGTAATATAACACAATGGAGTACGAAAGGACGAGCACCCACCCTGGCCATCCGCGCCTAAGAAGATAGTAACCTCTTCCGGACTACCAAAATAGTTGCGGCTAATGCCCATGTGCACCAAGAATTTATCAGGGTAGGAATTGATGGGGATGCAATTGGTGTTTATTGTATCCGCATCCTCCGCATTATACGATCCGAGGAGGGCGCTCATCCTTTGGCGATGTACCACAGGTGTAGAAATCGAATCGCGATGGGAATGCGCGTCGTCTACCCGACAAAATGTTTCTCTCAATTCACGAGTGCATCTAATTTTTCGGTATAACGAAGGCGCCCGGTAGCGCTTAGCGAATGATACCGCCCGTGTGACCACGTTGTGTGGTAAAGCGCGCGAACAGTTGGATAGTCGGGTTAATTGCCAATAATCGGCAATTAACCTCAAATTTGGTAATTTTAGCTGCACCTATGCAGTGTAGCTGGGATATATGCAGACGGTAGTAATTTAACACGTCGCTCAGGAATAAAGATATTGGCATGCGTTGATTCTTGAACTCGAAAAATCGCGTGTTAACCCCTATCTTCCCTTTGGGCAAGTCCATAATTGACGCCTTTGCATTCGGAACTTCCGGATGCACCGCGAGGGGAATGTAATAATCGGAGGCAAACTCTAGAATTTCGCCCTCAGTTATGTCGGACGTGAAATCAGATAAAACTTTGACCATGGTATCGTTTTAATAAGCACACGCGCGGTTACCTTTGGAATAGTAGTTTTCTGGGTCGCAAGTTGGCGGTTTGTTAACAATGGCGGATTAAATTTTTACTGTGATAATCACAGTGAAAGGAAGGTCGATGGTTATATAAGTTTTCTCATCCACGCGATGAGCGACACATGGATCCACTATCTCCAATGTGTGGATCGGATCACTTGATGTGGCCGTTCTGATTGCTTTCCCCGATTCTGAGGCATCCATTTTAAATATTTTGTCTAGATACAATGTGTATCTTTCAAGGCGGAACCTTTTTGGCTTCTTTGCTACGCCGCATTTTTTATTGGCTGCGGTTATTAGTCTAGCATCCATGATTAGTCACTGCGCATACTAGACTGGAGGGACATGATGACGTATAGTCTATATTCGGGTCACGAACCCGACCAAGGACCGATACTAGCGAGCCCAGCACGAACTGGGCTATGCCAATAAATGTTTGGGCTCACGAAGGCCCAAACCCAAAACTTATTTATGGAATAAGATATCGGATATCTCCTAACTTTGGAGATAATCGTTTGTCAACCGACTTAGGCGGGATACGCCGAAGGTTGGGGAACACGAAACCAACAAGGATTTCGTGTGTATATAATGGGAATCCATCCTCATTAAAGTGCGATCTAAACCCTAACTCTCCATAACCCTAAAACCGATTACTTACTCTCACGCGGAGGATAATCGTGGGAGACAATCCACGATAAGCCTAACGGTGTTTTCTGTTACTTAGTCGCGGTCTCAGCGGCAATATTCAATTGATACGAGCAGGAGCTCAAACCGAGCAGCTCAACTTTTGTATCAACATCCTATTACAAGCTGGGAATCAACAATTGCAATTCAATTTGATTCAAGATTTGACCTAATTGAATCCGAAAATTCAATCAACTAATTCTCTTCCAAAGTTGAATCAATTACCATAATTTTTTTTGCAATGTATTCCTTCATCAATTACCCACTTATTTACAAAAGATTGCATCTTAATTCGAACTCTATCAAAAACCCCCCAATTCATGACCTAATTTGCAAATTCGAATTAAAACTAAATTAAAGCCTATTGATGATTATGCTTACTTGTTTTTGAGCCATTATGATCTCTTAACACTCCTAGAACATTTAATTTGCTCTTAGTGGTCGAATTTCTGGAACCCCAATTGGTGGATTTGGTGTGTGTGTGTGTGTGTATGTGTTTTTCTGGAAATTATGAATTTTTGGTACATATGCCCCCTCAAAAGCGATTAGCCTTAAGCAAAACTGATACGGCTTGCATTTTTGCAAAAAAAAAACTTAACTTGTTACCACACTTGGCCATTTTACCTACCAAGTAAAAATTATTTTTACTCAAAAATTCTTAAAGATTCACAACACTTTTCCAACCAATGTAGATTCCAAAACAACTTCTACTAACAATCTTAATCTACAAACTCATACTTAAACATAAACCTCATAATCATTAAAACTTAATATCAAAGGAAGTCTTAATATAAACCTCAAACCAAAATGAGAATAATGCATAAAAATATGAAAAACTCCAAAGATGCATAAAAATAAAATCGAATCAAACTATTAGCACAAAAAGTGCTTTATTCTTGTGATACTCCATTCATCTTCAACCTTCAAAATACTCATGATTTAGTATGTCCTCGCTTTGAAATTTCCCGAAAGTTCACGGATTTTCATGAGTCTTGAATTTTCTTGCAAAACTTCTTCCACTTGGGCACACAATATCGAACTTAATGTGCCATTCTCCATCTCCATCTTCCTTCTTGTAAACACTTGAACCATCGGACCCCATTCCAAATTCTTCAATTATGCGGGTAAAGCTCCAAGAACATCTGTAAGTTTCGAAAAACAAGAACATTTTTAATGGGTTATAAAATGCTTCCATCGCCAAGGCCCTTTCCATTTCATCTTCTAAGTCAAAATATGGTGGTGCAACCGGTCCAAACATTGCTTTACCTTCGTCGTCACGTCCAACCTCAAAACAAGTCAAAACATCCTTCTCTTCATCCAAATCATCTATCTCCAATACCCTTCATTTAGGTTTAGGATAATAAGTTTGCTTTACTATCCCATCATCTATAGTCATAGTGCTTCAGCCCATGTCAATGATCGCTCCACATGTCCTAAGAAATGGTCTTCCTAACAAGAGTGGCAAACCTTTATCCATCGGAATATCTAACACAAGGAAATCGGCTAAATATGCTTGATAACTAATTTGAATTCTAACATTCCTTACTTCTCCCATAGCCTTTGCATGATAATTATCGGCCATAGTTAATTTTGCTTGATTAGGATGAGGGTTACTAAGCCCTAGCTTCTTGTAAAGTGGATACGGCATAACATTCACACTAGACCCCGTATCCGCCAATGCGTAAATCGGCGTGGTGCCATTCACCTTGATAGGCAACACGAAATTAACCGGATCACTTTCTTTCCTAGGCAACCCTTTTTCTAAAATTCTAGCTCTTTCCTCCTCACTCAAATATTTGTCTTCCAGCCTAGCCCTTGCCAACATTACCGCATCAACCTTTTTACGGTAATTCACATAATTTTGCAACACCTCAATAACGGGCTCCTCTTCAATCAATTCATTGAACTTTTGTTCCAAATTTTCCAAAATTACTTCCTTTTGTTGTTGGGTTAATAATTTCGGATTAATAATTGAAAAAAATGTAGTTGCCAAGATTCGAACTTGGGATGGTAGAAACTTAGAAATATTAGTGCTTCAAATCATTGAGTCCTTGAGTAGTTTATTCTTTTCCTCCTTCTGGAATTATCCAAATGTGCATATATTCATCATTTCTTCATCTTTTCGATGCGACTACATTTACATACAAATACACTTCCTTCGCAATTTCGCAACTATTATGTATAAATATAACCAATTATCATGCACAAAACTCACACTAACGCAACTAAAAACATGCTCATTTCGGCGTTATCGAACTCTCCGATCTCTTTAAACACACACTTTTTACGAAAAAAGACGACTTGTCTATTCCTTTTTCATTATTCAATATATAAACTTAATACACTACAACTGCCATTACAATTGCTAAAGAAAGCGCTACATGGATATAATTGCCTAAGACACATAACTCCTTATAACTACGAGAGAAACACAAACTAATTATAACATAGTATATTAACATAAGTTGCTTAAATCACTTATTGATCTTGCTTGAACTCTATGTGCCTATAGACCTTTGGTGATATAACACTTGGTAAAACAAATTTATATGTGGTTACATATCATATCCTACTTGTATGTAATCTTAGTGGCGGCGAAAAGGGTGTGCAAGTGGTGCGGTCTCACATAGTCCCACAATCTAAGGGCCTCACTTTATGTATTTATGCTATATATCCATTGTCTCTTCTTTGTAAATTTTATTAGTTAAATATAACTCATCTTGCCACAATAAATAAAAGCGTCTTTAAAGGGCCTCATTATAAGAAATTGTTATGAATGAACACCTTTTATGCACACCTTTAAGCCTTTTTTAGTTTTGATGAGACCTCTTTTTAATTTTCGCCCGAGGCCTCCAAATTCATTTGTTGGCCCTATGTAATCTAACATTTTTATTATGTACTATATTCTATTAGCATATGATTATAACCTCAAAGATTTAGGAAAGAAAATCATCCATCACTCAAACAGCTGATCTTCATAATAAAAAGTATAGTTGCACAAGTTGAATGACAATCCAACAAGATCATTAAGATTGATATTTATGTTCTTTTGTAATGTAGCGCTGTGAACATGCACTAATTTTGTGATCTTGCTAGCTAACTAATATGTTCCACTATATATAGCTCGCCCGGCCATAATTCGAATTTGACCTCGTTATGTCACAATTTGTTAGGTTTTGGTCTTATTTAAGGGTTGGGGTTATTTTCACATTACGATCCGTAATCTCATTGTAGTTGATGGCTTGTCATCTTGTCTCTTTTCATCCAGATTTTCATTTGAATCTTTGAGATCCCTTATTGATTGCATTAGCCTTGTATAAATCATTACATCATATGATGCATGCATGCATGCTGACGGCGGTGATTTAGAATTTCATTGTACAACTTTATTGTGCTAATGATCATGATTATTTAAGGTTAAACAAACCTAGATTAGTATTGATTGATGGTTGACATAGATAATACTATGTACCCATAAGGCCATAAATGTAGAAAAAGCGTGTGTGACTTCTTTGCCAGACATATCTTTTATATTCTTTGATTATTTTATAATGATTCTTATGCGCTAGTAATGAATATTTTACAGAAAAAGCATATATACTTTAGGCTGCTTTAGTTCCAAAGTACTAGTATCTTAATAAGCATGGCTTTGTGGTAATCAAAACCTGTTGAGCCTCTATTGGTCGTTTCTTTCAACACCATAAGCCATCATCTTTCTTTTGTTCCTTTCTCGGCAGAGGGCAGGGGTTCATTTCGAATCAACCGGATGATAACTTTTCGACCCTTTATTAATATTTTTTTTACAGAGGTGTCAAAATACTATTACAGAAATCATTTTATTATATTTTAGTAATCCACATTGCGTATTTAAATAATTACCACTGAAAAATAGAATAAGTACATTAGGCCTTCTTGTGAATTTCGGTGTCTACTGTGCCATTACCACAAAGAGGCCCTCAAACACACATAATATACATATGTATAAGTAGTGCATTAATTAATTAAGCTCGAGTCTCATATTGTGTTCATATATATAATAGAAGTGCATGAAATTTGGTGGCCCTCGTCAAGCGATGGCCTGTGCAATCGCACCTCTTGCACTCCCTAAAGCCGGCCTTGTTAACATTACGACTTCTTCTAATAAATTGTGTTCAAGCTCGCCATTGGTTTCATGCCTAGTTTATATTCACTACAACATTAAATCGCTTTCATGTGACGTTTGATTCTTCGTGGTACCATTTCCGGGGACATGTCCCACCGAAAAACCCCAGCAATGCCTTCTCGGGGATACTTTTACCGGGGACTGTTCACAACTTTCACCGGGGAGTTGTGGGTCCCGCAGCCGATTGTCACCGGTCAAACACGTCTGACGTGGCACGTTGTTTTGTCGGGGACACGTTCCCGGGGAAAATGACAACTGAAGTTTATCTGTAACCTCTTGTCCGGTGACATGTCCTCGGGGGAAATGGAAACTACCCAAAATATATGTCTCTTTTGCGAGGACATGTCCCGGTGAAAGACCTTGACCCATTTTGCGGAAAATCTTTGCAAAATGGGTAATTCAATTTTTTCCGAATTTCTCCGGAAAAAATCTACAATGTAAAACACATTTTCAACCTATTTTATGCTACAACAACACAAAATCGCTAAACATAATATCATATATAACCAAATGGTCCAAATTAGCTACAACACAATCAATAACCTAAAATCGCCAATGGTCCAAAACTATACATAAGCTACCTATCGCAAATGGTCCAAAACTATCGTATAATCCATTTAACGGGAATCATAAACATGTTATTCTCTACAAAATATCCTAACACATAAGGCTCGAACTCGTGTTCGCAGTGGTTTGTCGATTGACTTCGATATCTTCGCTTTTCGGGTTTGTCCAAAGCTTAACTGCGTATTTTAAATAGTTTAGGGTTTTAGGTAATGAGAACTATCCAAGCATCGGGTATCAAAAGACTCTTTAAACCATTAGGGTTGAATTGGTCATTTAACAATTAGAGTAGGATGGTGGATTTGGGGACCTAAACCAATATCTTGGCGGTGTTGGGGTCTACCCCCGTTCATGTGTAATAACACTTTAACTAGGTTAATGAGATCATGTTGTGTTGATCTGCTTGTGATACAAAATATTTGATCGTGTTTGCGTACGACTATTTGAACAGTGTGTATATATTTGAAGGTTCCTGAAAACAAAGGAATGATGTTAGTGTGTATAGTTAAAGTGCTATTACACCATTTCCCGACAACATTTCATTCTGTTATATTATTGTGGATATAAGACTTTGAATTTCTTAAACAACATTGTTTGATCATAATGGATTTTTTTAACTTGCCTGTCGGAAAAAGAACTAGACATCAATGGCAACTCTATGCTCAAGGTAGTATAATCCGCCATTGTATTATATTTATCAAACAACAAAAATGAACTTAGCGGCGGTGACACGTGGCTTCTACGATGGTTCTGGCGAGGAGGTACGGTTTCTTAGTCCACAAGACACGAGAAAGTGTACAACCCGTTTCTTATTCGGTTTTAATGGTTACGATGATGAGAGTTGAATATTGAAGGTTAAAGGTGGTGCAAAATGGTTTAAGCCGCTTTGAGAGTTCATAGCGTGTGCGTGTTTTTAGTGTGTGTTTTGGTTAGAAACTCCATGTGTGTGTGTGTGAGAGAGGGTGGAGATTATAAAAGATAGATGAAAGGGTTTGTAATGATAGTGATGGCGAGTGAAGTGGAGTTAATGAGGCACCCTCACAAACCCTTTCATATCTCGCCACCATTATATCTCTATCATTACACACCATTTCATACCTCTTCTTATCATCTCTAACCCCTCTCTCACACAAACTCATGGGTTTCTCACCAAAAACACACAATAAAACACTCTCAAACCAAGCTAAACCCTTTTGCACCACCTTTTACCCTTCAAGATTCAACCTCATCATCGGTAACCATAACAAACCATAACAAGATCGGGTGACACTTTCTGTATCTTGTGGACCAAAACCGTGTACCTCCTCGCCGTAAACCATCGGAGAAGCCACGTGTCACCGCCGCTAAGTTCATTTTGTTGTTTGATAAATATAATACAATGGTGATTATACTACCTTGAGCATAGAGTTGCAATTGATGTCTAGTTCTTTCCGACGAGCAAGTTAAAAATCCATTATGATCAAACAATGTTGTTTAAGAAATTCAAACTCTATATCCACAATAATATGAGAATGAAATGTTGTCGGAAATGGTGTAATAGCACTTAACTAGACACACTAACATCATTTCTTTGTTTTCGAGAACCTTCAACCCTAGACACGGTGTTCAAAAAGTCTTAAGCAAACATGATCAAATCTTTTGTATCACGAGCAGATGAAACAACATGATCTCATTAACATAGTTAAAGTGCTATTCGACCCCAACACCTTGCCAAGATCTTGGTTTAGGTCCCAAAATCCACCATCATACTCTCCTACCCTACAACAACAACAACATACCCAATCCCGCCGAGGCCTTGTTAAAATGACCAATTCAACCCTAATGGTTTAAAGGGTCTTTTGGATATCCGATGCTTGGATAGTTCTCATTACCTAAAACCCTAAACTATTCAAAATACTAGCGACATATCTTACCTTTTGGTCTCGGTGTGGTCGCGGTTTGCACTCGGTGACGAGAGACATTATATTCCTACAAGTAAAAAAGAAAAGCACATATTAAAACTATATTATTGAACGTTAACAAAACACTAGAATTCATGTACTCTTTTACCCGTGCAAGTTCTGGCGGAAATTGCTACTTATATCAGCGTGCAAGCAAATAAAAGTTGAATTAGAGGTGTTATTAAAACTGTTTATTTACTTATTATATAAGAAAATTATGCAACTAAAACTGAAACTAGCAGTCACAAAGCTTAACCAAACTAGCAGGCACAACTTTTCACTTTTACTTTTTTTATACATGTAGTTACACAAAGCTTAACCAAACTAGCAACTAACTTCCATCTCGTGACCTACTTCTATGAATGCGAAAACCAAACTAGCGATCACAAAGCTTAACCAAACTAGCGAGGCACAACTTTTCACTTTTACTTTTTATACATGTAGTTACACAAAGCTTAACCAAACTAGCAACTAACTTCCATTCTCAACGACCTACTTCTATGAATGTGAAAACCAAACTAGCAGATCACAAAGCTTAACCAAACTAGCAGGCACAACTTTTCACTTTTACTTTTTATACATGTAGTTACACAAAGCTTAACCAAACTAGCAACTAACTTCCATCTCGTGACCTACTTCTATGAATCACGAAAACCAAACTAGCGGTACAAAGCTTAACCAAACTAGCACACACAACTTTTCACTTTTACTTTTTTATACATGTAGTTACACAAAGCTTAACCAAACTAGCAACTAACTTCCATCTCGACCTACTTCTATGAATCGAAAACCACACTAGGAGTCACAAAGCTTAACCAAACTAGCAACACAAAAGCGGTCCTAAGAAAATATTACCAACGAAAAAAAGACATATATGGAGTAATATTGCCAAGCTGAAAAAAAGAAGACATATATGGAGTAATATCACGCCTAACGGTGGTGGAGGTGGTGCGGTGATGGAGGTGGTGCGGTGGTGGAGGGTGGTGCGGTGATGGAGGTGATGAAGGAGGTGCGGTGGGCGGCGGCGGCGTGTGTGTGTTTGGTTTTTTATCTCATTTATGAAACAAATCATGTTAATAATTGAGGTCAATTTTTGAAAACTTTTCTCGGGCCGACGTGTCCCGGGAAGGATATGTTGTCTTTGCTTGACTTTTGTGGGGACAAGTCTCGGGAAGGTTATGGCGGGATAAAGTAAAAGATGGGAGGAAAAATAAAAATTAGCGAAACTTTTTAAGGGGACGGCAAGGTTTAAAAGCAACATAATTAAAAAAAAAAAAAAAAAAAAAAAAAAAAAAAAATCTTTATTATTATTTTCAATAACTAAATTAATAACAAATCAATTTAAATTTAACATAAAAATTTTCTATGATATTAAACGACCGAGTATATGTGCTATGGTATACGTATCATGTTAAACGAGCTAGTATATGTGCTATAGTATCGTATCATGTTAAGCGAGCGAGTATATGTGCTATTGGTATCGTATCATGTTAAACGGTCGAGTATATGTGCTATTGGTATACGTATCATGTTAAGCGATCGAGTATATGTGCTATTGGTATCGTATCATGTTAAGCGACCGAGTATCGGTGCTATGGTATACGTATCATGTTAAGCGACCGAGTATATGTGCTATTGGTATCGTATCATGTTAAGCGAGCGAGTATATGTGCTATTGGTATCGTATCATGTTAAGCGACCGAGTATAGGTGCTATAGTATCGTATCATGTTAAGCGACCGAGTATCGGTGCTATGGTATCGTATCATGTTAAGCGAGCGAGTATATGTGCTATTGGTATCGTATCATGTTAAACGGTGAGTATATGTGCTATTGGTATCGTATCATGTTAAGCGAGTATATGTGCTATTGGTATCGTATCATGTTAAGCGGTGAGTATATGTGCTATTGGTATACGTATCATGTTAAGCGACCGAGTATCGGTGCTATGGTATCGTATCATGTTAAATGACCGAGTATATGTGCTATTGGTATCGTATCAAGTTAAGCGAGCGAGTATATGTGCTATTGGTATCGTATCATATTAAACGACCGAGTATAGGTGCTATAATATCGTATCATGTTAAGCGACCGGTATCGGTGCTATGGTATCGTATCATGTTAAGCGGCGAGTATATGTGCTATTGGTATCGTATCATGTTAAGCGACCGAGTATCGGTGCTATGGTATACGTATCATGTTAAACGGCCGAGTATATGTGCTATTGGTATCGTATCATGTTAAGCGACCGAGTATATGTGCTATTGGTATACGTATCATGTTAAACGACCGAGTATTGGTGCTATAGTATCGTATCATGTTAAGCGACCGAGTATCGGTGCTATGGTATCGTATCATGTTAAGCGAGCGAGTATATGTGCTATTGGTATCGTATCATGTTAAGCGACCGAGTATATGTGCTATTGGTATCGTATCATGTTAAGCGACCGAGTATAGGTGCTATAGTATCGTATCATGTTAAGCGACCGAGTATCGGTGCTATTGGTATATGTATCTGTCTAACGACCGACTATAGGTGCTATGATATATGTATCCTGTCTAACGACCGACTATAGGTGTTATGGTATACGTATCAAGTCTAACGACCGACTATAGGTGCTATGGTATACGTATCATGTTTAACGACGACTATAGGTGCTACGGTATCGTATCATGTATAACGACGGACTATAGGTGTTATGGTATCGTATCATGTCTAACGACCGACTATCGATTGCTACGGTATATGTATCATGTTTAACGAGCAGTATATGTGCTATTGGTATCGTATCATGTTAAGCGAGCGAGTATATGTGCTATTGGTATCGTATCATGTTAAGCGACCGAGTATAGGTGCTATAATATCGTATCATGTTAAGCGACCGAGTATCGGTGCTATGGTATCGTATCATGTTAAGCGGCGAGTATATGTGCTATTGGTATCGTATCATGTTAAACGACCGAGTATATGTGCTATTGGTATCGTATCATGTTAAGCGGTGAGTATATGTGCTATTGGTATCGTATCATGTTAAGCGACCGAGTATCGGTGCTATTGGTATCGTATCTGTCTAACGACCGACTATAGGTGCTATGGTATCGTATCCCGTCTAACGACCGACTATAGGTGTTATGGTATCGTATCAAGTCTAACGACCGACTATAGGTGCTATGGTATCGTATCATGTTTAACGGCGACTATAGGTGCTACGGTATCGTATCATGTATAACGACCGACTATAGGTGTTATGGTATACGTATCATGTCTAACGACCGACTATAGGTGCTACGGTATCGTATCATGTTTAACGACCGACTATAGGTGCTATGATATCGTGTCATGTTTAACGACCGACTACATGTGTTATGGTATCGTATCATGTTTAACGACCGACTATAGGTGCTACTGATATCGTATCATGTTTAACGACCTTGATTTGTTCCCTTTTACGGTATTATTTTGTAACGACAGACGATGGAACTATACATATGCCGTTTTAAATAGTTGCAATAAAGGGTAAACATATTTTAAATATACCTTTTGCCGGGGACAAGTCACCGGGGAAAGACTTAATGCGGGAATTTTCGCGCGCATAATTAGCATGCTTTGGACTTTGGTCAAAGTTGGTGAGCGTAAAACCCACTTCTGCATGGGAGTTGTCCCGGGAAAATGTCTTGTAATTTTGACTATCCGGTCAAACTTTGATTAAAAGCTCACCCACTTTAGCTGGGGACACGTCCCCGTCGAAACTACCAGTTGAATTTTTACCAACAGGTCAGCGGATCCATGTGCCACGTCATATCCAATTTTGTCGGTTAGCGACTTTCGCCGGGAACTTTGTGTCCTCGGGGAAAGCTTCCTCGCCCGTCCATCCGATTGTTGTAGTGATTGCATTTGATCCCCTTAAGGAGATGTAGTTGAGAATTTCTTGATATTGTAATTATCAAGAGACTAGCATCCTTTACAAAACAACATCAAACTGCACAGCAACCCAGAAAGAAAAATAGCTTTGCAAAAGTTAAAAAAAAAAAAAAAAAAAAAAAAACTCAGAAGTTTATTAGGTAACCAGCATAGGAATTGAAGAATACATGAAGTGGTGGCAAAGATGATAAACAATGAGGAGTGTCCATTGGTTCTGAGAGATTTAGAATTACAAGAAAGCATTGGTAATAGCAATTTCATTAATGAGTTTGTTGCTGGTTGTCATTTGTGACACCATCAAGAGTTGAAAAATGCATACATTCTGAAGTCCAAGTGTAACTATGAATAATTGGTTACTCAAATGATTTTTCTTCAAAGGTTTAAATTGGCCGGAAAACTTTGACCCCGTGCATCTTTTTTGGGTGCCGACTGACTAACCCTTTTGCAAGGACCTAGCCCCATACAATGAGCACATGTTCGAGTGATCTTTAGCCAATAGTTAGAAATGAGCCCAAATTTTGACTCGATTCAACGTAAAATACTAGATCTTTATATAATGATAGGTTAATCATGTCAAACTCGAGTGCACCAGATAAATCATTGTGTTCTCATAGTTGTGTACTTGTGTACTACTTGAGATTTTTCTTTTTCTACATTTTGCCTCACAGTGAAAAATTATATTCTCTCCCATTCTGATTGGTTTAGGGACAAAATATTATAATAATGAGGAATCAAGAGATAAAACCAAATTTATTCCAAAGTTGACAGAATTTACCTTTAAAAACTCTATATAAGGGATGCCAAACTCCACTTATTTACTTGCACATGAAATCACACAGTAGTGTGAACTCCAATACAATGAACAGTAGCACCACAAACCATAGTAAATATGGGCTCTCACTAGTTTTAGTAAAGTTTCTACATATAGTTCTATCTACATGTAGAAATACGATTAGTAAGCGAATTTCTTCTATATGATGGCAAGTTGTATAGTAACCGAATTTCTTCTATATGATGGCAAGCTATAAAGGTAAAGGGTGGTGACAGAAGAGAGTGAGCACCCATGGTCTTCTTGCAAATAATATGTGTTCATATGCCTGAAGCTATGTGTGCTCACGCTCTATCTGTCACCCCCTCGCTATTTATCGCTCTTAATCCTTACCTCTCTTTCTATTTGATTAAATAGTTTAGATATGTATTGTCATTAAAATCATTTTTGCATTGCAAAATATTCCATAAAGTTATTTCTTAAGGCATACTTGTCGATACCTCTAAACCCTTCTAAATCTGTTAAAACACATTTGTCGTTAATTGTAAATATATCATGGTGCTGGGGGTTTGAGGGTAAGAGGGTAAGGGAAGGAGTGGTGACAGAAGATAGTGAGCACAGATGGGCTTTTCTTGCATGATGTCTCGAGTTAACTCGTATGCTTGAAGCTATGTGTGCTCACTTTCTATCTGTCACCCATCTCCCGTATCTCTCTATCCCTAGTCGGAGTGTGTGTTCCCCTGTATAGAGTAATTAATTATGAATGTCATGTAATTGCAACTAATTTGCTATTGTTACGCATAAAAGAGAAAATATCATGGAAAAAACATATAGATGAAACTATGTGCTTGTTTTTTATAAACTCTACTGCTTTTCCTCTCTTTTCTTTTCACTAGCTTGTGATTCAGTGAAGGCTTGGCAGCTAGCTAACTGTTGCAGTGGTGGTCTCTTACGTTTGGGCTGACGGTTAGTTTTATATGTATGATCAAAGTACATATGTGTAGTATTCGAAAATGGAAGCAACGATTGTGGCTCTTGAAAGCGACTGGCATGTTCAAAATTTGGCTGTATTCACCAAGTTATACAAGTCTGATGGAGAGTTTTCAGGTCACAGCTGGCCGAAGATGATAAGCTTTTGTTAGGCTTTTGGTGTTGCTCAATGAGGCGGAGATCACCAATTTCTGAAATTGCACATTTTTAGTTTGGTGCCAATTTGTTCGTCTTTCTGAATTAGAGGTGTTTGATACTTATTTTGTTATTGTGTTATAGTTTATTAGATGTGGATTGTGTCGTATCTTTTCATGGCTGTAATCATATATTCTATATAAGATGATTTTAGTCGATTTGTAACAAGTCGATTAGTTGATGTAATTTTAGTGTACGTATATGCCGGTTATACTACTCTATGGCCGGGAGATATACTCCATTGTGATACAAGTTTTCTGAATGAATAATAAGCGTGATCCGTTAGCCTTGCGAAAAATGACAAAGTAACAATAGTCCTTAAAAACCTTCTTTGCATGACCTGGTGACTGAGCAAGTACTATCAGTAAAACATTAAAATCATGTTCTATTGTCTGAAGATAGTTAGAAATGAGTTAGTTAGGGAAACTTTCAACGTATTTTGTGTGACTAACAAATAAATGTCCCTACTCACTATGGTACATGAAGCTATTACTAAATTCTGTATCAACTTCAATATCAATATAATAACACTCGTATGGCGAATTACAATTCTGACTATATTTTGTAAGATCATTCAAGCTTGTTGGAACTTTGATTAGAATGCAGTAACAAAATATATATCATACACCAGCAGACATAAGAATTCTAATCAGAGCAACCCGCAACAACCCGTTGCAATTCGTTATTTTACTTTGATTAGAAAAATGGGGAGTTAACCACTTGCTAAACCGTATCTCTTGTAGTAAATTTTAATTCGTTTGTTAATGCCATAATTTTGTTGGTCATGTTAATCAAATCTTCTTTTTTCATAATAGGCCGGGTTCATAATAAAGGTGTGTGTTAAATATTGCACGAGTGTTTGCATTATTTTTTACATGAGTGTTTGCATGAGTGTAATTGATGTTTCAGCTTTAAAATTTACACGAGTGTTTGCATTATTTTTTACTTCTGTTGAGGCACACATTGCATGTTCACGATATCAAAATTTCATGATGTGTGTGAAGAAAAGATATGTTTTATTTATTTATTTTTTATTTATTTTTATTTATTTTTTATTTTTTCTATTATTATTATTTTATTTTATTTTTGCTTTCAATAACTTGAGTATCAGTAATTATGTGATGTATGCTATTTAAAAATGCAGGAAAATAATACTCCAATACAGAATTACAGTTTACATCTTCTAAAAATACAATTGAGGCTTACTAGATGATTCATTTGTGTATTTATAAACTATTAGAAAAATGTCACAGAAATGCACATTAAGGTTGTTTATACACTCTTTAGACATAGTAATAAGTTAAATTTTTGAGTTACCCGTAGAAAGTGATGCAAGTATCTTAATGTAATAACATGTAAACGTGGAAATAACACATCTGGCGTAAATTTCAAAAAGGCCCTTTCGCCATTTTGGTTTCTACAACTATGGTATGTCGAACCAAGGTCCAAGCAGCCTTAAAATGGGATATTTATTCAGACCTCGATGCAACTAACTATAGGCGTAGTGTATATAAGTAATATTCCACATCAAACTAATTGACAACATCATCATACATATATAACATAAACAATTAGAATGAATAGAAGGATCCGAAAAGTTCAGAATGTAATGATACATACTTCCATGGTTAGGGTGCAATTGTATGGCAATATCATTCTCAAAGTGTCAAGCGGGCCACCAGGGACCGCTACACGTCAAGCATGCCCGCTACACGTCAAGCGTGCTATTCAATGGGCGAAAGAGATTGTGTTGAAGATTGGATGAGAACATGGCACAAAAGACTTTCGTCCACTATTAACGCAATCAATGAGCAAAGAAAATAGGAAAAATATATGCCTTAGAAGATGCTATACGATAGGCAACCTATTATCTACATACATATTTTATTTGTTTTGAACCTCAGAACGGTATGCAAGAAATAACTTGCAAGGGAACATATATTGTCTAGAATTAAAAAGCATTAGATCGCATATATGTGATACAAGAATAATCACGTCAAGTTGCGTTGAACTTTTACTATTTGAACACTGAATCAAGAAAACTAATTGACAAACCTAGTGAGACGACCAACTCAATCTTCATGGCACGATTAATTAAAGCAATTTTTTATGCATTTGTCAACACCAGCTTCTCAATCATATGGCGTTATGGTAATACCCTTTACCAAAAAAAAATTTAAAAATCATATGGCATTTGCTTCGACACCAAACCCACGAGGAAAGATACATTAGTCAATGATATCAAAATTTTGTCTCATAGTTTTTCATAGAAGTAACTTAATTCGTCCATCTTGGAACGATTGAAATTTAAATCCAATTAATGCTTGTAATATTACCTTTAATAAATTCTGCCGTTCAAGAAAAAAACACCAAGAAATGCTACGTCAGGGACGCCAAGTTAACTACGGGCTTACTATATATAAGTAATATTCCACATCAAACTAATTGACAACATCATTATCATGCTTATAAAACAACAATTAGAATGAATAAAAGGATCCAAAAAGTTGAGAATATAATGATGCAGACTTCCATGGTTAGGGTGTAATGGTATTGCAATCTCATTCCCAAAGTGTCAAGCGGGCCACCAGCGACGCTACATGTCAAGCATGCTATATAGCGGCCGAAAGAGATTGCGTTGAAGATTGGATGAGAACATGGAACAAAAGAATTTCATCCACTATTAAGGCAATCAATGAGCAAAGAAAAGAGGAAAATTACACGCCTCAGGAGATGCTATACGACAGTATGCAAGAAATAACTTGCAAGGGAGCATATTGTCTAGAATTATAAATCATTAGATCGTATATATATGATTCAAGAATAATCACTGCAACTTGCGTTAAACTTTTACTATTTGAACACTGAATCACGAAAATTGATTGACAAACCTACATAGAAGACCAAATCAATCTTCATGGCATGATTGATTAAACCAATTTTGATGCGGTTGTCAACACGAGTTTCTCAATCACATATGGCGTTATCGGAATAGCATTTTCTTCGACACCAAACACAAGAGGAAAGATACATTAGGCAATGATATCAAAATATCTTGTCTCATAGCTAGATGGAATTTTTATAGAAGTAACTTAATTCGTCCATCTTGGAAGAATTGGAATTTAAATCCAATCAATGCTTGTAATACCTTGTAAAAATTTTGGCTCTAGTTTCTTGCTAGAGACCTTTAATAAAAGTCCACTGTTCAAAAAATCACCAAGAAACGCTAAGTTGGGGAACCAGGCGTAGACTTAGCACCTTTACTGTGTAATGGCCTCTTCATCTTGCTAATCCGATATCGAATAAATAATATGTATTTTCTAGTGAACTTTTAAAGAATTATGAGTCATATCCTGTATTTATAATCGCCCTTCATGAGATAGTTGGTAAATAGTATATATCAATTTAGGGTTTTACACTTATTCTCGTTTTGAGGAAAATAAATCTAGCACAAGATATCAAAAACCTGTTACTACCTCCGTCCCAAATTTTATGTCAATTTTGACTATTTCAATCAAACTTTGACCTTAAATATATATTTTTATATTATATACTACCTCCGTCCCAAATTATAAGTCCAGTTTGACTTTTTGACTCAAACTTTGTCCTTAAATAATTTTGTTTGTATCATATAATACTTGATGCAAAATATATAAATGGATTGTGTTTTAAATGTATTTTCATTTGGTATAATTTTCATCAAGTGTTATATAATACAAACGAAAATATTTAAGGTCAAACTTCGAGTCAAAAAGTCAAACTGGACTTAAATTTTGGGACGGAGGGAGTAATACTTGATGAAAGTTATACCAATGAAAATACATTTAAAACCTAATTTCATTTATATATTTTGCAACAAGTATTATATAATACAAAAAGTTATATTTAAGGTTAAAGTTTGATTGAAAAAGTCAAAATGAACATAAATTATGGGACGGAGGGAGTATCAGTTTGGCTCTTATACACGTTTGAAGAAAATAAGTCTAGCACAAAATATCAAAAATCTATTATCAGTTGTGTCATACATATATGGTTATTTGACATTTTTTTGTCAAAGGAAAAAGGAATAGTATCATCTATATTTAATTTCATGGTTCAGGTGCATGTACGTAGCCATAAAAAAAGATCATACCCAGATCAAGTGGAGCACCCGGGAAGCTGCACATAGAACATGCTGCATTGGCCGAAAGTGAGATCATTGGGTGAGAACTTGGCAAAAAGGAATTCCATTCACCATTAGAGCAATCAAGAAGAAAGGTGCAGTAGGGCACACATTAAAGCATATTATCACTGTAGATTCTTACTGTATCTTTCTGCTTTCGCAGCATGTAAATATCCACCTTAATCTTGTGATCTTTCTATATATATATATATATATATATATATATATATATATATATATATATATATATATAAGGGTGATTGGGCTAATTAAAGGTTAAATAAAAGAACAAAGTGCAATAGTAGTATCTAAATGATATGATTAACATGGAAATTGTTGCATCATTTGGTACAAGTATATGATGTGAGTGATTTGAGGCTTAACCTTGAAAACTTTATGGTCCTAATGACCCCAATTCTACAACTAACTAATCCCATATCTACTTTACATACAGTGCTAATGTGCTATGTGCCAATAAAGGAGATATATATGGTATGCTTACCCAAACTTATCAACTTGAGCTTAACTAAAGCATAATATATATATAAAGCACATATACTTTAAGTTACTTTACCGCCCAAGATACTTGGTGGGGGTGAGGGTGTGTTAAGCTCTGATTGCTTGTTACTTTCATCGCCGTATTCCTTTAACTTTTTTTTTTACTATCTTTTTAAAAATTTAAAGAAGAAAAGCCACCCTTTAATATGTGTAGTCTTCTTCATCTCTAATGTCATATTAATCGTATATATATCTTAATTAACTATAGTGTATGTGTACATGTAAATGTACACATACATAACACAATACTAATTGTAGGATCGGATAACATGAATATATAAAGTATATATAAAGTAACTTTATGATATGAACAATTTTCGTCAGCTAGTAAGAACTATTTTCTCCTAGTAGTTCTAATTCGATGTCTTAGCAGTTTAATGAAATATGCGCCACTTTTCTATCTATGGAAAACTAAACTTGAATCATATTCTCTGTCCCTTGTGACAACGTTAATAGATTAGGAGATACATACCGATAATTGTGATAACACGTAATTTTTATTTTTATTTTGGGTAACCTTGGTTTCTGGCCATTTTTCGCCGATTAATCCATAGGGTTTGAAGTTTGAACCCAATGCCACACAGACTCAAACCAGGTAAAACCCTCCCTTTTCACGAAGTTGGCGTGGCCACTTCAAGGTTGTTTGCACTTAGCAGGATTTGAACTTGAGACCTCACACATTTTAGAGTAATGGTCACAAACACTTTTGCCACTAGGCCACTCTTGAGTGGTTATAACATGCAATTAGGTCCCTCATTTGTGGATCTTGAGCTACATAGAATTAAACTAGTGCAAATGCATTGAAGCTTTCTGTTCGACTTTGTGTGCAAAAGTAAAAGCACTAGCTGAAAGGTTTTTGACCATTTGATTTTACCTTCTTCTTATATATGATGTGTTGTGTCATAATAATAACCACATAATTTTAGAAGTTGGTTGAAAGTCAAGTAACATTCAATTTGCTGTGAGTGAGCTGCAACGATACATGAGATTTATTGTTAAATGACACGCAAATTATGCATCTCATCTTAACAAAGTGCTACTTTAGTTTGCATACAAATTAAAGTGACATATAAGTTAGAATCCCTCTAGAATGTTGGCGATGTGGGCAAAAGGCAAAAGAGAAAGCACCATAAATATTTATAGAAATAATATATATATTGTATCAGAGTTGTGATAACGCCTGGTGCTTAATGCAAGAAAGGTAATTGTTAGTTTTTTGCAGAGTCTGATAACACTCACAAAGCAACCTTTTCAAAAGGAGAACCGAATCGAATCAAGTCTTCTCGAGACAAATCATTTCATAGCTCACAATGAGAAACTCGAATTGAATTCTATATTTGTTTTATGTAATCTGGAACTACTTCGGTCCATCAATCATTTCAACTTTGCATCAACATGTTCTCTAATATCATTACCAGCCAACACAATATTATTTGCTAAAAGCAAATATTTATCATGTTAAATATCTTCTTCTATATTCATGATAATCATTTATGAAACTTTAATGCTATCTAATGCTTGGTGTAATATTGAGACATTTATGAAACTTGAATGCTAACTAATAATGTTTGGTGTAATCTTCAGAGATAATCATGTCAATCAAATAGATATGGGCCTTATCTAAAATAAAACAAGAAGATACAATATAATCAATAGAATATATATACACTGATTCTTGATTTGGAATAATATATAGAGGTAGGGAAAAAGAATAGATAAAAACTGTTAGAAATTGAGGTCATAATCTGTGGCAAACATATCATTCAATCAATTGCTAATGGCTTTCCAGTTATGTTTACTGCAGTCTTATTGCAAGGGTTATTCTTGGACAAAACATAAATGATTTAAAAGGTGTAGAAGCTGATTGCTGCTGATGCTTCTCTTATAATAGTTGAAGGGGTCAATGTGTACCTTTTTCCCTTACTTAAACCCTCTCCTAATCTAGGGTTATCACACAACTGTGTGCAGTCATTATCTTATATTCTCTCTTTTGTCTGATCATAGTTTTAATCTTGTGTACTCTTTGTATTTGTCTGGTTGTATAACTTCGGATACTATTGTTGGCTTAATCTATGCCAACTATTGAGGCTTTGGTTTAAATAAAGTATTATTGTGTTTCTGTTGTTGCTGATACTTTCGTACATGGTATCAGAGCTTCAGGCTCATAATCACGGTTGATTCACCATCCTAGGGTTTCTTCGTAGAAACTTGGGGATATCTTTTCCGCAACAATCAAAAGCTATTCTGGGTTTCAAAAGGTGGTTTGGGGTTATTACTATTGGCGTAATCATTGGTTATCTCTTATTCACAATTAGCCCTAGACTAAGTGAATCTAGGGTAATGTGATTTGTTCTTTCCACGCATATTACTCGTAAGTCTACTCTCATCTTCAAACAACGAGACTTAAGTCTTTGTGGGTGCAAACGGGTAGACTAACATCTTGATCTGCCACCTCTAAGTGGTATGAATACCGCTCTGGTTTACCCTAGTCCATGAGCTTGGTTCTTGTTGTTTCTTAATTTCAAGTTCTTATTTTTTCTGTCTCTTATCTGTTTATCTGCTTTAGTTGTTATTTTTTTGTGTTATTTGTCTTTCTTATTGTTTACATTATGGCTGTTGGTGATGATAATACTGGTGGTAGTGGTGGTTTTTTAACTGAAAAAAGCTTATCTTTTGGTGATGCTTTATATTTACACCCTAACAACACTAATGGTACTCCTATTATTTCCATCAAACTCACTGGAACAGAAAATTATAAAATATGGAATATGGCCATGACCTTTGCCTTAAGGAATCATAATAAGTTAGGATTTATTGATGGTACTTGTTAAGAGATGACTCAAATCCTATTCTTGCTAATCAATGGGATACCTGTAACTCTGTTGTTGTCACCTGGATTCTTAACTCTCTCAGTCCTGAATTATTTGCTGGTGCTATCTATGCTAAAACTGCTTATGAAATGTGGAGTGATCTTAAAGATACTTATGATAAGGTTGATGGTTCAGCTATTTTTAATTTGCATAAAAATATAAACTCACTTAGTCAAAGTGGGTCTTCTTGCTAATTATTACAACAACCTTAACTCTTTGTGAAAACAATTTGATTGTATGATTAGCTTACCTCCACATGTACTTGTGAGGTGCAAAACATTTTGAAAACACAATCGACTAATCAAATTAATGCAATTTCTTATGGGTCTTGATGACTCCTATGTTCCCATCGAGTAATATTTTAACGAGACCCTTTGCCTAATGTCAAAGCGGCTTTCTGTTGTCTCGGAGAAGAATCACACGAAATGTTTCATCTGGGAATAACTCTGTTAAACCCATACTCTGCTTTTGCTACAAAAACTTTCGATGGTGGAAAATTTTTGATAACAAAAAGGATTTAACAACAACAACAATAATTTCAATAAAGGTTCGGTTTTAATGTCGGTAACTCAAACAACAGAGGACCAAACATGAATCTCAAATGTACTAGCGCAAAAACACGGTCACACTTTGTTGATAGATGTTATGATCTTGTTGGTTATCCTGCTTTGGATATGTCAAAAGGAACTTTAATGCTAAACACATGCCAGATAACAATGTTTCCACCGATGCTAATCATGCCACCGATAATAGAGCTAGCAACTCTCCTGTCTCTTTTCCTAATGAGCGACTCTCCGGACTTATGAGTCTTCTTAATGACAACAATGTGTCTTCGCTAATGCCAACATAGCGGTAAATTTTTCAGAACTTTCTTTAATGGTAGTGTCAAGTTTAACATAAACTTCAACAAATTTTTAATAACAACACAAAAACTTTATCCGAAACATCGGTCTTGGTTGGATTGTTGACTCGGTGCAAATCGACACATGATTGTATCTGCAAATTTTTAATCAATGTTGTTGACATTTCAAATCTTGGTCTAAGCTGTTGGACATCCCAATGGTACTCGGGCCTTAATTACTAAAATTAGTGATTTAAAGGTCAATAATGACCTAACTCTTTTGATATTATGGTTGTTCCCGAGTACAATGTCGGGTCTGTGTCTGCATTCATAAGATTGCTAGAGACAATAAGATGTTTGTTGGGTTTAATGAATCTAATTGCTATATCTGAGTTTACATCAAAAAGGATTGTGGGGATTGGTAAACAATGCAATGAGTTATATATGTTTGATATTGATTCTACATGTAAGGTTACTTCTAATAACTGCATATCTGTTTGTCATGTTTCTAGAAATCTCTGGCATCAAAGACTTGGTCATCCCTGTGACCAAGTCCTACATATACTTAAACCCACTCTTAAACTTGATAGTACATCTGAATCTGACCATCTTTGTGATACTTGCAATAAAGCTAAACAAACCAAGGAACCATTTCCTCTAAGTGAACATAAATCAACTAAAATTGGTCAACTTGTTCATCTAGATGTTTGGGGACCATATAAAGTCACTAGCAGAGATGGTTACAAATACTTCTTAACCATTGTTGATGACTATTCTAGGGCTGTCTGGGTTTATATGCTTAAGGGAAAGGATGATGTTTATGTTTCCATTGTCAACTTTACTCATATGCTATCTAATCAATTTGAACACAATGTTAAGATATTCAGAAGTGATAATGAGACAGAATTTGTCAATAACAAACTTCAACACTTCTTTCATGAAAAAGGAATTTTATATCAAACCTCTTGTGTTTATACACCACAACAAAATGGTATTGGATATGGGAAACATAGGCATCTCCTTAATGTAGCTAGATCCCTTATGTTTTGGGAATTACCTCTATATCTTTGGCCCGAATGTGTTCTAATCACTGCATATGTCATAAGCAGTTACCTTCTTGATGTTGTCCGCAAGTCTCCTTCTCCTCGTGTATGGGCATGACCCTTCACTCTCTCTCTCCTTAGATTCTTTGGTTGCTTATGCTATGCCACCATTCTCAACATCTCTGATAAATTTAGTTGTATGTCTGAAAAAAGTGTTTTTATTGGTTATTCAAATGAGAAAAAAGGTTATAAAGTTTTAAGTTTAGAAACAAAAAATATCTTTTACTCCAGAGATGTCAAATTTTATGAAACTGTTTTTCCCTTCAAAATGAAAAATACTTTGTCAAAACCTTTTATTGAAACTTATGTGCCTAAAGATTTAAATCACAAAATTTCTTTGACTCACAAATAAGTCCCAATGATGAAGGAGAGTGACATCCTATGATAATGGCACGGTGTTGGGTCATCCTACTAGGGATGATGAACTGTTGCAACTTCCATAGATGAAAATACACACCACGAGGGCACTATATCACATGAATCACATCCTGGCGATACATCTTACGATTCTGCGATACATCTTCCGATTCAAATCGAATTCTGAACAAGAAGAAGGCTTGCCATCCACTACTGCTAGAAGGTCAACCAGAGTTTCTAAACTGACTAGTAATCTTAATGACTTTATTGTTGAAGGGAAAGTTAAATATGGTGTTGAAAAGATTGTTAATTAATCTAATCTTAACAAAGATAATTACTGCTTTGCCTCTAGTCTAAATAAAAGTATTGAACCTACCTGTTATGAAGAAACTATTCTTGACAATAATTGGGTTGATGCTATGAACTCTAAAATTGAGGCCTTAAATGAAAATCATGCTTGCGATATAATTGATCTTCCACCTAATAGAACTCCCATTGGTTACAAATGGATCTTTAAAATCAAATATAAAGCCAATGGTGAAGTTGATAGATACAAGGCTAGATTAGTTGCTAAAGGTTATAACCAAAGGGAAGGAATAGACTATGATGAAACGTTTTCTCCTGTTGTGAAAATGTCTAATGTTAGATGTCTTATTGCCTTAACTGTGAAAAACAAATGGCCTCTTTTCCAACTTGATGTTAATAATTCCTTTCTATATAGAGACCTTGATGAGGATGTCTATATGACCATCCCTAAGGGGTTCTGTAATGAGAGCAATAAGAATAAAGTCTGTAAACTTGTCAAGTCTCTGTATGGCCTTAAACAAGCTCCCAGGAAATGGATTGAAAAACTTGTTAGTGTATTAAAAGAAAATAACTTTGTTCAATCTGTCAATGATCATTCTTTGTTCACCAAAATAGAGAATAACAAGTTTATTGCTCTGCTTGTTAATGTGGATGACATTGTCCTTAATGGAAACTGCATTGATGAGATAAACCTATTCAAAGACTTTCTAAAATCTAAATTTCATATAAAAGACTTGGGAAACTTAAAATATTTTCTTGGCATTGAGGTCTTAAAAACTGGTAATGACATATGTCTCACTCAAAGAAAATATTGTGATGAACTTCTCAAAGAGTTTGAACTTCTTGGGTGCAAACCTGTGTCCACTCCCATGGAACCCAGCTCTGTTCTTCCATACATACCCACTACTGATGATCCCTTACTTGTTAACATTACTGTTTATCAGAAGTTACTTGGAAAACTTATTTATCTCACCCATACCGGACGACATCTCATACTCGGTTCATTATGCGGCACAATATATGCATTCTCCTTGAAATCTCATCTAGCATGTGCTCTTAATGTTCGAGATATCCGAAAGGAGCTCTAGGAACATGTCTAAGGTATAATTCGGTAACTCGAAAATCATCTTGAAGGGTATAGTGATGCGGTGGGCTAAATGCAAGAAAACCGGAAATCATCACAGGTTATTGTGTTTTCTTTAATGATTGTTTGATCTCATGGAAAAGTAAAAACAAAACACCCTTTCAAAATCTTCCACGAGCAGTATAGATCAATGTCTCTGCTGCTGTGAAATTATTTAGATTCAAAAATCTTAAAAGATCTAAAAGTTGATAGCAATCTCCGGTTAACTGTTTTGTGATAACAAATCGCTTTGCAACTTGTCATCAATCTGTTTTCCATGAAAGATCAAAATATTTTGAAATTGATGTTCACTTCATCAGAGAAAAAATTGCAAGAGGTGTTATAAGTGCCAAAAAGATTGGCTCTTCAAACCAAACTTCAGACATTCTTATAAAAAACCTTCTTGTTTATCAGCATAAATTCTTGTGTGAAAAATTGATATTGTTTAATATGTTTGCCCAACAGATTAAGGGGGGATGTTAGAAATTGAGGTCATAATCTGCGGCAAACATATCGTTCTATCAATTGCTAATGGCTTTCCAGTTATGTTTGTTGTAGTCTTATTACAGGGGTTATTCTTGGACAAATCATAAATGATTTAAAAGGTGTAGAAGCTCATTGTTGCTGATGCTTCTCTTATAATAGTTGAAGGGGTCAATGTGTACCTTTTTTCTTTACTTAAACCCTCTCCTAATCTAGGGTTATCACACAACTGTGTGCAGTCATTATCTTATATTCTCTCTTTTGTCTGATCATAGTTTTGATCTTGTGTACTCTTTGTATTTGGCTAGTTATTGTCTCATTGACATTAACCTGACCTTGTATAACTTCGGATACTATTGTTGGCTTAATCTATGCCAACTATTGAGGCTTTGGTTTGAATAAAGTATTATTGTGTTTCTGTTGTTGCTGATATTTTCGTCCAAAAACCATATCGAACGAGGACTTTTCTACTCGCGCTTCGCTGCGGGGCGCGGTTTTGATGTGAATTGTTTTTGTTTCACAAACATTCTTTAGATTTTAACGAAAGGATCATTTCTAAAATCTTTAGGTAACTACATGGACTATTCTATGTATGTCAGTAAAATAGTCCTCATATTTAACATATGATCGCGTTTGTAATCGCCAGTGTTCGTTACACCAATAGCCCCTAGATTTAACGTATGGATTGTTTCCTTAATCGCAAGTCACAAGAGGGATTTTTTTTGCAACTTTAAGGACCTTTTTTGCAACACACGTAAAGCGGAGGGACGTTTATGATTTTTTTTACTCTAAGAGTCTTTCGATCTAACTTAGGAATTGTTTATTTAATTGAGAGTAAACGGTAGAGGCATTTTTGCAATTTTTCATAGTAAGTAAACCATATGGACCAATTTTGCCATCTTTTGTTTGATATTCATTATATTTGATAAATAATAAACGTTTGACAAATGTTTATATATAAAGAACATTGATTGGGATTCCTAACCGGTATGTTTAATTATATGCGTAAACATATTTGTCAGCATCCTGTTTGTGACAGTAAGAAGTTCCAATTTTTACAAACCAATAATTAATTGCCACATCTATTTAGTCATATAGTTAGTTATATTTTTAGATATTCCATTCATTTCAAATTTATATAAAATGTCATAGAAAAAATCTTTGAGAATTCTATATAAGGGTGAAAGCCCTCCACTTCTTGTCACACATCAAATCATGCACACAATAATGTAACTGATAGTACAGTACTTGTAGTACCACCAACCAAATATTTAAATTTGGTTGTGTATCTGATTCAAGAAAGCTTTCTACATATATACTAGGGTTTCACTTTCTATATATGGTAGCGTGCTACTTATCAAAGCAACAACAAATGTCCGGTATACACATTATGGGAAACAATAAATTAAAGGTAAAGAGTCGTGACAGAAGAGAGTGAGCACCCATCGCCTTTCTTGCAAATTATGACTTTCATATGCTTGAAGTGATGTGTGCTCACCCTCTATCTGTCACGCGCTCTACTCTGTCTTCTCTCTCAAATTGCCTTAAGTATTTGAAGTTATAATTATAGATAAATGGCATTCCGTAAATGTGTGTAGTATTTATTAACTAGAAATATGCATTCGGAATTTTGGGAATATGGTAAGTTTGAGCTTTAATATATTCTAAATATTTGTTTTTGGGCATCTTTTGCTCGGTTACTGTTTTGTTGTGTAACAATATCGAGCTGTAATGCTACCAGATTATTGTTCTTGTGGAAGGATCATATGCGAAATACTTGATTATGTTGTGTTGCCATAGTATTTCACATTGATTTTTAGTCATTTATTTTGTGGATTGCATTTAACCGTTGACGGGGTTTGAAAGCAAATCATTTGATGTGTTCTTTAAAATTTGAGATATGCTGAATTTTCCCGGTGGTGTAAATTGGAATAAACTTAATTGTTCGAATATAATGGGATAAAGATTTTCATGGTGAGGGTATAACAAAATATAACAGAATACGTTCTAAGATGTCAAGTGCAGCAGCAGGGAAGCTACACGTCAAAAAATACTGTTCCAATGGCCTAAAGTGAGAGGGTGATAGAATGAGAACATAGCATATAGAACTTGCCGACTAAACTGTCAATATTCGAGTCCACTGTTAACACTCGAAACATCTAAAGCTTTTTGTCTAGCGAAATGGGGTGATCTTCGCAAGGAATAAACCGAACGAGTCAGAAACCGACTCGATTAATCTTCAGTAGAAGTACAATTGTTGACTTAACCAACTTGGCAACACAAGGTTTGAAACTCTTCTCAAATAACTTTCTAACATAGCTGACACATTATTCTTGTAGCATCTTTTATATTTTGATATTACCACTAGCTTATTGCTTGTGGAAAAGCTAAAGTATTAATGATAGATTCTAAGAAACTTATAGTATGGGGAAAATTAAAAAAATAGACCGGTTGCCTCGGTGCTTGGCACTTTTTGGACCTAATATTATTTTTTCTCAAAAATAGACTAAGCAATTGGGCGACGTGTACAACATGTTAAGTGTCGCCTTATGAAAGTCGACAAGTGTCCTGGTACATGCTAGGTGTTCGGCTTATGAATTCGAAAAGTGTCCCATGTACAAGTTGTCCGGTCGCCCGGTCTATTTTGGAGTTAAAATTATTTTAAGTCCAAAAGTGTGAAACACGGGGCGACCAGTCTATTTTTGTAATTTTCCCTAAAATATGTTGTTTGACCCTAAAAGTAAACGTATCTTTCTTTACTTTGCAATATATGTGGTGAAGAATATGGAATCAAAATGTTATGTAATCATGTTCATCATTTCCCACTCTTCAAGAAGACGAACTTGTTTTCATCTAGCTATGTACATGATGATCATTGGCCATAACAATTTTCTTGCCAATTCATTGTGGATTTGTTCGATCTTCTATTACGGAGTATGTAATTATTCATCCTGAACAAAGAACATCAAACATAATTAATTCACATAAGGTGTCTTCTTTCACTTTCACAGCAAAAGGATCATGGTTCACTAAAGATGCCTGTAAAGACCTATTGTGACACGAAAATGTTTGTAGAAGTGGGATTATATCAGACTTTAAGATCAAAATTTCGAGTTAGCTGATTTACTCACTATAAGTTAATATAGATTATTGTTAGCGGACATGACATTTCAGTTTCTATTCATAATATCAGGAAAGAAATGCAAAAAAAATGTATAAAAAAGGAGTTTTAGTAAAACGAATTCATATGTGGTTAGATATCATATCCTACAGGTAAGCTAGCTAACTGGTGTTCCCCTTAAATTATTATAACCTAAGTACTAGGTTAAATTACTTAATCATGTCAACTTGATGTATGTTTAAACAGATTAATAACAAGTATGCACAAACTGTTTAAACAAACTAACACATAAAGTTTTTCAACGTTTAATTTCTATATAATGAATCAAAAAAATTACTATGATTGTTTGCGGAATAACAATCAAAGTTGAATGTTAAAGTTTAAGTTGATCTCCTCACTTTCTTAAACACAAACCTAAGTATTGTGTTTAAGGAAAAACTATGCTAACCACCGAAGATATTGAGAACTAAGTTTTAAGAGAAGTAAATGCTCGTGTTAGAGCAAGGGGTATGGTGCTCGTTGTCTTTCGCCGAAGCCTAGGTGGCACCTCGCCACTTTTTTTCGTCCCTCGCCGTGACACCACATACCCTCGCCACTATGGTTTTCGTCGTTCAAGCGACATGCAAAAAGACAAACTAATTTGAAATAAGCGATGCAATCCTACGGTTGCAATTCAAGCGGTTACCTTTTTTTTTTTTTTTTTTTTTTTTTTAAATAATACTCATTTTTACCAAAACATTCACACTTCTCATTAACAACCATAAATATATTATCATCCTCATCTTAATCCACAACAAAAATGTCTCAAGATCCCAACGAGATGTGGTTTATGAATCTCCTCAACTCGTCTTCGTCAAACCCGTCCACCCCATCGTCTCAAACCTCATGCACTTCTTCGCAAGTCGGATTTCAAGCTTTTCAATATCCAAGACAATCACCACCGCAATTCTATCAATCACAACCGCAATTTTATCCTCACAACCATCACCACCGCAATTTTATCCGTCACAACCATCACAAACGCAATTTTATCCGTCACAAGCACCACCAACGCAATTCTACCCTTCACAACAACATTACTTTGAATCACAATTCAAAGTGCCTCAACCACCACCAACCGAAACACGTGAAGAACGTCGTCAAGGAAAAAAACCGGCCAAAGCGACAAAGAAAAAAAAGAAGGCCGTTGTAAACTTGGACGCTGACGACGAGGAGGAGGATGTGGATGAAGAGGGTCGCACGACAATTCGTTGGTCAAACAACAAAGAAAATATTTTAGCCGAGTGTTGGGTCGAGGTATCCCAAAACGCCGGTATCGGTAATGACCGACTAAGCGATGCGTTTTGGACTCGGTTGGGAGGACTTCAAGGCTCTTAGTCGAGCCTTATCGTACAAAAAATATGTGCGGGAAAATGGACTCGGATAAGCGGTGATTGCCAAAAGTTTAATGGTTTTACAAGCATTTGCGGCTTAGATCCGGGAAAATGATGTTGATCACATTGAGAATGCAAGACTTGCTTACAAAATGAGACGGGAAAAACTTTAATATGGTTTCGGCATGGAAGGTTTTGAGAGAATATCCCAAATGGGACTCACGGAGGATCAATGCGAGATAATATCGCCGAATTATTCGGCCACGATCCACGAGCTCGTCCGCAGGCAAGCCTCGTCCGGCAAAAAAAACTAAATCAGTGGAGTCGTCAACGAGAACCGGAGGGAGTTAATCAGATGCTATTGCGGAAGCTTTAGCTCAAGAGTATAAACGTAAAGTTGACGGAGCACGAGAAGTGTACGAGGCAAAGATTGCGAGAGAAAAGTCGGAGCAAGAGTGCCGAGAATTGGAGTTTCTCATGCATGATATTGAAAATTTGCCGGAGCCAAAAAGAACGATATTCAAGAAGAAACAAGACGAATTGATTGCAAAATACTACAAATAGAGTTGTATTATTTAAGTTTCGTATGGTTTTTATTTTCCGTATGTTTTTTTTCCGTATGTTTTTTTTTCGTATGTTTTTAAAATTTTCCGTATGTTTCTTATTTTTATTTTCCGTATTGTATGTTGTATTTTTATTTTAAATGAATGAAATGAATTTAGTTGTGTTTGGAAAATATGGTAAATAAATAAAATGATAGTGGGTGGGGCTCAAGTGAAGAGAAGTGAGTATGTTGTGATTTTTTTTTTTTTTTTTTTGAACTTAAGTATGTTGTGATTGGAGGGTATTTTTTTGTTAGTGTGTTGGAGTGATGTGGAGGTGATGTGGCACACGTGGGGCCCAAGTGAAGAGAAGTGGTGAAGTCACCATACCCCTTGCTCTTAATGCTAACACATTAAATGTACGCGATAACATTTACTCTTTTCCAATATATTTCTATAAGCAAACTCGGGGAGGATACACGTGGGTTAAAAGTGACGTGTCAAGCATCTACCTAGGAAAGTACACTGGCACCTAACTGCAATAAATGCTTCTATACTTTGCTTTAAGGTACAGTGTTGAAGAACTGTTTACCTTTTTTATTCCAACTTTTATACTTTATTGACTTTTTTTTTATAAGTAGTCTTCACTTATGACATTAACAAATTTTCTGCTTACATGTTTTAGACTTAGATACTTTTCCTAAGTATCTAAGTTTAGGATGTCTTTGTTTGTGGAGGAGATGAAAAGGGACTTAGTAAGTTATTGTTATCACTCATTGACTCCATCATGTTATTCTTGGTTCAAGGACTTCACAAATGGAGTTCCGCCTCAGAAGTGGTGAGTCTTTCTTTAGACTTTGAAGAACTCTGTATTAGTCGATATAATTCATATTGTTGTACATTGTTAGTTCATTATTTTGTATACGGCCCACGTGCATGTGTGGAAGCCTAGCCCATTAGTTATTCTCTAGAACTCTCTATTGTACATATATTACTATGATTGATTTGTGAATTAAAGGCAAGGAAATCATAATTCCATTATAGTACAGTATCAAAGCTAGTCAATAACTTCCCCTTTTTATCCATAACAATCTCGTTTTTCTCCTCCCTCCCACCTCCCATCTCCACCGATCTAAAAACAAACCCTAACTACCAATATCGGCAACTATGGCCGGCGACAACCCACCTCCCCCACCTTTTCCTTCCGCAGAAAAACTCATCCCTTTCAGTATCACTAACAAAGTACCTGTAAAACTAGATTTGGAAAAACACAACTTTACCTCTTAAAGCTCATTCTTTAAGATTCATCTAGGGATTCTAGGCCTCAAATCACATATAGAAGAGGCGACATCTACTAGTGATTCTGAATGGTCCAAACTTGATGACCTAATCAAGATGTGGATTCTCGGTTCTCTTTGTGATTCTCTTCAAGAACAAGTAGTTTGCACCCCGAGTAATGCTAAAGAACTATGAGACCATCTTGAAAAACTATTTCATGATAACAAAGATGCTCGGGCCATCAATCTTGACAACGAACTACGTTCCATCAAGATCGGGAACCTGTCCATTAACGCCTATTGCACAAAGATCAAGTCCATGGCGGATCGGCTTAAGAATCTTGATATGTGGTAAGTGAAAAAAACTTAGTAATCTATGCGGTTAATGGTCTAGACTCGCGGTTTAACAGATTGTTAAAATCATACGCCACCGTGAAACTTTACCATCGTTTAAAATCGCATGAAACATGTTATTATTGGAGGAGTCTACCTTGACTGCCAATGTCGAACCCTCTTCAACTTTTGAAGGAAGCAGCTCCTCCCGCACTGCTCTTGTGGCCACGAAGTCGAACACAAAAGGTAACCCTAATAGCTCTTTTAACAAATCCACGACCCTTCCACAACTATGTAATCATTTTAATAAGGGTTCATGTAAGTTCGTGGATCGGTGCAAATATATACATGACCATAGGAATAGGTCAGGTCTTAACTCAAAACAATGGGAATGTTAATATTGGTCGTGCGTCTGGCAACAACCATACTAAATAATATCATGCAAATTGGGCCACACCAGCTTATTACCCTTCTTGTCCAGCCTACTATTAACCCACACCCAGTCCAACAACTTGTGTATCATCCCTCACAGCTCACTACCCCAACCATCACACCCCATAACCCTTTATTGGCCCAACAACAATTACCACAAGCCCACTACACCACCACTTACCAACAGCAACACCCTGGCCAAGTTTTGATCGGACCCGCTCTGCACCCTCCTAGTGCGTTTAGTACTATGACACTACAGGACCCGACCGGAAACTTGGATATAGGTGCCTCCTCTTATTTAAATTCTAATGCAAGTAATTTAAGTACCATTTTTAATACACGTTTATTCCCATCTGTACATGTTGGTGACTGATAACATCAAATAGTCCTAACTTTTTCGTGTCAATTTCCTTCGATTATGCTCATATTTTATGTCATTTATATGGATTTATGCTTGTATTCCTTTATATTTTATTTCCATGTAAAATATGAGCATTTGAGCTTAGAGACGCAGATTTGGATATTTTCCTAACGGTTTTATGTTAGTATGCTATCTATGAAGAAGCTACGATGTAACTCATGCTCTCAATTACGCCGTAGCTTGAATTTTGTCACAAAAGACCAACTCAACTGCAGTTACGGCGTAACTCTCAACTAAGGTTACACCGTAATCATCTAGGTCATGAAGTATTTTGCGCCTCCATCAACTACGCCGTAACATCCTCACAAGCATTACGACGTAACAACCTTCTGTTAAGAGGACGTATTAGTCACGGCGTAACTCTTATCAACGCTATGGGAGAACTGCAACTACAGCGTAACTATTCTTCATGTTACACCGTAGTCACCTTAACGAGGCTTCTGTTTTGAAGATAATTAAGTTACGGCGTAACTCGCAACTTAAGTTACGCCGTAATTGTGATCGGGCCTATAAATACAAGCCTTAAAATCTGCATTTCACATCATTCACTCACAACTAAAAGGCATAGAACGTGAAGAGGGTTCCAAAGGCAGATCACACAGACATCTGAGCTATCTCGAGGAGGAATCATACCATATCGATAAGCTTCAGTGATCATTTCTATCTTTTACTTTAATTCATGTCTTTCATTATGTTAAACATTGAATTTATTGTATCTTTTAATATGATCGGCTAAGCACCCTTGGTTCTAGTCTAGTTATAATTCCTTGATTGTATTATTTGTGTTTTCATACTTCCATAAATTGTTTCTAGTGTATGCATGTATCGTTCGATGGTAGTTACCTTAGCTTCAGTAGTTTTGAAGTGCGGTCATATCTAGTTGCTTAGGAGAATTGAGCAACTGACCCTAAGTAAGTAGGTAGAGAAGGGGCTGGTAAGAATTGACCAACTAACTACCTTTCCCTTTTAAGAGAATTGACCAAAGGGTCACCGTTCAGATGGATAAACTTAAGAAGTTAGGGATGAGTGTCTAAGATGCTAGCGCCTGGGTACTCATTATTTCGAATCTTGCATGTAGGGTACTTAATGACTTGGCTTAGATTGTCTAATACCATCGACTCCCCAAAGGGTAGGCCTTTGACGTCGGGTAGGAACCTTTGTTGATAGGTTAGGATGAATTGACCAAATGTTGTCCTAGCGACTTAAACCCCCACTTGAATCAATTGGAAGTAATTTAGAAAACATAGAGATTACATGATAGGATGAATAATTAGGTTAGCACACTTTCTCACCATTGTTCACAACCTTAATTTATTTTTCGTTATTTATTTCTTGTCATTAGTTTAATTAATCATTTCAACCTTAAAACCAGTTAAAACAATTGACACTTAGACTTAATAGGATCCTCATCTACATAGCTCTTGGGAACGACCTCGGCTTTACCACCTTCTATACTACGCACGATCGAGTTCACTGCTCATTAGTGTATTTGGTAGAACTTAGGTAGATGAGAATTATAAATATTAAATTCTGGTCGGAATACCTGCATCAGAATTTTGGCGCCGCTGCCGAGGAGCTATATTAGGATTATTTGTTAAGTCTTTTATTTTTGTTTTTGTTTATTTATATTTTTGTTTTCTCACGATCTTCTTTAAGTTTCAGGTACCATGGCAGTTGTGGACATTGATAACCTCACTCTCGAGAAGTACCTTGCTATGACTCTGGATGAGAAAGGGTCAGGGCTCGTTAGGCCAGCTATTGGAGCAGAAGTCTGATTCGATATCAAGGACCAGTTTATAAGGGAGCTGCGTGCTAACCCTTTTTTCGAAAATAAAGACGAAGATGCTTACGAGCATGTTGAAAATGTTTTGTACATCGCAAGCCTCTTCAATATCCCAGGTGTTTCTCATGATGCGGTCATGCTTCGGGTATTCCCTATGGCACTTATGGGGTTGGCTAGACGATGGGTTGATAGACTTTCTGGTGGGACCATTGACACGTGGAATCTTCTAAAAAGAGCTTGCATTCAAAGATTTTGCCCTCCTTCAAGAACGGCAAAACAATTAGAAGAAATCCACAATTTCAGACAAGAAGATGGCGAAACATTATACCAAGTTTGGGATAGGTATAATGACCCTTTTGAAAAAATGCCCTACTCATGACCTCAATAATCAACAAAAGGTCAATATCTTCTACAAGGGTACTGAAATTGCTACAAGGCAAATGCTCGATTCTCAGGGGCCAATCCCTGGAACGACACCTACACTTGCTTTGGAAGCTATACAAAATATGGCCACTCATTCTCAAAAGTGGCATGAAATAGGAAGCCATAGAGGTTTAGGTGGAATTTTTGATGCTATTTCCACCATTACCAACTTGAAACTCTTGGTCGTGACATGCTAAAGCTCAAAGAAAGTGCGCACGCTATTCAAGTTGGATGCGAAAGTTGTGGTGGAGGTCATCTCATTAAAAATTGCCCTCTTGATGATGAAGATAGAAAAATCGAAGAGGTCAAGTATGTTGAAGCCAATAAATCGTTCCAAGGGTCAAATGGAAACGGTAACAGATAACATGGAGGACCTCCGTAGTATTACAATCATGGACCTTATGGATAAAGAAGGTCCAATCTCGAGGATACGATCAACAAGTACCTTGAGGACTCTACTAAAAGGCAAAAAGAGCAGGAGGAATGGTTAAAAAACTTCCAAGAAAGTACGAACAAAATCCTTTTCAGCCATGATGAATCGCTAAAGAATTTGGAAACAATGATTGGGAAACTTAGCGATTGATGACGTATAGTCTATATTCGGGTCACGGACCCGCCCAAAACCTAGTACTGATAAGTCCAGCATGAGCTGGGCTACGCTGATAAGTGTTTAGGCCCACCTACGAATCTATTTACGAAATAGATATCGGATATCTCTTGATTAAGGAGATAATCATTCCCCAACCGATTTAGGCGGGATACGCCGAAGGTTGAGGAACACGGAACCAACAAGGATTCCGTGTGTATATAAAGGGAATTACATCCCTCGTTTAAGGTACGATCTCAGAACCCTAATTCTCTTTAAACCCTAAACCAATTACTTACTCTCACCGGAGGATAATCGGGAAACAATCCCACGGTAAGCCTAACGGTGTCTTTTGTCTCTTAGTGCGCGGGTCTCGAGCAACAATTCTCAATTGGTACGAGCCGGAGCTTCAAGCAAGGAACGCCCAACTTTGTATCAACAAGTGGCGCCTTCGTGGGACCACACTAAGAACCAAGACTAGAATGACGAAGCATGGAAATCGCCGATCGCAATCGGACCTTAGGGAAAGAAGTCGCAAAGCGGACTAACTCTAGCGGACCTCAGGGACAACCAGTACGCTAAAAATAAGGGATCGTGCCAAGACTTGATATTCCCTCGGTGGAACCGCTGGGAACAACCAAGCCACTACAACCACCACAGTGGAGTAGACCCATCTGCAGACCGCCCTTACTACTCCCTTTCAATCGGTGCTAGAAACCGACCGACAAAGGTACGGATGCACCGACCAAATAAGGGTGTAGTAATAGAAACAAACACACTCGCTCATGAGGGGTCACACCGATCTTGGCACGTAAGATTTCGTATCCCAAAACTAAGAAACATTAAGCGCCTCATGCAAGAGGAAGAAGAAGAGATCGGTCGAACTTGAAAGCCCGACTAATTTTGATTCTGAATCTGAGACTTCCCACCGCGCCGTCGAGAAGAGAAGCACGGGAGAGCGGTACCGACCCCAAGATTCAACGAGAATCGGGAAGAGAATCGAGGATGATGAGACATCTCACTCGCATCACCGAGTGAGAGTGACGAAGGTGAAAAGCGTACCAATGTCCACACCGGACTTGGTAGCCGCAGAATCCTAGATGCACGGGACGACGCTATTCCCAGTGAAAGTCCCGAGTACAAACTCGGAGGGCGCAAGCGCAATAGAAAGAGGAAAATTAGTCTCCGAAAATTCCTCGGACAACGAGAATAGCGAACCGACACCTGAAGTCCAAAAAAGATATAATGACCGGGGGATGAAGATATATCCTCCTTGGCGCCGTCAAAGGTGGATGCGTTTACTCGGCGCATCGGTGACTTCTCATAAAGCAAAAGAAGGCGACACCGCCAACGTAAAGACCTATGACGAAACGGTGACCACGATGATCACCTTAAAATTTTTGAATCGGCGACAATTGAAAATTGGCCACACACGTGTGGTGCCACATGTTCAACTCTACACTAGTGGAAAGCGCGGGCGGTTCAAAGAAGCTTCCACGCGAAGCATCAATGGCTCGGAGGAAGAAGTGCGCTAAAAATCGTCGAGCTCGCCAGGTAAAGCGACTCAAGGAGAATCTACAAGCGCATTCATGGAACGCTTCAAAGATGAATGCATGCAAGTTAAAGCATGCCTCGAAGTGTTGAAGATCTCGGTTTCATGAGCAGGATTAATAATCCGAACTCATCAAGAGGTTGAGCGACAAGATTCACGAAACCTTTGATGAACTCATGAAACGCTCTCGGTCCTTTGTCCAGGGAGAAGCCGCCATGATAGCAAAAGGAACTACTGAACTACGGTCACAGAACAACACAGGAGACAATCCAATATTTGAGTAGTAACTGTAATAGGAGCTATCGCGACCGGGAGCGGGAGGGATAATGATGATACACCCCGATCAAGACCCCAAAGGAAATACTCACAACAGAAGGTGCAAATTTTCCAAGACCGCCGCAGATGCGCACCCAAGAGGATCGGCGTCTTGGGAATGGATCTTGTGATTACCATGCACGGAAGGGCCATACCACTAACGAATGTGTCCAATCTGCATGACTCATCGACAAGATGGTTAAAGAGGTAGATTGGACCACTTGGTCAAAAACATTAAAGAGGAAAGGATAGAAAAAGAGTGGAAACAAGAAGGAGACACCCAAAGACAAGGCCGACACGATCTACATGATACAATCATGGCGTGGTCACTAGACGAAGGTCACCAGAGTTTTCCAAGAAGCGAAATCTCTTTCTACTCTAGCTCGCGGACAACGCGAGAGTAGAGCCACTCACCATTGAGATTAATGCGGGAGGTCACGACATCCACCGCATGCACGTCGATGGTGGAGCATCGGCGGCCATCATGTATGAGCACTATTTCAAGCATTGCGGCTCGAAATACGCAGCCCGGTTAAGCCCGGTCGAGCGGCGCTAAGCGGTTTACGGTGAAAAGATATGGCCCATGGGGCAACTACGATTACCAGTCAGCATTGGCAATGCAGAACACTCTGCGACAGCTTGGATGGAGTTTATGGTGATCAAATCCCCTTCACCATACAATGGCATTATCGGGAGACCCGGGATATCAGCCATGCGCGCAGTGCCATCAACAGCGCACGGGATGCTTAAAGTACAAAGAAGAAATGCAGCACAAGAAAGTAAACCTATGGTAGCATGCAAGGCTTTCTTTTCTGAAGAAAATAAATCTAACGATAGTTCTAGCATTGTGCAGAGAAATGAAGCTAAAACTTTCGACAGTAGCCAGTTACGTCATATCTCCCCCTCTGAATTACGACGTAACTTAAACACTTGGCCTGACGAGTTCCTTGAAATTGATGAATCAGGATCTAAAGTCCTGGACACTTGGCCTGGTAATCCGAATATGGTCCCGAAGTCCTCATCTAAAAAGAAATACCATTGGTGCATAGCAATACCGGTGGATAATGATAAGTGGTATGACCTTTGAGCTTCGTGCAACCCTAATGATGACATTTGCGATGGTGGAGATGACAAGGAAAGGGTGAAAAATAATAAGTACATGTGGTCTTCTATAAATGATGAAGAAAGGAAGACGAACTTTTCGATAGAACAGGCTAAAACTGATCAAATCGAGGACGTAGAAGAACTGCCTAACAAACACTACTGCAATTAGGTAGTGGTCGTGCAAGGTGAATCTATGCAAGCATGGCCCACGTGTAATCCATTTCGTGACTATTATAATAGGGGTAGGAATATGAAAGTTGAAGAAATAGAATGGACATGCCCCCATGAGATTGAAAGACATGATATCAAGTTTGAAAACCTATCTTTCCAAGAATGGTATATGATTAGATTGGGGACGCTAATGTTAACGCATGTCTAATAAAAAAGTTCAAGCTCGATTACGACAAACATCGCCTTCAGCATAAGGAGTTCGTTGATGAAGTATCAATCAAGAATAATATCTCCTGTAACGATGACTACTCAATCGATGCCAACGATAAAAACCGAATGTGAAAAGATAAAAGCTGCACGAAAGCCGGGTCTAATAAAAAGGTAAAAGTTACGCCATATCTCCCCCTCTGAATTACGGCGTAACTTAAACACTTGGCCTGACGAGTTCCTTGAAATTGATGAATCAGGATCTAAAGTCCTGGACACTTGGCATGGTAATCCGAATATGGTCCCGAAGTCCTCATCTAAAAAGAAATACCATTGGTGCATAGCAATACCGGTGGACAATGATAAGTAGTATGACCTTTGGGCTTCGTGCAACCCTAATGATGACATTTGCGATGGTGGAGATGACAAGGAAAGGGTGAAAAATAATAAGTACATGTGGTCTTCTATAAATGACGAAGAAATGAAGACAAGCTTTTCGATAGAACAGGCTAAAAACTGATCAAATCGAGGACGTAGAAGAACTACCTAACAAACACTACTGCAATCAGGTAGTGGTCGTGCAAGGTGAATCTACGCAAGCATGGCCCACGTGTAATCCATTTCGTGACTATTGTAATGGGGGTGGGAATATGAAAGTAGAAGAAATAGAATGGACATGCCCCCATGAGATTGAAAGACATGATATCAAGTTTGAAAACCTATCTTTCCAAGAATGGTATATGATTAGAATGGGGACGCTAATGTTAATGCAGGTCTAATAAAAATGTTCAAGCTCGATTACGACGAACATCGCTTTCAACATAAGGAGTTCGTTGATGAAGTATCAATCAAGAATAATATCTCCTGTAACGATGACTACTAATCGATTCCAACGATAAGGTAAACGCAGCACGAAAGCATTGGCGTGAAAAGATAAAAACCGAAGGCGAAATATTTTGGGCTTTTTGTAACCCGTTTGACGAAGATTGTAACAGAGGAAGTAGCATGGCTAAAGTTGGGGATGACGATCTTTTATGGACTTCAACTAACGATGATAAAAGAATCGATTTGCCTTGGTTAGATAAGTTAGGATTTGATGATTGGGTCAAAATAAAGTATGGAACAGTGGACGCTTCTACTAAAGAAAAAATTTAGAAGGGTTGCATGTGTAAAGAAGACCTAAGTGAAGAAAATATTCCTAACGACACTAGTGACGAGATGAAAGATGATTACGAGGGTAAATTGGGAGAAGAAAAAGATCATTGTAAGCGTGAGCTTGGGGAGGATTTGCTTAATGACTAGTGGTTTAAAGGAACGGAGTCCGATGATAATGATATTGAAGGAATTATGGACTACCTTGAATTAAAAGGTCATGACGGGTTCACAGACCGGATGATGAAGCATACGAGCAACGAAGATGTAAACTTCTTGGTATTTCCTACAAAAAACCCTCCACCCATTATAGCTGAAAACTTTGAAGTTACAAAATATCACTTGGGGCCGGATGAAATTTTTTCCAAGGTTCAGAAAATTTAAAGGAATGAGTTTCTTCGCATCGCTCTTAACATCTCATGGGTCAGACACAGCTTAATGAGGGATATGGACAAAGTTGGCCAAGTCCGAAGACCCCCATAAAGCCCTATGGCTTTGAGTCTAACTTAAAGACTCGGTAATAAAGAAAAGTGCTCTTTCGGGAGACAACCCGAATTATCACTTTCATTTTCGTTTCTTTTCATTTTTATTTTTGGGTTTTGTGCTTTTAACAATTTTTTCAAGAATTAGAGATGAATTCATGGCAATTAAAATGGGGACCTGATTATGTCCTGTTATTAAGTTACGGTGTAACTCTCTCTATGGTTATGCCGTAACCGTTCTTCAGTAGCTGATTCAATCTTGGTTTTCCACCATTACGGCGTAATCTCCATCCATTATTATGATGTAATAGTCTTCTGTAGATGAATTCCAGGTTTAAACAAATTACGGCGTAACTCCTTATTGAGGTTACGCCGTAATTCATCCTGCAGCTTTAAATTTTTTCAGTATTAGTACGATAACCTTGTATTAGTTCTAAATGAACTTTGTGGGTATGTTCCCTGTAAGCCCTTACGAGACTACACTTGTCCACTTGGGACCCTAAGTGGTTAAAAAGGCTTGCTGCATATGCAAAATACAACCGCGATTCCTACGAAAGTGAGTTAGGTTTGTTTTGCTTTTGTTTTTCTTTTTAGAATTATACTTATTGGTTAGTTGTGATTTCAGGGATCGAAGTTTGCTCATGGATGGTTAACGAATGCACGATTTTCTTCGTGGACTTTCTTTCTTTTTAGGAGCAAATTTCAGGGAAGTTCTCACTCTAATTATACTTTCTCTTCACCTTTATTTAACGTTTAGTACAAAAGGGACTTTGTACATCTCAAGTGGGGGGACGGGAGTATAATTATTACTTGAACTTAATTTCCCTCATTTTTCTAGTTTATTTTGAAAAGTTATGCCATTTTTAAATTTTTGATATGTTTTTCTTAACCTAACTAGATTAGACCTTAGCCGAGCACATTATAACCTTTGATATTCCATGGTGAGATTAGCCTTATCCGTTTCTACTTATTTACCCAAATCCACCAAATTATGAGTATGCCGGTAGCTTATAAACTTTAGAACTTGACCTTTGCATCATTTCGAGACCATAAACGAGGTATGTTGAGTTAGCTTGATATATATGGAATAATCAGTTTGAGAAGGCAATATTTTTAGGATTATCACCCACATAGTCTATTTTTGTATGTCTATCGATTAGTCACCTTGACTCTTCGACTCCCATGTTAAACCCTTTTGTTGCACTCGCCTTTAGTGCAAGATACCCTTAGATACACCCTTCAAAGCCTTTTCTTTCATTTCATACCCTTTATGTTTGATTCGTTACACCCATTCACCTTAGCCTACCGTATAGTCTTAATTTGTGATCGGGAAGTCACTGTTTTCTCAAGTTCACGGTTCAAGTAGAGAGGTTCGGAAATCACGCTTTCGACAAAGACTTACATCTGGAGATCATCGAAGACCCCCCAGATTCTCATTATATGTTCATCTCAAATGGGGGTATGTTTATGTTTTTATTTAGTTATGATTAAAAAAAAGATATATTTAAGTGTTTATTGTTTATTTTATTTATTGAATGTTATAAGTACTATGTTAGGAGCTCATCAGATATTAGCATCGAGGAGGCCACCTCGGTCACATTTGAAGAATTGAGTTGGTGATAATATTACACCAACAATTTGAAGAACAGGTAATGTGCCCATCATGGCGTCCGCTAATGGCACATCTACTTGATATATCATGATCCGGTTTCTTCATCTTAAAGCTTAAACTTTGGATGGACGGTGGGCGGTGACAACTTGGTTATAGGTTAAGACTATTTGTTTTGTTATTTTTATTTTACACCAATTATTTCCCATATCTTATCCTACCTTTTAGTCATGAAGCGTTTCTAGGTGATGAAGCGAGCAATCTTTGGTGTCTTGGCCATGGATTTGGTCATGTATCATTGATTTTGTCCACTTTGTCGTGACACGTTAGTAATGATATGTCACCCTTAACCTCATTTTTTGTCCACCTATATTTCCTTCAAAGATTGTTTAGTCCTTAACTCTAGTGGTGGAGATTTATGTAACTGCCAAGCTTATGATAGAATACATGCTATGACTGTACTTTGAGTGATCACCCCGAAATTGACACTTAGACAAGATGAGAGAATATGAGTGTTTGTTCCCATTTCATGAGGTGTTCGGCTTTGATTTATTCTAGCATAAGGAATTTTTAAACTCATATCTTCCAGTTATTGGGGGATATCTTTTTAGAAAATTTTCTAATAAGGTCCACTTAAGGGAAAGTAGAGTTTAAATGGGGGATATTTGATAACATCAAATAGTCCCAATTTTAAGTCAATTTTCCCCGATTATGCTTATATTTTATGTCATTTATATGGATTTATACTTATATTCCTTTATATTTCACTTCCAGGTAAAATATAAGCATTGGAGCTTAGAGACGCAGATTTGGAGATTTTCCTAATGGTTTTATGTTAGTATGCTATCTATGAAGAAGCTACGGTGTAACTCATGTTCTCAATTACGCAGTAGCTGGAATTTTCTCACAAAAGACCAACTCAACTGCAGTTACGGCATAACTCTCAAGTAAGGTTATGCCGTAATCATCTAGTTTATGAAGTATTTCGCGCCTCCATCAACTACGTTTTAACATCCTTACAAGCATTACGATGTAACAGCCTTATGTTAAGAGGACATATTAGTTACGGCGTAACTCTCATCAACGCTATGGCAGAACTGCAACTACGGCGTAACTATTATTTATGTTACGCCTTAGTCACCTTAACGAGGCTTCTATTTTGAAGATAATTAAGTTACGACGTAACTCGTAACTTAAGTTACGCCGTAACTGTGATCTTGCGTATAAATACAAGCCCTTAAATCTGCATTTCACATCATTCACTCACAACTAAAAGGCATATCACACGGAGCATACAGAGCCATCTCCAAGGGTGGAATCACACCATATCGATAAGCTTCAGCGATCATTTCTATCTTTTACTTTAATTCATGTCTTTCATTATGTTAAATATTGAATTTATTGTATCTTTTAATATGATCGGCTAAGCACCCTTGGTGCTAGTCTAGTTATAATTCCTTGATTGTATTGTTTGTGTTTTCATGCTTCCATAAATTATTTCTAGTGTATGCATGTATCGTTCGATGGTAGTTACTCTAGCTTCAGTGGTTTTGAAGTGCGGCCATACCTAGTTGCTTAGAAGAATTGACCAACTGGCCCTAAGTAAGTAGGTAGAGAAGGGGATGGTAAGAATTGACCAACTGACTACCTTTCCCTCTTGTGCGAATTGACCAAAGGATCACCGTTCAGATGGGTGTAGGGTACTTAATGACTTGACTTAGGTTGCTTACTAAGTAAGTAGGTAGAGAAGGGGCTGGTAAGAAGTTAGGGATAAGTGTCTAAGATTATAGCGCCCGGGCACTCATTATTTCGAATCTTGCATTTAGGGTACTTAATGACTTGGCTTAGGTTGCTTAAGACCCTCGACTCCCCAAAGGGTAGGCCTTTGACGTCGGGTAGGAACCTTTGTTGATAGGTTAGGACGAATTGACCAAATGTTGTCCTAGCGACATAAACCCCCACTTGAATCAATTGGAAGTAATTTAATAAACATAGACATTACATGATAGGATGAATAATTAGGTTAGCATACTTTCTCACCATTGTTCACAACCTTAATTTACTTTTCATTATTTATTTCTTGTCTTTAGTTTAATTAATTATTTCAACCTTAAAACCAGTCAAAACAAGTGACACTTAGACTTAATAGAATCCTCATCTACATAGCTCGTGGGAACGACCTCGACTTTACCACCTTCTATACTATGCACAATGGTTCACTGCTCGTAAGTACATTAGGTAGACCTTAGGTAGGCGAGAATTATAAATATTAATTCCTGGTCGGAATACCTGCATATGTGACGGTAATTCTATTCTCAGTACAACATAGGATATAGAATTATTCCATCTATGCATCCCCCCTTCACCTTCATAATGTACTTGTCACCCCAAATATAATTAAAAATCTTGTTCTGTTCACCAGTTTACTCAGAATAATAATTGCACTATCAAATTTGACGCCTTTGGTTTTTCTGTGAAGGATTTCTTGACTCGGCATATCCTCCTTCGATGTGACAACTCGGGTGATCTCTATCTAGTTACCAAGCCATCAACTATCCCTACAGCTTTACTCTCCACAAGTTGCTCCACATGGCACAAACGCCCCGGTCATCCGGGTGATGAAGTGCTAAGTTCTCTTGTTTTTCGTCAGTTTATTTCATGTAATAAAGAAAAGTATCCACATTTTTATCATGCGTGTTAACTTGGAAAACATGTGAAGCTTCCTTTTCATAGTTCAGATCCATTGTTGAACATTATTTTGATATTATTCATTCTAATTTATGGACATCTCCTATTGTTAGTTCTAGTGGTTTAAAATATTATGTCTTGTTTCTTGATCATTTCTCTCACTATCTATGGATTTATCCTCTTCGTTCTAAATCTGACATGTTTGATAATTTTTTACATTTTCTTAATTATGTTAAAAATCAATTTAAATGCGAAATTAAAAGCTTCCAATGTGATCATGGTGGTGAGTTTGACAATAACCAACTCCACACCTTTTTTGCTAACCATGGCATTAAACTTAGATTCTCTTGCCCAAAAACCTCTCAACAAAATGGCAAGGCAGAACGTATGATTAGGACAATCAACAATGTCATTTGTACACTCTTATTGCAAGCATACCTTCCCCCCACGTTTTGGGTCAAAGCCCTCCATATGGCCACTTATCTCCTAAACCTTCTACCCTCTACCGTAATTCAAAATGAAATACCATTCACTCGCCTTTACAAAAAGAGCTCGACTACTCTCGCCTACGTATATTTGGGTTCTTATGTTACCCTCACCTTCACTCCCCCCACAAACTTGCCCCACACGCCACCCCTTGCATATTCTTGGGCTACCCCGCACACCATCGTGGTTTTCGATGCCTTAACCTCGAAACAAAAAAAAATATACTTTCCAGGAACGCCACCTTCGATGAAACACAATTTCCATACCGATCTATGACACCTTCCTCTCCACCCTCATACACCTTTCTTGATCCCACACCATCCCTTCTCCTCACTTCAATCATCTCCGAATCTACTCCCTCCAACAATAACGATGCACCTACACACAACCAAAATGAACCACCCCATCTTCATACACCTTCTCCACAAGAAATCTAATCACCAACCCAACAACAGCCGCCCTTTGATCTAGTGATTCCATCACCCAACACCAACCAATTACTACCCAGCCCAAACTCGACCGCGTCATTCCTCCCAACCTATCTTACTCCCCACAACACGACAACGAACAACCTCATACTCATCCTTTGATCACACGGTCTCAATCAGGCATGTCAAACCTATCGAACGCTTATCTCTAACACTTTCTCTATTTCTCCTATTCCAAAATCTCCTTTTACCGCCTTAAAAGATCCTCAATGGCGTAATGTTATGTATGATGATTATAATGCGTTGATTAAAAATGACACTTAGATTCTTGTACCAAGGCCCACAAGTGTTAATATGGTTCGGTATATGTGGTTATTTAAGCATAAGTTTCATTATGACGGGAATTTGAGCCGATATAAGGCTCATTTGATTGCTAATGGAAGCAGTCAGCAACTAGGTGTTAATGTGGATAAGACTTTCAGCCAGGTTGTCAAACCGGCTACCATTCATACTGTTCTTAGCCTTGCGGTATACCGCAATTGGCAGATTCACCAGCTTGACGTTAAAAATGATTTTCTTAACGGTGATTTATTTGAGACTGTTTACATGTACTAGCCTCCTGGTTTTGTTGATTCTCGGTATCCTCAACATATTTTTCTGTTACAGAGGTCTTTATATGGGCTGAAACAAGCACCCCGTGCTTGGTTTCAGAGGTTTGCAGGCTATGATACTCATTTCGGATTTTACCATAGTTGTTGTGATTCTTCACTATTTATATATCGACAGGGCTCTCAGGTTGCTTACTTACTTATCTATGTGGATGATATTATTCTTACAGCTTCATCTCCAACTCTCCTGCAACAGATTATTACTTCTTTGCACAGTGAGTTTGACATGACTAATCTCGAGGAACTTAATTATTTTCTTGGTATATCTGTTGTTCGTCATCCTACAGGGTTGTTTCTGTCTCAATGGAAGTATGCATCTCAGCTTCTTGAGAGGGCTCACATGGCTAATTGTAATCCTTCTCGGATCCCAGTTGACACTGACTCTAAACTGGGCCCAACGACGTTCCCGTTCATGATCCTACTTTGTATCGCAGTCTTGCAGGTGGACTTAAGTATCTCACATTTACACGTTCGGATCTATCTTATGCAGTTCAACAAATATGTCTTTATATGCATGACCTTCGGTAGCCTCACTTTGTTGCTCTCAAACGTATCTTACGATACGTTCGCGGGACTTTGGATTTTGGTCTACACTTCTGCTCATCTTCTACTACCTCTCTTTTTGGATATACATATGCTGATTGGGCAGGTTGTCCATCTACACGACGATCTACTTTAGGTTATTGTGTCTTTCTGGGAGACAATTTATTATCTTGGTCATCCAAACGTCAGCACACCCTGTCTCGATCCAGCGCCAAAGCAGAATATAGGGGTGTGGCTAACGTTATGCCTGAAACTGCATGGCTTCGCAATTTCCTTCATGAGGCGCACTCTCCTTTATCGTCTGTCACACTTGTCTACTGCAACAACGTCAGTGCCATTTACTTATCCGCCAACCCTTTTCAACACCAACGGACAAAAAATATTGAGATTGACATTCATTTTGTTCGTGACATGGTTACTGTTGGTCAAGTATGAGTTCTTCACGTACCCTCCTGATACCAGTACGCCGATATCTTCACTAAAGGACTCCCTTCAGCTTTGTTTGAAGAATTTCAATGGAGTTTGAGCGTCCGGCCTCCTCCCGCTCCAACTGCAGGGGCGTATTAGGCGATATAATTCATATTGTTGTACATTGTTAGTTCATAATTTTGTATACGGCCCACGTGTATGTGTGGAAGTCTAGACCATTAGTCATTCTCTAGAACTCTCTATTGTACCTGTATTACTGTGATTGATTTGTGAATGAAAGGCAAGGAAATTATAATTCCAATACTCTGAAGATGACTCCCTAAATGTTTTCTTACATTCAGGGAGTTCAGTTATACTTAAGGTATTTTATATTCAAATTCTAAACGAAGATTATTGAGCACTGAATTGGCCCATACTAACATTTTTATTTAGGTACTATATTCTATTAGTATAAATCATCTGTTACTTTAAACGGTGTTGTTCATATTACTAACATAAAGTATGGCTGTTTAAGTTGAATGACAATCCAACAAGATCATTAAGATTGATATTTATGTTCTTTTGTAATGTAGCTCTGTGAACATCCAGTAATCTTGTGATCTTGCTAGCTAACTAATATGTTCCACTATATATAGCTAATGTGGCCATAATTCGAATTTGACCTTGTTATGCCACAATTTGTTAGGTTTTGGTCTCATTTAAGGGTCGGGGTCATTTTCACATTACGATCGGTAATCTCATTGTAGTTGATGGCTTGTCATGTTGTCTCTTTTCATCTAAATCTTTGGGAACCCTAATTTTTTATTTTTACAGTAAAAGTAGTTACTACTCCACTCAGCTTATGATGTAAATGATTGTATTAACCTTGTTTAAGCAATTACATCATATGCATGCTGATGGCGGTGATTTAGAATTTCATTTACAACTTTATCGTGCTAATGATCATGATTATTTAAGGTTAAACAAAAGCTAGATCAGAATTGATTGATGGTTGACATAGATAATACTATGTACTCATAAAGGTAGAAAAGGCGTGTGTGACTTCTTTGCCAGACATATCTTTTATATTCTTTGATTATTTATTAATGATTCTTATGCACTAGTAATGAATAATTAACAGAAAAAGCATATATACTTTAGGCTGCTTTAGTTCCAAAGTACTAGTATCTTACTTAATAAGCATGGCTTTGTGGTAATCAAAATTATTCAAAACCTGTTCAGCATTTATTGGTCGTTTCTTTCAACTCCCATTCTGATTTGTTTAGGGAAACAATATTATAATAATGAGGAATGAAGAGATAAAACCCAAATTTATTCCAAAGGTCACAGAATTTACCTTTAAAAACTCTATATAAGGGATGCCAAACTCCACTTATTTACTTGCACATGAAATCACACAGTAGTGTGAACTCCAATATAATGAAACAGTACCACCACAAACGAAAGTAAATATGGGCTCTCACTAGTTTTAGCAAAATTTTCTACGTACAGTTCTATCTACATGTAGAAATACGTATTGCAACCCGAATTTCTTGAATATGATGGCAAGCTATAAAGGTAAAGGGTGGTGACAGAAGAGAGTGAGCACCCATGGTCTTCTTGCAAATAATCCGTGTTCATATGCCTGAAGCTATGTGTGCTCACGCTCTATCTGTCATCCCCTCTCTATTTATCGCTCTTAATCCTTACCTCTACTTTTTCTATTTCATTATATAGTTCCTATATGTATTGTCATTAAAAATCATCCTTTTACATTGAAAGAAAATCTTAAAATTATTTATTATGGCATACTTGTCGATACCCCTAAACGCTACTATATCTGTTAAGGTTTGTTTGTTGCTAATTGTAAATATATAATGTTATGGTGTTGGGGGTTTAAGGGTAAGAGGGTAAGGAAGGAGTGGTGACAGAAGATAGTGAGCACAGATGGGCTTTTCTTGCATGATGTCTCGAGTTAACTCGTATGCTTGAAGCTATGTGTGCTCACTTTCTATCATCACCCATCTCCGTATCTCTATCCCTAGTGCGAAGTGCGTGTTCCATGCGTGGACTCTAATTAATTACTTACACAGAAAATATAAAATATTGTGGAATAAAATATGGATGAATCGATTATGTTAATTTCGATTTGTATCAAGGTTGAAACTATGTGCTAGCTTTTTATCATCTCTACTGCTTTTCCTCTTCTTTTTCACTTGTAATTCAGTGAAGGCTTGGCGGCTAGCTAACTGATGCAGTGGTGGTCTCTTACGTTTGGGTTGATGGTTAGTTTTATATGTATGATCAAAGTACATATGTGTAATATTCAATAATGGAAGCATTTGGCTGTCTTCACCAAGTTATACAAGTCTGATGGAGAAATTCAGGTGACAGCTGGCTGAAGATGAGAAGCTTTGTTAGGCTTTAGCTGCTCAATGAAGTGGAGATCACCAAATTCAGAAATTGTACATTTTTAGTTTGGTGCCAATCTATTCGTCTTTTTGAATTAGAGGTTTTTGATACTTATTTTGTTATTGTGTTATAGATTATTAGATGTGGCTATTGTCGTACCTTTTCAGGGCGGTAATCATTTTTTGGGTAAAGGGTTTTACCCCGGTAAATATAGGGGCGGTAATCATATATTCTATATAAGATGATTTTAGTCGATTTGTAACAAGTCGATCAGTTGCTGCAATTTTAATGTATATGCCGGTTATACTACTCTATGGGAGATACGCCATTGTGATGTACATATTTTCTGAATGAATAATAAGTAGGATCCGTTAGCCTTGCGAAAAGTGAAAGTATTTTTTTTTTTTTTTTTTTTTTTTTTTAACCATGATTTCCAACCATTTGGTCGACTAATTCATGGGGTTTGAACCCACCGCCACACAGACTCAAACCAGGTAAAGGCCTCCCTTTTCGGGAGGTTAGCGTGGCCACTTAAGGTTGTTTGCACCTAGCAGGAATTGAACTTGAGACCTCACACAATTTAGAGTGATAGCCACAAGCCCTTTTACCACTAGGTCACCCTTAAGTAGTTAAGTGACAAAGTAACAATAGTCCTTAAAAACCTTCTTTGCATGACCTAGTGACTGAGCAAGTACAATCAGTAAAACATTGAAAGCATGTTCTATTGACTGAATAACAGATAGTTAGAAATGAATCAGTTAGGGAAACTTTCAATGTATTTTGTGTGACTAACAAATAAATGTCCCTACTCGCTATGGAGTACATGAAGCTGTTACTAAATTATTTCAGTGTATAATATCAATATAATAACACTCGTGAAAAAATGGTGAATTACTATTCTGACTATAGTTTACAAGAGCATTCGACTGGAACTTTGATTAAAATGCAGTAACAAAATATATAGCACCAGCAGACATAAGAATTCTAATCAGAGAAACCCGCAACAACCCGTTGATCGAAAATTCATTATTTTTACTTTGATTGGAAAAATGGGGCGTTAACCACTTGCTAAACCGTATCTATTGTAGTAAATTTTTACGGAGTAATTCATTTGTTAATGCCATAATTTTGTTGGTCACGTTAATCAAATCTTCTTGTTTCATAATAGTTCGGGTTCATAATAAAGGTGTGTTAAATATGTGTTACGGTATAATTGATGTTTCAGCTTGAAAATTTACACGAGTTTTTGCATTATTTTTTACTTGTGTTGAGGCTCATATTGCATGATCATGTTTACCAGGATATATATCAGAATTTCATGATGTGCGTGAGCAAAGGTATGTATTTTTTTCAGTAACTTGATTATCAGTAAATAAGTACAGTTGTGTGTTATTGAAAAATGCAACAAAATAATACTCCAATATAGAATTACAGTTTACATCTTCTAAAAATACAATTGAAATTTACTAAATGATTCATTTGTGTATTTATAAACAAATGTATAATAAGATTGTTTCTACTTTCTAGACTTTTTATCCATAGTAATAAGTTAAAATTTTGAGGTGTCGTAGAAAGCGATGCAAGTACTATCCCAAGTCAACACCATCAGATGGAATGCTACTCTTCCCATCAAAGTGAACATACATACTTGGCGAACTACTATGGATCGGCTTCCACCGCTACAATCTTGATGCCCGGGGTATCGACCTCGATTCTACTAGATGTCCTGTTTGTAATGGTTGCGTTGAGACAGCTCAACACCTCTTTATAGATTGTACGGTTGCTCGCGGCTTATGGAAGATGATCTCAAACTGGTGGAAGTTGGGAGACTACCCTAAGGTTCTCAACAACCTGTTGTCATGGAGTGATTCAATGGATATCCATAACTTGGCAAAACAGGGTCTCGATGTTGTGATCCAAACAACCATTTGGATCATTTGGCGATATCGTAACCGTGTTTGCTTTGACTCTAAACCACCGCGGAAAGATACCCTTGGAGAAGACATTATGATCCACTCTCATTCATGGATGAAACATAGGAATAAGAACATTAATCCTATTTGGTTAGATTGGATTGCCGACCCAATTGCGGCTTGTACTAATCGGTTGTAATTGCCTTGCTTCTTTCTTTTGCCCACTAGTCTCTTGCTAGTTGGAGCTTAAGAATACTGCTGTTCAAAAGAAAAGAAAAAAGTACTATCTTAATGTAATAACATGTAAAGGTGGAAATAACATATCTGGTGTAAATTTCAAGAAGGCCATTTGCCATTTTGTTTCTACAACTATGGTATGTCGAACCAAGGTCGAAGCGGCCTTAACATGGGATATTTATTCAGCCCTTGAGGCAACTAACTATAGGCGTTGTGTATATAAGTAATAATCCACATCAAACTAGATGACAACATCATCATACATATATAACATAAACTATTAGAATGAATAAAAGGATCCAAAAAGTTCAGAATATAATGATGCATACTTCCATGGTTAGGGTGCAATAGTATGGCAATATCATTCTCAAAGTGTCATGCGGGCCACCAGGGACCGCTACACGTCAAGCATGCTATACAGTGGGCGAAAGAGATTGTGTTGAATATTGGATGAGAACATGGCACAAAAGAATTTCATCCACTATATATTAATGCAATCAATGAGTAAAGAAAAGAGGAAAATTACACGCTTCAGAAGATGCTATACGGTAGGGAACCTATTATCTACGCATTTTATTTGTTTTAACCGCAGAACGGGATGTAAGAATTAAGCTGCAAGGGAACATATATTGCCTGGAATTATAAATCATTAGATCGTGTATATATGATGCAAGAATAATCACGGCAAGTTGCGTTGAACTTTTACTATTGTGAAAATTACTGTGAAGGCCCTGCAGGTACCTCTGTGTCCTGCAGAGGACCTCTTTTCTTGCTATATCAAAAAAGGCCAGGCATTTCGCTACCTACTGGTGGAGAAATGCTTAAAGGACACGTGTCGCTCCCCCCTTAAATTAACGTGCGTAATTTTAAAAAAAAAAAAAAAAAAAAAAAAAGCATTTCGCCTCAAACGAGTAGCGAAATCTGACAAAGTGGGGACACCGGATGACACAAAGTTGAAAAAGCAACCATTTCACATCTAATTGGGAGCGAAATGCTCTCTCCTCACCTAGGGAAGGAGCAAAATTAAACCTGCAACTATTCTTGAAATGACTATTCGACTATCCGAATATTTAGACTTTGATTCAAGTATTTGATCTTCATTTCGAGAGATAACGAGTGGGTTTTGTGTTCGTTTCTCCCTTCCGAATCTTGAAAAAAAATTTCTTTTTTTTTTTTGGCCGTTGTGTTGTTGTGTTGAAGGCGTTGGTGGTGTTGGTGTTGGTGGTGAAGGCGATTCGTGGTGTTGAAGGCAATTGGTGGTGGTGGTGTTGGTGGTGGTGGTGGTGGTGGTGGTGGTGGTGCAGTTGGTGGTGTGGTGGTGGTAGTTGGTGGTGGCACGGTAGGCTGTGGTTCTCATTCTTGGGTGGTTCGGTGGTGGTAGTGGGTAGGTGTTAACGTGGTTGTTTGTTAATATGGCACTTGTTGTTCCGGTAAATATTTATTTTTCTTATGATATCATTATTTGGTATTTTATGCTTATTGTGTAGTTAATAATATATACTGTTATTAATTGTTATTTTAGGATTTTGCCGTTGACCTTACCTGTAGAAGTAAGCTTAGATTGGTTCATTACCTTAAAAAAAAATTTGCGAATACCAATAAGGAAGTATTGTTTAGGCAGACGTGTTTCGGATGGATGTTTGACATAGAACAAATGCGAGAATCATGTATTTTATTACATTATATGAGTTTATGTCAACTTGACCCTGAACCGGGAGACACGGAAGTTGTTCCATTGAGGTATCGTGTAGGAGATTTTGAGTTGAGATTTGGTAGAGAGGAGTTTTGTTTAGTAACTAGCTTGAGATTTGGTGTTGATTTTCAAGACAAATATAAAGATCAACCTACTCCTCTTAGGAGACGTGTTTTGACTCACGTTATGATGGATGTTCGATAACTGTCGGAGTGTTGAATGAATTTATTTCTAGCGATGCTTTTGATAAGCTTGTCGATATCGATGCCGTTCGTGTCAGTTTGCTAGGGTTGTTGGAGATGGTGTTGTTAGGCCACGAGGTTAAGAACGTAGTTCCCCATGGTGCATGGCTTTAGTAGATAATCTTGATGCTTGGAATATATATCCTTGGGGTTCGTGACGTGTGGTCGACATTGTATAGTCGATTAGTTGGTGCAGAGATTCACGGCTTGAAGCTTTTTGTGAACCCACGACCACCACCGACGACGACGGTAAAGTAAAGAACCCTAAGTATACGCTGATCGGCTTTACATGGGCCTTTAAGGTATGTATATATATATAATTTTAGTTTTTGTTGTTTATGTATATATATAATGTTAAAGTAATTAACCAATTATTTTTTTATAGACGTGGATTTTGGAGACTTATCTAGACACGGCACTAGATTTTTTTAATCGTCACGAGCTCCATCCGAGAGTGTGTGCATGGCGTTACAAGCGGCCATTTAAACGTTGTTACCTGGATAGTTTATTGGTGAGTTGTTATTTAATCATGCCATTCAGTTTTTAGTGATTCATAACAATATTCGTATTTGTTGTTATATAAATTTTAGGTAGCGGAACCTACATTAAGACTTGTACCCGATGCATATGAGTCTGAAAAGGGTTGGTTCCGTGATAGCATGGCATTTTTTGAGGGGCGTAGTATTGAACCACCACCAATACCCCCACTTTCAGACCAATATAGCCGTGACGATGTTCCGATTCGTTTATCGTCATTTGACGGAACTAGAGGATTTGACAAAGGCTCAGTCGCCAAGATTAAGGAACACGACACAATGTTCCAAAAATATTTGGTTTCTTTAGTGGTTTTAGTGGGCAGCGGTATGTTTTATTTGCATATTTTTTGTTGCTACTTATTGGTTTTAAAATTACTAAACATTATAATATTGTATTTAGGCTTTCGCGGCGGGTGGAACTGGATATAGTGGTTTCCCGAACGCGCAGGTATGTTTTATTTGCATATTTTTTTGTTGCTACTTATTGGTTTTAAAAATTACTAAACATTATAATATTGTATTTAGGCTTTCGCGCCGGCTGGAACTGGATTTAGTGGTTTCCCGAACGCGCAGGTATGTTTTATTTGCATATTTTTTTGTTGCTACTTATTGGTTTTAAAAATTACTAAACATTATAATATTGTATTTAGGCTTTCGCGCCGGCTGGAACTGGATTTAATTGGAACCGAAGCAGCAGTATGTTTTATTTGCATATTTTTTGTTGCTACTTATTGGTTTTAAAATTACTAAACATTATAATATTGTATTTAGGCTTCGCTACCGATTGAACTGGATTTAATTGGAACCGAACGCGCAGGTATGTTTTATTTGCATATTTTTTGTTGCTACTTATTGGTTTTAAAAATTACTAAACATTATAATATTGTATTTAGGCTTTCGCGCCGGCTGGAACTGGATTTAATTGGAACCAGAACGCGCAGGTATGTTTTATTTGCATATTTTTTTGTTGCTACTTATTGGTTTTAAAAATTACTAAACATTATAATATTGTATTTAGGCTTTCGCGCCGGCTGGAACTGGATTTAATTGGAACCAGAACGCGCAGGTATGTTTTATTTGCATATTTTTTTGTTGCTAATCATTTGTTTTAAAAATTACTAAACATTATAATATTGTATTTAGGCTTTCGCGCCGGCTGGAACTGGAAGTAATTGGAACCAGAACGCGCAAGTATGTTTTATTTGCATATTTTTTTGTTGCTAATCATTTGTTTTAAAAATTACTAAACATTATAATATTGTATGTAGGTATTTGGTGAGGCTGGTCAAGGAGATGGGGGGTTTCCTACACCCCCAGTAGTTCTTTCTTTGAGGGGGTGTCTCACCACCAGTCGCCACAGGTGGGCACGCACGTATACGACCAGCTGACGCCTCACTCTAGGACGCCTATGCCACAACAAGGATTTGTTCCGTGGTCGGGTAACAATGCGCAACAAGCTACTGCATCACACCCCCGTAGCTAATCGTGTGTTACCGGTAAATTTATAACCCACATAAGTATATATATTTTTTTCATTTTTCTACTATAATACTTGCATGTATATTTGTTCCGTGTTAGGGTGCTATTAATCGAGGAAAGAGAGATGTTCGTCCTAGCCGTTATTTGTGCAGCCCGTTTGGTCGTTTGCCAGACACGACTCCTATTCCCAATAAACGGGATGGTAGGCTTAAGGATAATGCCATGTCATCAAATATTAGCCCGTTAGATCTTGGAAAAGCTATTGATGAAGAAGACGATAGGGTCAATGATGATGAAGAAGAGAGGGATAAAGTTGAGTTTTTACGGGAAAATTTTACCGGAGAGTACATTTCGTTTTATAACGTTGACCCTGCTAAGGTAATCATAAAACTACGTGAATATTCTTGAAATTTAACAATGATTAACAACTTATTATTGATATTACTTTTGGCTATTTAGGTTAAGCGTACATTTTATGAAGACTTAGAAACTTTCCTGAGGAACCCTAAACCCATATACCTGGACTGTCATGTGATGGGTTTTGCGTGTGAGACAATTTTTTGGCGTGAATTGCTCCCTTTTTGTTCCAAGGTCCCAAGTAATGGTTGGCTTGCAGACGATGTAAGTTTATTGTTACATGTTTATAATGTATTTGAATAGTTTTTTTTATAGAATGCTTATAAATAATTTTAATATTTTTTTGATATGAACTAGCATATGAATGCATGGACTGAGCTTCTAATTCGTCAGAGGCCAAATGGTGCTCCCTGGACAGTAGCGAAATCAACACTTGCATCGTATGCTCCAGGCACTTCTCTCTTCTTACTTGTGACGGATAGTGCATTACAGGGAACGATAAGTGGGAGGACACGTCCGTACCCATCCTGGGATGAGGTACAAGTGGTAAGTATTTTTGTTTAATGATTTTAATGCGTTTAGTATTTTAATAAGCTATTTAATTGTATGTAAGCTAATGATTTTATCTTTGTAGGTGTATATGCCGTTCCATGCCGAAGGCAACCACCGGGTTCTAGGTGTCGAGATCTTCCGAATTCTCATATTTATTTTCGACTCCATGGATAATAAGAGTAGGGCGGGTAAGTCATGAGAACATCTTGATGGATGGACTAAAGTCTTAAATGAAAGTTTCTGACCCAAGGATATTTTGGCGCTACCAACCGCCACATTTTAACTTCTCATTCTCTTATAATGATTCAAAATGGTTTCGCCGCAGTTATCAAATGGTAGGGATTGTGGAGTAGTTGTATGTTGGCTTATGCATCGATTTTGTATGTGTAGGATCCCACCACCGGTTATTACTAACCCCGAACAAGATTTTAAGGACTTTAGATTTATTATGGCTCATCATTTTTATAATACCCGTTGTGAGAATACTAGAGAGTGTGGATATGATTAGTTGACCGTTTGTATATGTATTTTCATCTATGGTTGACGAATACTAGCGGATGTAGATATGATTAGTTGACCATTTGTATATGTAGTTTCAACCGTTTGTATATATATTTTTATCTAATGAAAGTTTGTGTATGTTACATATCACAAGATATTTGACAAGTCGATAACTAAAGTTTTGTAGATGAGTTAAATGAAAACAGTAGATGGGTTAAATAAATACATAAAAAAATACAAGATAAAGATGATACAAATTAAAAACGAAAGTCTAGCAGATGGGTTAATTAAAAACATAAAGAAATACAAGATAAACATGATACAACTTAAAAACGAAACTCCAATTTAAACATCACTGATAAACGGTATCCTTGTGGTAAACCTCAACAATGTTTTTCAAAGTGATGTTAAGGTAATGGTTATGTGGTTTTGGTGTGAACACTGAGACGTTCTTTAGTATCAAAACAGCACCGACACCGATAGACTTGACGTACCCCTTATCCTCTTCTAGTACTTTGTGATGAATTGAACCAGACATTGTTCCTGATGGATCTTTGAGTGTCACAGTTAGGTCACCAAGCACATTTGGTGTACAAGACTTGATGACGGCTAAAACCAGTTCAAGCTTCCCTTTTTTACAAAAGGTTTTCATATCGCCTAAACAAGCATCTACCCTGATCCCAAAAGCATCTAGATAGCTGCCGCTTAGCCATGGGCCACGCCAAAATGATCATCTTCGGATGCATCCTCCTCTATTCTCCGACATACTCTTGGGTTGGCATTACGACGAGGGCCTCCTTCCCTAATGTCTCGTATTTTTATGAGCTTGGCCATTTGAAGAATACCCGCTGGACCGGGTATTATCCTTGTGTGTGCTATTGTACTTGCATTTTCCCTGGGCTGATCAATGTACAAATGTATTATACCATCAGCGGAAGCACAAGCACACGTAACAAATAAAGTAACGTCGTTGTTGTCTTTAATCTCCGTCGTTGTATCTGATGGGCTTAGCCTAAACGACAATCTGAGTTGCGTACTAGCATCCAACTCGAATTTGTTCACCAACATTTCAACCATTAATGAGTAAGTGATGTCACTGTACATAATGACACCACTTTCCTTGCCATTGAAATGTAATTTACATTTGAATTTCTGGAAATTAGCCGACATTTGTATGTTTGTTAAAATTCTTTTCAGATGTTGTATATATAGGGTCTATATCACATAGTGTTTTACACGAAATATGACAACCTTTTGTCATGTTTTAATAATTATACGAAAACTTTTACACATGTCAGTAATATTACAGGGACATTCAAAATTGTCTATAACTCACATACATGTTTACACGAAATATGACAACATTCAATAATTGTATGACAACTTTTTAGGCCTGTCAGTAAGCAACAAGGGACATGTATCTGACAAGTCTATGACTTTCTATAAATCACATACATGTTTACACGAAATATGACAACATTCAATAATTGTATGACAACTTTTAGGCTGTCAAGAAGCAACAAGGACATGTATTTGACAAGTCTATGACTTTCTATAAATCACATACATGTTTACACGAAATATGACAACATTCAATAATTGTATGACAACTTTTAGGCTGTCAGTAAGCAACAAGGGACATGTATTTGACAAGTCTATGACTTTCTATAAATCACATACATGTTTACACGAAATATGACAACATTCAATAATTGTATGACAACTTTTTAGGCCTGTCAGTAAGCAACAAGGGACATGTATTTGACAAGTCTATAATTGTCTATAAATCACATACATGTTTACACGAAATATGACAACATTCAATAATTGTATGACAACATTCAATATTTATATAAATATGCACATTCTTCCTTCTTTAACTCATCAAATGTCAACATCTAACAATACTACATTACAATTCACTATCAACTACAACGGAAACTTTACACTTAACCCAATAACATACCAAGATGGTTCAAACATGAATATCAATGTTCCAGAATTTGGTTTTCGAGATATGGTTAAGTATCTAGAGAAAATTACCAACAAAGGTCAACTTTCTATATTACGCATTGCCACAAAACCAAACTTTAATGGGGATGAAAGCAATTGAAAATGATTATGACATTGATGTTATGTACGACATCGCAAAAGTTGCTGGACAGCTCCAAATTTTTGTTTGTGAGCATCCGACAGATTTAAGCACAAATTTGATTCCAAATGATGGTTCTATGGAAGAATCATTTGCAGGTGTAATTTCAGAAGAAACAAAACTAAAGAGTCAAGAGAGTGTCCGTTATATACATGAAATGGTTCAGAGAAAAAACAAACGGAAGAGCGTGTACGCTTTAAACGTTGGTATAATAAAAACTAAACCCATCGCACCATATACACAAACCATTTTCAATTTTCCTGTTCACAACAAGGGTCGATTGGTTTGCTATGGCGGAAAACCAACGATGTAAATGGTTGGAAGATGAACATCAACATTCCAAGAATGAAGCTAGAAGAGCTCAAGCAATATTTGTTTAACATCGTTGACATGAATATTCATGCTCTTTTTTATGAAGTACCACACACTGGCATTTCAAGCACCGTAAAACTAAGAAACAACTATGATATGCATGTAATGTTTGATATTTCTGCAGCGCTAGGCAACTTGGAAATCTACATTGACCATGGCGGTGTCGATTTTAATATTGAAAAATATATATTGCCAAATGCTACTTTGGCAGAAATGATGGAGCATGTGATAATGAATACACAAGTGACAATGAAGACGGAAACAAGAACATAACTCAAGCGGATTACACTTGTGATCAAATGGTTGAATGGGCAGAACAACAACACTTTCAGAATGAGGATGCTAAAGCAGATGAACGCCATAAATACATATGAAAGAATCATTGGTATTCATAGTCATAATCACTCAATATGTGTCGTGTATGATTTAAGATTGTCTTAATAATATGTTTTTCTTAATAATATTTATTTCTTCACTACAAGCACGATTTTGGAAAACAAACACTTCATTGATGGTGGAAAAATTAAACATTCATAATACAACGAGATCGCTCAAGATAAAAATACTAAAACTAAACCACAATGGTATGATTTGGTTCATTAAGAAGAATTAGGATTCTTTATATGGGCCAATGAAAATGAACCACCATTCGCTTCAATACCCATGTCTTGCCATTAATTCGTAAGCTCGTCAGACACTTGTAGCGAGTGAGCTATCTCTTGGTCGATCTTAGCGTCAATAATTGGATCATCATCCTTAGTAAACCCAACTAATTTTACCACATTCTCAATTGGGTATGGAAGAGTGAATAGCACTGTACACGATGATACGATAGCACCATTAATTTCTAACACCCATGCACACAAAACTTTGTACCCATCTGCTAGGAAACTTCCTGAAATTACAATAGAGTTCCGTAGCTGGGATATATGGAATGGAGGCCCAACCATGCGTCTTATCTCTTCTGGTATGCCTACGTCGGTAAATTGGTGACTAACCAAATCAAATGAAACTACCATATAGCGTTTGTACAAAATACCATCATTGAAAAGAAATTTTTCATAACCAAGCCAGTAAATTTTACCACCCACTCATCGCTGGGCGGACCTTTTAGTCTAATCCTTCTCGAGGCAAAAGGTCATTTTCAATATGGTTCCAGTCTCGAACTCAAGGTATACACCGACACGCACTATGGCCCTTCACCGTATAACGGGTAATTAATTTTAAAATTGTTAGGTCTAAATTGTCGACGCACACCAAAACCGATGACCATTTTTGGTGAATCGGTTGATTCAAGAAGCTAGGGACTAATACCCTATAGATCGTTTTATTGATGGGTTCCAAATAACGACCATCATGTTTGAACCATAAGAAAAGCACCAGACACCTTCAGAAGTAGCAATTGGCTTAAGAGTTGGAAGATGAAGAGTTGTATCTAGGTGCGTGAAAGCTAAACTTCCATTAATTGAAAACATAAAACCTACATTACCTTGCATATATGTTAAATTAAAACAACACATATCTGTATCACGAAAGCCGTAGCTACGGATGAAGTTGGAAAAGTCTATTGAAGACCTCCATCTCTTTGACACAGTACGAAATTGTAGTAATGACTTAACTGGAAGTCTATTCATGATATCAACTTGCAGGTCGAAGGGTATGTTGTCCGACATTTTATTTTGATGACAATGGATAAATTAGTAAATGATTTTGAATGACAAAGTAAGCCTTAAATAGGGATAAAACCGTGTCATACACTTGTCGTTTCTGTGTCATATTTTGGGTTAAAATTTACACATACATCATATTATTACACTAAATCGACATGAATATGGCATGTCAGAAACTTTATACAGAGTAAGATGTGACTAGTAACTAAACTTTTTTTTTATCACATAATATTATACACGAAATATGACATGAATATGACGTGTCAGAGACTTTATAGAGACACATATGTGACTAGTAAATAAGCTTTTTTTCTGTTCACATAATAATATACACGAAATATGACATGAATAGAGACTACTCAACTCCCTTATAGAGACAAAGATGTTACTGGTATACAAACATTAGATACGTTAGTGGGTCACATTATATAAACCACGTTGTTGTATTCAAAACAATTACATCTTTTTATCTTTTGTTAAATCCTTCTATAGTTCAAGAGATGACATTCAAAGTCCGACTACACCATTATGGAAGTTTCACTTCACCACCTGGAAGAAATTTTGTAGGTGGTATAGTTGCTTGTGTAGATCCAGTTGATTACGAAACTTTTTCGGTCAATCAGTTGAAAATAATCTTAACCAATTGTTTAGGTTATGATGAAAACTCCCCAACCTTTTTTTATTTAAAGAAACCAAACTGTAGTCTTGATTCAGGACTCGAACTATTAGTTGATGCAATGGAAGACCCCGAACGTATACGAAAGTATACTCAACTTCAGCAAAACCAACTACATGTGTACGTATCACGGGTGGAGTTATCCCACTTGTTGTGCCCAAGGAATGCAAAACGAGGGTTTCAAGAAGAAAAACAAGATAAACCTTCATGTTCAAAAAGTTATTTGACTAGTGGCTAAGTCTGGTTATGTTCAGCTTGCAATGTCACGTTATGCTACTTTGTCGTTGTATTGAATGAAATTCAGTTGTTCCTTCTTTCATTCATATAAAATGCTAGAGTTCTACATATAATACGAACTTTTATTCATTACACTACCAAAGTGAAATACTACATCGAAATAAAAATATAAAGTACGATAGATGAAAAAAATTATACCATTAAACATTAAATCCTAAAAGTTGCTTGACTGACAATGTTAGAAGAATTATTGATTCTTTGTTGGGCCTAATGAAGAATGAGCCAGAATCTCCTTCAACCCCCACAGTTATGGTTTAGGGTTTAGGGTTTAAGGTTTAGGGTTTAGGTTTTATTGTTTAGGGTTTATGGTTTAGGGGGTTTAGGGTTTAGGGTTTAGGGTTTAGGGTTTAGGGTTTAGGGTTTGGTTTAGGGTTTAGGTTTATGGTTTAGGTTTAGGGTTTAGGGTTTAGGGTTTAGGGTTTAGGGTTTAGGGTTTAGGGTTTAGGGTTTAGGTTTTAGGGTTTAGGGTTTAGGGTTTATGGTTTATGGTTTATGGTTTAGGGTTTATGGTTTAGGGTTTAGGGTTTAGGGTTTATGGTTTAGGGTTTAGGGTTTAGGGTTTAAGGTTTAGGGTTTAGGGAAACTTTTTTTTGATCACATAATTGTATACACGAAATATTACATGATGGAGACTACTCATTGCCCTTATAGAGACAAAGATGTGACTAGTATACAAGCTTTTTTTTATCACATAATATTATACACGAAATATGACAAGAATCTGACTTGTCAGAAAACTTTATAGAGACACAGATGTGACTAGTAAATAAACTTTCTTTTGATCACATAATTGTATACACGAAATATGACATGATGGAGACTACTCAGTGCCCTTATAGAGACAAAGATGTGACTGGTATACAAGCTTTTTTTTATCACATAATATTATACACGAAATATGACAAGAATCTGACTTGTCAGAAAACTTTATAGAGACACAGATGTGACTAGTAAATAAACTTTCTTTTGATCACATAATTGTATACACGAAATATGACATGATGGAGACTACTCAGGGCCCTTATAGAGACAAAGATGTGACTGGTATACAAGCTTTTTTTTTATCACATAATATTATACACGAAATATGACAAGAATCTGACTTGTCAGAAAACTTTATAGAGACACAGATGTGACTAGTAAATAATCTTTTTTTGATCACATAATTGTACACACGAAATATGACATGATAGTGACTACTCAGGGCCCTTACAGAGACAAAGATGTGAATGGTATGCAAGAAATATGACATTAGTTTGACTTGTAAGGAAAACAAATTTTTTATCACATAATATTATACACGAACTATGACACATGTTAATCACTATTTGCAAACAGACGTGGTAACATTACGCTATAAATAACACATCCACGAAATTGAATGTATACACATCTTCACAATACTTACAAAAAGAAAATGGCCTTGAATTTACATAAATTCAAATGTATGTTACATTACGGTGAAATAAAGCGCGGTGTGATTATGGATCATGATATAACATATTCAGGGTTAGTTGATCTGGTGGTGAATAAGTTTAAATTGAAGCAAAATGCCCGAGTAAATTTAAATGTGAAAGTCCCTTCAGCTGACTTTCGACTCGATGTTACAGACGACAACGAGGTAAACTTTTTGTTCAATGTGCTTTAGAGTCTCCTCATTGAACTTGTACAGCTTGTATGTTTCGCAATCTAAAACAATGGAAGAAACAACAACTCTTGGTTCAACTCAAGTGCCGAGTTTTATAATTTTTCCCTACAATGGTAGAAGAAAACATCGCCCATCAAATGATTTTCAAAACAAAAACTATAACTATAAAGATGAGGCAAATTTCACAAAACCGGGTCATCATGTGCTTTCGCCTCGATAACGAATGTGAAGATGATGACTCGAGTTATAAAGATGAGGCAAATTTCACAAAACCGGGTCATCATGTGCTTTCGATTCGATAACTAACAGAAGATGATGACTCGAGTTATAAAGATGAGGCAAATTTCACAAAACCCGGTCATCATTTGCTTTTCATTTAGTTGACGAAGAGGAATATGATGGCTCAGTTATAAAGATGAGGCAAATTTTACAAAACCGTGGTCATCATTTGCTTTTCTTTCGGATAACGAAGATGATGAAAATGATTGTTTTGATGAATTAAATAAAACCAAACACCCGGTAACCATAAATGGCCTAATTTTTTGAACATATCCTCAAGTTCCCGAACCACCACTTTACACGCCAAAACCTATGCCTACAAAGGATTATAACAACAAAACCGAAATAAAAATCAATAAGGTTTTTTAACTAGGCGGAATTAGACTTGGCATACAAGGTTGAAAGCTTTACAAGATGGTTATGAATTTGTTTCAAAAAACTAACCCTATAACTTACAACATAAAATGCTTCCATTATGAACAATGTGCATGGTATATTAATGCCGACGTTGGCCAAACTCGATGTTTTTCAAATTACAAGCATGAATGATATTCACACGTGTCCCGAACCCAAACATATCCTAACCATCGAAATGCAAACAAAAAGTAATTGCTCACATTATGAAAGATAAATTAGAAGATGGTAGCCGTGATTTGAAAGGAGAGATATACAAAAGATATCATGGCACAATATAAAACATCTATATCTTACCAACAAGCATGGAGAGGGAAGGATTATGGGTTACAATTGTTAAGAGGTTCACCATTAGAATCTTTTGAAATGCTACCAGACATCACACAACTTAGAAAAAAACCCGTGGACGGTCACACGATCAAGAAAAGCAATCAAGGGTTTTGAAATTTTATTCATTGCCATTGGTGCATCGGTAAGTCTTGTTCAAATTTTTTATAAGTGCATGCAAAACAAGTTTGCTATTATAATTTTAAAATTGTTTATACGCTAGATTGCGCACGCTTATGAACCATCTTCGCCCACTACTTATAGTGGACGCGCGCATTTAAAGGGTACTTACAAGGGTACAAATTTGCAAGCCGTTGGGATGGACGGAAACAACCAAATTGTGCCTATTGCTTACGGAATATGCAGAGGGAGACTAGTGATTGTTGGTCATGGTGGATGTCAAGATTAGAGAGTGCATCGGCGATAACCCCAATATGATTATCATATCGATAGGCATCCCGCAATAGCTTCGGCAAGAAGGAATGAGTTTCCGGCGCTTCATGGTATTTGTTGTCGACATCTAATGATGAACCTTTCCTTGAAAAACAAAAAGTTAAAGGTCTATATTGGGGCATATGCAAAGCGATACTCCTCGATGAGTGGCAACGACAAATGAACATACTCCGGCCGTACAACCCAAGCACACCGAAAGCTAATGGAGGTCGATCCTAGACGCCGGTCTCGAGCACATTGCCCACGAGACGTTATAATTATTGTACATCTAACGTTGTCGAGTCTGTTAATGCATGTATCAGATTGCGTAAAGCTACCGAATAATGTTGTTGACCGACACGCATCAAGTATGGTTCAAAAGTGGTATTTTAAACGTCGGAAGCTGCAGTATTTATTGTTTAAAACATAACGTACTCAAGAATCATTTTGAAAATATATTAGATAGGTTAATTAATTTAATTTTACATTTTTCGTAGCAAAATGAAGTACGACATCACAGATTGGGCAGCGCATAAGGTGGAGAAAAGAAGAATGAAAAGCGTCAGTTGGGTTGTACACGGAATTACTCAATTTCGATATCAAGTTTATGATGGCCAATATAACCGTGAGGTGAACTTTACGACCGGTGAATGTGAATGTCGGAAATGGCAAATTTCCGGGATACCTTGTGGTCACGTTATTGCTGTTACAAGGTTTTTGAACCTAACAGATTGTGTGCAATATGTACATGACTGGTTCAAAAAGGAAAAATATCAAGCAACCTATGCAGAGTCAATTCAATTTGTTGGAAATTTTAACGAATGGGAGTATCCAAGCCATATACATCCTCTTACTCCTCCAACAATGGACAACCCTCACCAGTCGTCCGAAAACACAGATCGTATACTATCTCAAGGAGAAGAGCCAAGAACTATACATCGTAGTGTGCAAACAAGCGGGCATAACCGCCGAATTGCAAAAATCATTTGTCCCAGATCCACCTAACCGCAAGGGTAAACAAAAGCAAGGGAATTTCCAACTAATGAGCAACATGACATCGCACCTTTTATGAACAACATCACCCGCTCGATCAAACTTTTATGGAAACAATCAATTCTCATGGGAACCATTTGGCCAAAACACATACAACTAATCAACCATTTTGGCAACCATATGGTGACAACACATACCACACAAACCAATACGCTTCACAAACTTACCACCACAACCCATACCCATCTCAACAATATGTCGAAACACACACACATCACAAACATATGATCAACATAACACACAACAAGATTTCAACCTATCTCAAAGAAACCAAACGCAACCACTTGAAAATGATCTTCAATATCTAAAGTGTATCAACAATACACTTCCCAAAGAACACAACTCTCAACATCTAGATGATCAACAAATGCGGATTCAAATAGTTGGTTTAATCGGTTTGGTTTTAATAAGGTAGAAGTCAGATGTGACTAGTTAACAACTAGTAGTATGTTTTGTTTTTCGTGCATCATGCTTTTCATTCTCAATTATCCAAATGATGTCAGTCTGTCTATGTATTTGAATTTTACAAGTGATGTTTGTATTGAATAGACATTATTTGAGCATTTTTGTGTAAAATAATTTAAAGTAACAAATTTACAAGTATATGAGGCAATAATAACATGACGCTTTTTATAATGACAATATCGATACATTTTGTTTTTCCGTGACATCTCTAACTTTATACACCATCATAAACACAAAATAAGTTCATTACATTTTATAACAAAATTAAATTACATTTTATAACAAAATATTTTGTAACAAAATATTGGTATCAATATTGGTACATCAAAAAAATTATGTTTGGTAGCATACAAAATATTAGTAGCAAAATAAATAAAAATCAAATCACCAAAACATAACACAATATCATTTAGTTGAACATTAAACTAAATTTAAATACTTTGGACCTAAAGGATGAAATGTTTTCCAACCAAGGTTTTTTACTTTGAAACATCACTTGTGAAATGCTTGTTTCACATAATAGACATTATTTGAGCATTGTATTGATTTTTATTTCACATAATACTGTGAAATGCTTGTATTAAACTAAATTCTCACTTATCCAAGGTTTTTAATTTGGGGCCCACGTTCTGACCATTGTCGGATTTCGCCACTAATATTATGTGAAATGCTTGTTTCTCTTTCTTCATGTCAGCTTGTGGCCCCACGTTCTGTCCTCAATGTCCGATTTCGCCGAAGGTAAGTGGCGATATGCTTTTTTTTTTTTTTTATTACGCACGTTAATTTATTTAGATGGCGACACGTGTCCTTTAAGCATTTCTCCACCAGTAGGTAGCGAAATGCCCGACCTTTTGATATAGCAAAAAGAGGACAATCTCAAATTGAAAGTTTAGACTCAAAAGTCCGAATTGAAAGTTCGACCAGTATAAGCAAAAAATTTGTTCGATACCTATAAGAGTATTTTTGGACAAGTATGATGATTTTTAAAGTTATTACCCCATTAATTAAGGCTAATGATTTGTACACTCTAATTTCTTATTTGTACACTCAAATCTGTGCATTAATCAGTTGTACATTTATCATATGCTGTTTTACCGGTTTGTACATTTGAGTGTACAAATAACAAATGAGAGTGTGCCAATCAATTTCCATTAATTAAATCATTTTTTTATGCATTTTTCAACACCAGCTTCTCAATCATATGGCATTACCGGAATAGCATTTGCTTCGACACCAAACCCACGAGGAAAGATACATTAGGCAATGATATCAAAATCTTGTCTCATAGTTTTTCATAGAAGTAAATTTAACTCGTCTATCTTGGAACAATAGGAATTTAAATCCAATCAATGCTTGTAATATTACCTTGTAAATAGGCTCTAGTTTCTTGCTAGAGACCTTTAATAAAATTCTGCCGTTCAAGAAAAAAAAGCGCCATTAAACGCTAAGTTAGGGACACCAAATTAACTACAGGCTTACTATATATATATATATATATATATATATATATATATATATATATATATATATATATATATATATATATATAAAAGTAATATTCCACATCAAACTAATTGACAACATGATTAGCATACATATATAACATAAACAATTAGGTTGAATAAAAGGATTCAAAAAGTTGAGAATATAATGATGCAGACTTCCACGGTTAGGGTGCAATGGTATGGCAATCTCATTCCCAAAGTGTCAAAAGGGCCACCAGGGACGCTACACGTCAAGCATTCTATACGGTGGGCGAAAGAGATTGCGTTGAAGATTGGATGAGAGCATGGCACAAAAGAATTTCATCCACTATTAGGGCAATCAATGAGCAAAGAAAAGAGGAAAATTGCACGCCTCAGAAGATGCTATACGACAGGGAACCTATTATCTACGCATTTTATTTGTTTTGAACCACAGAACGGTATGCAATAAATAACTTGCAAGGGAGCATCTTGTCTAGAATTATGAATCATTAGATCGTTTATATATGATGCAAGAATAATCACGCCAAGTTGCCTTAAACTTTTACTATTTGAACACTGAATCACGAAAATTGATTGAGAAACCTGGATTGAAGACCAAATCAATCTTCATGGCATGATTAATTAAACCAATTTTTTTGATGCGGCTGTCAACAAAAATTTCTCAATCAATGGGGGATAGCATTTGCTTCGACACCAAACACAAGAGGAAAGATACATTAGGCAATGATATCAATATCTTGTCTCATAGTTGGACTTTTCATAGAAGTAACTTAATTCGTCCAGCTTGGAACAATTGGAATTTTAATCCAATCAATGCTTGTAATAGTACCTTGTAAAATTTTGGCTCTAGTTTCTTGTTAGAGACCTTTATAATAAAATCTGTTGTCCCAATTATCTCTTGATCGATTATAAGTTGCAATAATTTGAATAAGTAAATATGTTCTATATTGATTAACCTTGTAACGTTACATATGTTTACATATATATAGGTTCTGAATTGGCACTATTGAACCGACATAACCTTTGCAGAAATCTAACAGAAATAACTGCCAAGTAGGTTATTAACTTTGGCTTTGACATAACTAGTCCCTAACGTTTAAACTAAACATAATACTAAGCAATGAATAAAGATTATCGGGTCACATTCTCCTCCTTAATCTTGATCGTTGCTTCTTGTTAAATCTTGAACTCCGAGCATTTGTCTCATCGTCGTGAACTTTAGTCTTGGTAGAGCCTTTGTTAATATATCCGCTCTTTGTAGTTCTCCGATGACGTGCTCCACATTGATATGTCCATTCTCTACGATTCTCGAATGAAATGATAGCGAATGTCGATGTGTTTACTTCTTCCATGAAAACGGGTTCTTGACTAGTGCTATTGCCGAAATGTTATCTACCCTCGCCGTTATCTTCTTCTCTTCTTCTCCGGTTAATTCACTAAGTAATCTCTTCAACCATAAGGCTTGACATGCTGCCGCAGAGCCGCCATGAATTTCGATTCACATGATGACAGCCATCGTTGGTTGCTTCCGAGTACACCAAGTAATGGGTGACTCTCCAAAGTAAAATACTATGCCAAGAGTTCCTTTTCCTTGATCGTTGATTCCATAACTCACCGTCAGATCCTCGTAATCTTGCAACCGCCTTCTTCTTGTAAATTATCCCATGCTCCCGTGTTCCTTTGATATATCGGATTACTTGCTTTACTGCCTTTAGGTGATGATCCTTCGGGTCTTGCATAAATCTGCTGAGTAGTCCGACTGAATAACTAAGATCTGGTCTTGTATGTAGTAAGTACCTGAGACTTCCAATTAAACTTCTGTAGTAAGTTGCGTCAACTGAGTTTCCATCTTCCGCCTTGACCAACTTAGTACCCGGATCCATTGGTATCTTCGTATCATTACTATCCGTCATACTTGTCTCCTTTATGATCTTGTTAATATAGCCTGTTTGCTTGATTGTAATCTCTTCTCCTGTCTGTGTAACTTCTATCCCAAGGTAATAAGCTAACAATCCTAAGTCGCTCATTTCAAACTTTTCTTCCATCCGGGATTTAAAAGCTTCCAATTCCTTTCTTGGAGTGCCCGTGATAATTAAGTCATCTACATAAACTCCAACAATAAGTGTAGAGTTCTTGTTCCTCTTCGAGATTGCATTTCTTAAAGTCTAAGGACTTTAGTGTTTGATCAAGCTTCACATTCCAAGCTCTCGGTGCTTTCCTTAAGCCATATAAAGCTTTATTAAGCTTATAGACTTTTCCAGAGTTTCCTTGTTGTATAAATCCTTCAGGTTGTGTAACGTAGACTTCTTCTTTTAAATCTCCATGTAGGAATGTTGATTTTACATCTAGATGATGTACTTGCCATCCATGATATGCCGCTAATGCTAATATCAACCGAATCTGTCTCTATCCGAGCAACCGTGCAAATACTTCATCAAGTCTATCCCTTGTTCTTGTACATAACCTTTGCCACTAACCGTATTTTTATATTTGATGATGTTTCCTTTTGCATCTCTCTTGGTTTTGTAAACCCATTTCAGTCCTATTGCCTTATGATTTTCTGGCAATGTTGTAAGAGTCTATGTTTTATTCTTGTTGATTGAATCCAATTCAATCTCCATGGCCTCAATCCATTTCTCGTCTGCTGATGCTTCTTTGTAGTTACGGGGTTCTTCTTCCGTAAATAACAAGCTTTGTGGTTCAACTCTACGTGCATGTCTATGTATGTCCGACATGTTCCTATATTCACGCATCGGTGTATCATCAAATTTGTCTCTTGAGTTCTCCATAGAACTATTAGTAGCTTCGCCTCTTCCGAGTGGGTCGAATGGTATGCTTCGGTGTGATTGGTGAAACAGGATCGTGAATCGATCTTGTTCATGATACGTGTTGTCATCGTTTCAGGTTGACCGTGTAAGGTTTTCATTGTCAACTCCGCCTACTACAAACTAGCCAAAAGGTGTCTTGTGTGTTCAGATCTCCTTCATTTTCGCTCCAATCCCATGGTTTTGTTTCCATAAATTTTACGTCCCTACTAACATGTTTCTTCTTGGCTATAGGTCATATAGCCTACATGCTTTTGATCCTTCCTCTACTCCTAAGTAAACCAATGGTATGCTCCTATCGTCCAGCTTCTTTAAGTGAGGCATCGTTATCTTTGCATAAGTTGTGCATCCGAATATTTTTAGGTTTTCTAGGTTTGGTTTTCTATTGTAGATTGCCTCATATGAAGTTTTATCTGTCAGGCCCTCGTGGGTACCCTATTGAGTATGTAAGGGCATGCTTAATCGCTCGCCCAAAAAGTTAATGGTAACTTCATTGCTTTCATCATACTCCTTGTAGTTGATAACACCGCCCTATTCCTTCTCTCCACTACTCCATTCTCACGTGGGAGTATGGTGTTGTCAATCGTCGCCCTATTCCGCTTTCCTTACATTACCTTGTGAATTCCTTTGATGTGAATTCACCACCTCTATTCGCTCTTAGCATTCTAATTTTCAACTTCATTTCCATTTCTATTTTCTCGCTAAATTCCTTGAATGTACTAAATGCCTCATCCTTCGATGTGAAAGTATGCCCACATAAAACGTGTACAATCGTCACTAACAAGAAAATGAGTTTCTTGCTCGAGTGTGTTCTTTGGACTAATAGGACCGCAGAGGTCTCCATATACTAAGTCCAACGGGTATTTTGATCTAAATTTGGCTTGGTTTGGAAATGGTGTTCTACTGTGTATTCCTAATAAACATGCGTCACAAATCTGTCCTACATGATTTATTCTAGGAATTCCTTCTACTAGACCTTTTCTAGTCATCTTGTTTATATCATCAAAGTTTAGATGACCTAATCTAGCATGCCATAACCATGCTTGGTTGTCTATGTTTTCTAAGAGACATATAAGTGCCTCTATCTGTAACTGGATCTTGTAGAGTCGATTCTTAGATCTTTCTACCTTCATCAACAACTTTTTGTTTATATCATACAAAGTTAGCTTGTTTCCGTCCATAATGACCTTACAACCTATTTCAGTAAGTTGTCCTAGACTAAGTATGTTGCTCTTGAGGTTTGGTATGTAGTGTAATTCGGATACTACCTTCTGTTCCTGGTTCTTACAACCTAACAAGATTGACCCTCTACCCATTATCCGTACATACGATCCATCTCCAAAACGTACTCATTCTGTTATGCTCTCATCAATATCTCTAAATGACTCTTTATACCGTCATGTGGTTACTTGCACCATTATCTAAATACCATATGCTCAGATCTGTAGCATATTTCTTTGGTTGAATTCGTTCTTCATTCAACAACACTTCCTTGTGTTCGGTTTCGTGCATAGTCATTAATAGTGATGGTTCATCGTCTTCTAAGATAAGGTTTGATTGTTCTGGGTTGTTGATGTTGCTCTACATTTACTCATATAGTGTCCAAGTTTATTGCACTTGAAACATCTTATGTTACTCAAGTCTTTCCTACTTGAATTGTCTGGGTTTCCTCTATGATTTGAGTTTCCCTTTTGTGAGTTGTTTCTGTTGTTATTATTCCACCAGTTTCCTCATGAGTAATTTGATCTACCTCCACATTTGTTAAAACATTTTCCTTTATCTAAGTGTTCACCATGTGTAAACAGTAGATTCTCCTGGCTTTCAACTTGACCTCCCTTCCGGAGTTTTATTCTTTCCTCAAACGCTTTGAGTTTTCCTGTGATCTCATCTATGGTAATGTCGTCTAGATCACTTGTTTAGTAAAATCTATAGGGTGTGGAGTCTAATAGTTTTCTAACTACAAGTGATTCATCTAATTCTTTCCCTAGTTCTTTTGCCTTCGTGACATAGCCATTTAACTTGTCTGCAAATGCATCCACCGTCTCATCTTCCTTCATATGAAGTGAGTTAAATCCAATCATTAATGATTGTAAGCGTGCTTGCTGCACTTTATCTTGTCCAACGTGTCTTTTCTTTAGTGAATCCCATAAATCTTTTGCCTTCTTACAACCCACTACTTGTAAGATCATGTCTTCCGTCAACGCTTGATATAGGAAGGCGATTGTTGCCTTATCCTTTTTGTCATCAACTGGTGTGTCTAATTTTGGTTCTATTGCCTCCCATAAACCGTGTGCCTCTAGTATGACTTTAATTTGTATAGCCCAAACTGTGTAGTTTGTGTTTTTTAACTTAGGGCATTGGTATTGTGCAACATGTGTTACGGGTTTTATTGTAGTTGATGTGGTTACTATATCATGGGTTGTCATTTTGAAAGTGTTTATTATTTTTACTTTCTAGTCTAATGGGGTTACTTCTCTTAGTATGGTACTCTTTTCTAACGTGAGAATTTAGTTTCCAGGAATCTTAGTACTACGGGATCAATAATTAGTTTTAAGGATTTCCTAATAGTATAAACTAATGAGATATATACTATTCTAATATGAATTGAAATCCAAAGTAAAATGAGAATTGTGACCTCGTTACTTTTGATGAATACGAGATGTATTCGTTTTGCCTTGTTAGTAAAACTCGTTCACCAACGTTGTTTGTTCCCACTTTATTTCCTTTCAATCTCTTGCCTCGTTACCCTTGTTTCCAGAAATCCAATTCGACTTCAGGTTTTTTTGAATTGTGTCTCGGATTTTTGCAAACGAGTCTAAAACTAAAACTTTTTAATGCCTCCTTACCTTGTTACTTTTGTTTCTGTTTTGTTTCCGAATTTTATGAATTTGATACTAACAAAACTCCTTTTGTACCACACTACACGTTCTTCTTTTTGTGTTCGTTGTACTTGATCTCGTTTTGAAATCACTAAGTCTCCTACGTACAAACCTGTTACCGCGCCTTGGTAACTCTTCCCGAATCAACAGTCCTTCGTTTTCATATTCGTTCCAGCGAAACAAAACAGTCCCTTCTGTTTGTTTCTTCTCGTTGTTGTCGTCCTTGTGTTGTATCAACACAAACTCCACACTTTTCTTTGAGTACTTCCTTCGTCCTGCGTATACGTCTTCCTCTACAACAACGTCTTGCTTTGTGTTTTTGTTTTCTAACCGGTATACACAAAGTCTCCAATCTTCTTCCCTTTGTTGTTGCCAACAAATTTGGACACCAATATCGTCTCGTGTTTTGACGCTTGCAACTTCAACGTAAAGTAGATTGTGCACTATCTCTTTTACGTTTCTCCTTATCCAAACCTCGTTCGTTTTCCTTGGAAGATTGAAAACAAAACGTTCCTGCCAAAGTAAGAACAGCGGTGTTCTTTTCTTTCCTGGCGTTTCTATTTGGCTTGGCTTCTCGTTAAGGGTTTTATGCAGAAACAGTAAAATGTTTTTGTGTATGTTAATCCTTGCTCTTGATGCCAATTGTTGTCCCAATTATCTCTTGATCGATTATAAGTTGCAATAATTTGAATAAGTAAATATGTTCTATATTGATTAACCTTGTAACGTTACATATGTTTACATATATATAGGTTCTGAATCGGCACTATTGAACCGACATAACCTTTGCAGAAATCTAACAGAAATAACTGCCAAGTAGGTTATTAACTTTGGCTTTGACATAACTAGTCCCTAACGTTTAAACTAAACATAATACTAAGCAATGAATAAAGATTATCGGGTCACAAAATCCCACCGCTCAAAAAAAAAAAAAAAAGCACTAAATAACGCTAAGTTGGGGACACCAAATTAACCCGTGAGACCGAACACCTTTGTTGTGTAATGGCCTAGATTTTCATCTTGCTAATCAGATATCGACTAAATAATATGTACTTTAAGTTCTAGTGAACCTTTTGAGAACTATGAGTCATATTCTGTATTTGTAATTGCCCTTCTTGAGATAGTAGGTAAATAGTATATACCATTTTAGGGTTTTACACTTATTCTCGTTTTAAGGAAAATGAATCTAGCACAAGATATCAAAAACCTATTATCATTTTTTCACTTATACTCGTTTAAAAGAAAATAAATCTAGCACAAAATATCAAAAATCTATTATCAGTTGTGTCACTAAAGATATATTTCAATGGCTATTTGACATTTTGTGTCAAAGGAAAAAGGAATAGTATCATCTATATTTTATTTCATATGGTTCAGGTGCATGTAGCCATAAAAAAAGATCATTCCCAGATCAAGTGGAGCACCCGGGAAGCTGCACTTAGAACATGCTGCATTGGCCGAAAGTGAGATCATTGGGTGAGAACATGGCAAAAAGGAATTCCATTCACCGTTAGAGCAATCAAGAAGAAAGGTGTAGTAGGGCACACATTAAAGCATATTATCACTGTAGATTCTTACTGTATCTTTATGCTTTCGCAGCATGTAAATATCCACCTTAATCACGTGATCTTTCTATATGTATATAAGGATGGTTGGGCTAATTAAAGGTTAAATAAAAGCATAAAGTGCAATAGTAATATGATCTAACTGATATGATTAACATGGAAATTGTTGCATCATTTGGTACAAGTTTGATGTGAGTGATTTGAGGCTTAACCTTGAAAAGTTTTTGGTCCTAATGACCCCAATTATACAACTAACTAATCCCATATACACTTTACAGACAGTGCTATGTGCCCATAAAGGAGGTATGTATGGCATGCTTAGCCAAACTTATCAACTTGAGCTTAACTAAAGCATATAATATATATAAAGCACATATACTTTAAGTTACTTTACTGCCCAAGATACTTGGTGGGGTGAGGGTGTGTTAAGCTCTGATTGACTTTCTTTTTAAAAATTTAAAGATGAAAAGCCACCCTTTACTATGTATAGTCTTCTTCATCTCTAATGTTATGTCATATTAATCGTATCTTAACTATAGTGTATGTGTACACGTAAATGTCCACATACATAACACAATACTAATTGTAGGATAACTTGAATATATAAAGTAACTTTATGATATGAACAATTTTCGTCAGCTAGTTTAGAACTATTTTCCGCTATTAGTTCTAATTCGATGTCTTAGTAGTTTAATAAAATGTGCAACACTTTGGTATCTACGGAAAACATAACTTGAATCATATTCTATGTCCCGTGTGACAACGTTAATGATCAGGAGATACATGTCGATATAAATGTGATAACACGCAATTAGGCCCCTCATTTGTGGATCTTGAGCTACATAGAATTAAACTAATGCAAATGAATTGTAGCTTTCTGTTCGACTTTGTGTGCAAAAGTAACCACTAGCTGGAAAATGTGGTTAATATATCAAATGCTTTTGGTGTTCTTGATACAATGGATGATTCTATTATGGAAACTGTTATTCCAAGTGGTGAGGTTTGTACAAGCAAAGTGACTATCACCTCTATTGTTGATGGTGGATACGGGATAACCAATTATAGCATTCCAAGTTCGACCAAAGCATCTCCTGCTGGTCCTTCAAATTGTTCTCCTGATGTGGGTAAAGATGGGAGTAAATCTGGTAATCCGATTTCTAAGGTTGGGGATTTGGTTGGTTCGGATAGTAATGATCATGAAGTTCTTGAAGAGTATAATGAAACCGCTAGTTTTATGGCATATGATGGTTCTATTAGTGGTAGCGGAGCGGGAAAGAAGAGCTTATATGAGCAATGCAATGATGACACCTATGATCAGAGCCCTTATGTTGATTGTTAATACAAATAAACCATAAAAACATTTACTTATATCTTACGATCTTCTTATGTTTTGTTGATAACAATCGTATAATCATTTTAACGAAATAAATAGAATACGTAAGTTTTCGAGCCAATAGCTTTCTAACTCATTTGACTAAACAAATAAGCCATCAAACATGTCTAGTTAAATAGTTTATACAAAGCCAAAACCATTTTATAAAACACTTATTAATTAAAACTTGTTACTTACACTTATATAAAAATACGTAGTTAAAATCTAAATAAACATGTAAGTAAATAGTTTGGACTATCCATAAACCAAAACTCATGACTCATAACCCATGACCCATGACCCATAACTCATGACCCATGTGCATTACATCATGCATGACATCAATTTGGGTAAAGTCCATGACCCATGACCCAAAGTCCATAACCCATAACCCAAAGTATGATTTGCATCATGCATGACATCATGTTGGGTATACATGACCCATAGTTCATAACTCATGACCCAAAGCTGGAAGTGTAACCCAAAATTCGTACTAAAATAACCCAAACACCGGATCCCTTGGATTACACTTTTCGGATCCCTCTGGGAAGGGATCCGGCTGATCAAAGCAGTTTTTGCTTATAAATAGAGAGTCATTTCTTCTCACCTCTTTTAGATATATCTTCTCTCTATATTCTTACTTCTCTAACCTCATATCTAAGGATCATCCATGTAGCTTTTATCTTAGTAATTCTCTAGGTTCCTCTTAAAGACGAGATCATGACATTTGGCATAGAAGACTTGCAAGCTCGAAGGCATGGGTTGCTAGGCTTCGTTATCATCACAAGATCACAGAAGCGTTTCTTGTTATTGATTCTTCTTAAGTATGTCATAGGTGTGTTGTGATAGTTGGTGTAGTTGGGTTATAGTTCCTCCGATATAAAAGAACTCAGTATTTAGATTTTTACCGGATAAAGTGTAAGTGACGTAGGTTTGGTTCTACATTGTGGAAGAACCTGGTATCTATCCTTGTACCGGATAAAGTATAGACGACGTAGGTTTGGTTCTACCTTGTGGAAGAACCCGGTATCGACTTTGTATCGGATAAGTGTAAGCAACGTTTTGAAGGCTTCTCCGCCAAGATAAGGAGATTGTGGTGTAGTGTTTAGGAACTCTCGAGTTGCGTGCTCGAGAAGTGGAGTAAGGAAAAGAAGGTGACCTTGTAACGAACCACTATAAATACTTGTATCAACGGTTTTATCTCTCTTTACTCTTATTCGTATTATAATGTCTTCATATCTAACTATCAATATCCATACACCAAAAAAGATTGACATAAGTCAATCTGAATTTTTAAAATGAAGTTTTAATTGCTAAGACTATTCAACCCCCCTCTAGTTTTCTACAATTGGCATCAGATCTATGTTACCAAGTTTCTTAGAGTATATTGTACTTTAAAAACTTGATACGATCAGTGAAAACAACAAAAAAGGAAAACCTTTGTAAAAACTGACATCAAACTCATTTTTACAAAAATGATAAAACTTCTGTTTTGGATAATGATAGTTTTGATAACATATATTATATTTTCCAACATTGCTATTATTTTTATAACAAACACTTTTAAAGAAATCTTCATGTTAGGTAGCTTCAAAAACTTTGTCTTATTTGAAGAATACGAAGTTATCACACAAAGAAGAACCTAAGAAGTTGTCAACCTAATTTACCCAAAAGGTTAAAAGCTCATGGAGTATTTCGCATATATGGTTTCAAAAACCATACAAGAAAATATAACAAATGTATGTTTTCTCGTCCATATTAGGTGTCTTAAAAAGTATTGGTTAGTTATGCCTAAAATGTTAGTTTAATGAGTTTATTTCTTATCATTATTTCATCATAATCTATTTTCTAAACCTTTTAGTTTATCTTTACTTTGGTATGGTTTATCTATAAGTATTACACTTCGTAAATTATTCTTTGCACCATATCACAATTTTCATTAATATCTTTTCACGAATTCTCACACTCTTTCAAATAATCAAGAATAGTATTCCATCTTCTCAAAACCTTTATTCTTTTAATTTCCATCACTCGAAATTCATTTACACACCTATCTCATATCACCATTCATCTCCTAAAAACACTCCAAATGAAAAAGGTGAAGTCAACACAATCATAATTTTGCTACATCTTGATCATCCTCATAACCACCTCGGATTACTCACCTATTCCAATCTCAAACTTCCTCGCGACAAATTTTCTCTTGTATATCTCTACGTGTCATTTATATATCAAATTCTTTATATTGCCTTGTGTATTAAAGATAATGAAATATAAATTCTCACCCATCTACTTCTCCTCCGTTATATTAGAACTCGCTAAAACTCTTCTTTCAATACATCTTTACTTTGGATCAATATACACTCTTGATTTACCTTAAAAATTTTTAAACTAAAAGTATTAGTGAGAAAACAAACATCCAAAATCCTTTTGTTTCTGTTGTCTTCTCGGATCCCTCCGTTATAACGGGTCAGATCCCTTTTTTAAAGGATCCAGCAGAACCGGCATGACAGATACATGTTTATTAGACAACTTCTCATTTCCCTATCTTAATCCCAAACGAAAAAAAAAAACAAAAAAAAAAAAAAACAAAAAAAAACAAAACCCTACTTACTCTCAGTCTAGTTTAATTATCATTCATCTCGGTCACCTAATCATCTCCATAAGTAATTACATCCCCTAACTTCTATTAATTTAAATTTAGGGTTTTGCTCTTTATCAAAAATTGATAGGTTTAGGTTAATTAAATCATTCACGAGTTTTTTACATCAATTTATGATTTTCTTTAGAAATTGCATCTTTTTAAAAACCTAAATTGATTTTCATAAAAAACTTCATATGGATGATTTGTGGAGTAATGACTTGAAAGCGTATTTGACAATGTTAATAAAAGTAAAAACGTAATTCGTGATAATTGACAAGTAAATTTATCAACCATCTTATGTTAATCTTCTTTAAAACCCCATTTGGTCGATTTTCGATAAATAGTGTATGAAACGTCTCTAGCCAAGACATTTATTTCCCTAGAACTTATCTAATTCAAAAAACGTTCATACACTAGACACTTTCTTGCTATGAATTAATATCTCTGTTGCGAAAATCGGTTTAGGAGGTCGATTAATCGGTGATTAATCGCTAGGCGAGGGTTAACCGCCCCAATTTTCATTAATCGACCTTATTAATCAGTTTGGTAAAAAAGCGGTCAAAAATCAGGCATAAATCTGCCAAATTGGGCATAAATCATCCAAATTAGGCATAAATCAGCCAAATTGAGCATAAATCGGCCAAATCAGAAAACAATCGGCTAGATCGGCCAAATCAAGCATATAGTTTCAAAATTTTATAACTTTATATATAAAATATCCAATCCGATTAATCTCCGCCTAACCGATTAATCGTTAGGCGATACACAGCCGCCCACCTACTGTCTAGCGATTTTTGCAACCTTGATTAATATAAATATCTATTCATTATTTTTGGGTCGGTTTGTATAGGTTTGATATGTCTCATGAGTATGACTTCGATCATAAACTAACCAACATTTATATCCCAAACATTTCACTTCAACCAAACACCCCCGGTAACCATGTTTGCGGATTTAATAATCTTAAATCTCATCACTTCCATGAGGGTCGTATCGTTGATTCATGTTTGCTCTTCCAAGAAGAAATCAACACGTCATTCCGCACTATAGGATTTGAGTGTCTTCTCAACATCAGCTAGAAAATATGTTCACGGTTTGTATCGGAATTCTTTCGTCAAGTTAAACTAGTACGTAACGAGGATCAATCCTTATCACTTTGGTTTTGGATCCAAAACCAAAAGCTTTTCTTAACTATTGAGCAATTTGCTCAAATCCTTCAAATTCCAAATCATGGGCATTATGCCTACACAGAGGATTGGTCTCTTGAGTCTCTCTTTAACTATCGTGAGGAAAATAGTCTCAATTGCTCATATATACCCTCTCCACAAGAAATAACTCATCTCCTTCAAAATCCAAACAAAATTCGTGTTCTTGTGCTCCGATATGTGTTACAACCAATGGCAATCATTCTATGTGAAAATGTCTTAAGTCTTGTAGGAAAACGTGAGCAACTTCCAGCGTGTTGTGCTCATATGATCTATTGTCTTCTAACCCAACAACCATACAACCTTGCTTATTTCTTCACTAATTGAATCGTACATTTCAAGGGTCCTAATAACAAACTAATACCCTATGGGATGTTCCTAACTCGTCTCTTTCATCACTTCATGCATACTCACCCATATCTTCAAGGTCCTTAATATTCACTTGTCAATAGAGTAATGGCACCTCTAAATGAGTCACATATATTATCCTTTCTCAATCCTGAATCGACCACCAACTATGCACCCTTTGATGATCCACCAAGTGATAATGATGAGTGAAGTAACGGGAATTAGCTCAAGTCAATCATGAAAAAGTGAAGATATTGATTATGAAAATTGTGACTTGGTCAAGTATGGTTGATGTTTAAACAATTGTGGTATTTTGTCTTTAGACTTGCTATGCTTGTATTTTGTGGTACTAAACTCATGGTACATTAAATGCGTTGACTAGCTCCTTGAACATTTGTAGTCACATAACTTATGTCTATGAAATTTTACCATATTTGATCACATATCAAATATTGGTTTTTAAACTTGTTTTATTGATTAATTATTTATTTCTCTTGCTCATTGCTATATCTTAGATTTAAAATGATTTATATGAAAATTAGTTTTGAGTTCTGATGAGTGCAAGACTATTTAGCACACTTACTGTGTTAATTTAGTTCTTACAAGCTAGATCTCTTTAATATAACTAGCCGGATCCATTTTGGAATGGATCCGGAGGAACCGGCTGCACAGATCCCTGTCTTCTATTTTTTTTACCACTCTTTCATCCTCTAGACTTTATTACATTAGTTCCTTATACCATTTTAGTCATAATTGAGCTATCCTTAGCCTCAATTGATTTCATATTCTCTTATGGGTGACATAGGATCCTTCAAAGATGTTTTTGATTTATCATTTCTCATACACTCACTATATTTCCGCTCTGGTGCTTACATCTTCTTCTCTTACCTTAAACCACTTGTTCTCATATTATTTTCATTTATTTTAATATTTTCGTTATCCATTTTACCTTCAAAATGTTCTATAACTAACTTTTTAATTCTTATAATTTTGAGATTTTTTTTATTTATTCATTCTAACTATTTCTTGATTCACATAACCAATCATAAGTCTTTATGTCATCTAGACTTATCCTTGATCATTGATTAGCCTTCTTTAGTTCTCATTACTCTATAAATCTCTTCATTAGTTATTTTTCATCATTAGTCTTAAGGTCTCAGGCTTTTCACCATTAAGACACATCCTTTCAATCATAACATCAACTCATATAGGCTAGAGCTCTTAAATGCTTGACCATTTCTCTAATTTTCTATCTCACTTAGCCGGATCCCTTGGCCAGAGCTAGCCGGATCCCTTTTGAGAAGGATCCGGCAGATCCGGGCAAACAGATACTTAAAAATAGTTTTATGCATTTCAAACCCACCTTATCCACTTAAACACTCAGCAATTTCTTTAATAATCCTCCAAGGAACTTGTAACTCAGTTAGTTGACCCTCTTGCATGTATATGATTAGATTTATAATTTTTTTAATGGTAGTAGCATTAAACATTCTTACATAAGCCCTCACTTTATAGTTCCTTGTGTTTTTACCTTCATCTCATAACTCTTCACCACCTTTCTCAGCTGCTCTAACCATCTTTCACCATGAGAAAAACCTCTATTGCATGCTCATCAACTAGAAGTCCACCTAAGAAAATCGCTCGTATCACATACGACATTTATTCAACCGAGACATCACCGATCAGGAATACTTCCACTCCAATACCACTACTTTCTCCTAGTAAACCATCATCATCTCTTGCTTTACAAGCTTCTAATCTTTCATCATCCAATGAACCTAATCTTACCTCAACACAACTAATGTTGGTTGCTCCTCGTAAACTTTATTTTGACACACCTCCTACCTCACCTCACTTTTTTGTGAACTCATTAGAAGACTTACCACCAAGACCTACCAACCCTCTACCTCTACCTTTTTTTGGCTCATTTTGGGTAATGACTAGATATCAACCATCACAGCCCGACAACATGGATATTGATAAATATGTGCCTTCACCACCAACACGCATGACTCTATCAACATCTATAGTGCATCCACAACCATCAAACCTTCCTCCCTCACTCTCAAACATACCTCCATCAACGTCACAGTTTCTTCCATCAAACCTAACTCCACCAAACACATACGTTTCCACTTGATCAATCTATGCGGATTGAGAATCCATCACAACAACATCCAAGTCATGAAAAAACTTGCAACCATTGTGATCGCACACAAAAATTGGTGCACTCTCTACGAGATGAAATACGTTTCATGTTTTATAACCTTCATGAGCGTTAAGATAATATCAACAAACCAAATCACCCTTAGGATTATTGCAAAGAAATGCAAGTACAAGTGATCACCAATCTTCCTTAATTTTAGTCATTGCATTAGGATTTCTTAAGTGTTAGATCATGTTTTTAGTTTTATAGATTGGTCATTGTTGTACCATTCTCTTTGTTTTATTACATAGATCTACTTGCCTATGCTACGCATTTTTCTTAGCATATTATGGTGTTGGTTACTCTCTTTATGGTTTAGTTTTGCGTTAAACTGATACTAACAGTTGCAGATAGTCGGATCCTTGTGTTTATACCTGGCGGATCCAGGTTCTCAGAAATATCTTTGAGACATATTTTAACTTATTCTATATGCATGCATTTTAACCATTGTTTTATAGATTTTTAAAACTCACTTGGAGTACTTGGCGCTCTCAATAAGGGGAGTTTTCGTCAAAACAAAAGCATTACTATTAGAAATAATCCATTCTAAATTTCTCCAAAATTACTTGATGCCCTCACCAAGGGGGAGCATTTGTCGAGGGAGAGCTTTGCAAATAACCTTTGTCATTTTATTTCACATTTCCTTTATCTTAATCTCATCTCATTCGGGTTAGTTTCTCTTTGACACTCTTTTTGTTTCGACAAAAAGGGGGAGAAAAAAGTAAAAACTTAATTCAACAAAAAGGGGAAGACTGTTAGTACAAATAAACCGTAAAACGTTTATTTATATCTTACGACCTTCTTATTTTTTGTTGATAACAATCATAAAATCATTTTAACGAAATAAATAGAATACGTAAGTTTTTGAGCCAATAGTTTTCTAACTCATTTCACTAAACAAATAAACCCTCAAACATGTCTAGTTAATAGTTTATACAAAGCCAACACCATTTTTATAAAACACTTATTAAGTAACATTTGTTACTTACACTTTTATAAAAATACATAGTTAAAATCTAAATAAACATAAAAGTAAATAGTTTGGACTATCAATAAACCAAAACCCATGACCCATGTGCATTACATCATGCATGACATCAATTTCGGTAAACTCCATGACCCATGACCCAAAGTCCATGACCCATGACCCAAAGTCCATAACACATAACCCAAAGTATGCTTTGCATCATGCATGACATCATGTTGGGGTACCCATGACCCATAGTCCATAACCCATGACCCAAAACCCAGAAGTATAACCCAAAATATGGACTGAAATTACCCAGGTGCCGGATCCCTTGGATTACACTGGCTGGATCCCTTTGGGAAGGGTCCGGAGAATCAGAGCACTTTTTGCCTATAAATAGTAAGCCATTTCTTCATTTCTTCTCACCCCTTTTAAATATATCTTCTCTTTGTATTCTTACCTCTCAAACCTCAGATCTAAGGATCATCCATGTAGCTTTTATCTTAGTGATTCTCTAGGTTTCTCTTAAAGGCGAGATCATGACATTTTGCATAGAAGACTTGCAAGCTCGAAGACATAGATTGCTAGGCTTCATCATCATCACAAGATCACGAAGTTTTTATTTTTTGATTCTTCTTAAGTATGTCATAGGTGTGTTGTGATAGTTGGTCTAGTTGGGTTGTGGTTCCTCCAATATAAAGGAATTCGGTATTTAGTTTTGTACCGGATAAAGTGTAAGCGACGTAGGTTTGGTTCTACCTTGTGGAAGAACCCGGTATCTAGCTTTGTACCGGATAAAGTGTAAGCAACGTTGTGAAGGCTTCTCCGCCAAGATAAGGAGATTGTGGTGTAGTGTTTACGAACTCTCGAGTTTGGTACTCGGAGAGTGGAGTAGTGCAAGGAAGGTAACTTTGTAGCTGCACCACTATAAATACTTGTGTCAATGGTATTATCTCTCATTACTCTTATTCGTATTATAGTTTCTCCATATCTAACTATCAATATCCATACACCAAAAAGGATTGATATAATTCAATCTAAATGTTGTAAAAACAAAGTTTTAATCGGTAAAACTATTCAACCCCTTCCCCCTAGTTTTCTACAATGCTGATGATGCCTTTGATGACTATGGTTTGACTGATGCTTAAATGAAGTTTGTTGACGCGTATGACATTAATCTTCGTGGGAAAATTAGATAGATTGTATGTCTTTATTTTGCATAAGTATGGTATGTCATGTCTTACGTTAGTTTAGGTCTTAAGCATTTGTAGGTGCTTTTGTTTGCCATTTTGGGTTGAGATGTGAGATTCACCTCATTCGTTATACTTAATTGTTTTTTGGCGTAATAATATTTTACCGTGTAATTAATACCCTTTTACCCCGAAAAAATATATATATATATATATAATAAAAAAAAAAAAAAAAAAAAGGGCACGTGGCTAACTTCTATTGAATGTGAAAGGTTTTTGACCATTTGATTTTACCTTCTACTTATATATGATTTGTTGTATTATAATAACAGCCACATAATCTAAGAAGTTGGTTGAAAGTCAGGTAATGTTCAATTTGCTGTGAATGAGCTGCGACGATACATGAGGTTTATTGTTAAAAGACACGCAAATTGTGCATCTCATCTTAATTAACAAAGTGCTACTTTAGTTTGCATACAAATTAAAGTGACATATAAGTAAGAATCCATCTAGAATGTTGGGCGATATGGGCAAAAGGCAAAAGAGAGAGCACCATAAATATTATAGAAATGATATATTATATCAGAGTTTTGATAACACCTGATGCTTAATGCAAGAAAGGCAATTGTTAATTTTTTGCAGAGTCTGATAACACTCACAAAGCAACCTTTTCAAAAAGAGAATGGAATCGAGTCTTCTCGAGACAAATCATTTCATAGCTCAGAATGAGAAACTCGAATTAAATTCTATACTTGTTTTCTGTAATCATGTTATCTGGAACTTCTTCGGTCCAACAATCATTTCAACTTTGCATCAACATGCATGTTCTCTAATATCATTACCAGCCAACACAATATCATTTGCAAAAAGCAAATATATCATGATAAATATCTTCTTCTATATTCATGATAATCATTTATGAAACTTTAATGCTAACTAATGCTTGGTGTATCTTGAGAGATCATCATGTCAATCAAATAGATATAGCCTTATCTAACATGAAAAAAGAATATACAATCAATAGAGGATATTATACACTGATTCTTGATGTGAAATAATATATAGAGATAGCGAAAAAGAATAGATAAAAACCAAATCTCTTTAATTCACAAAGAGGACTTTTTGACTCGCACTTCACTGTTGGGCGTGGGTTTTACGTGATTCTTTTTGGTTACACAAACATTCCTCAGATTTAACGAAATGATCGTTTCTCAAATCGGTAGGTAACAATAGAGACTATTTATGTACGTCACACAAATAGTCCCGGCCAGATTTAAAATAGGGATTGTGTTTGCAATCGCAAGTGTTCGTTACAAAAACAGTCCCTAGATTTACCGTATGGATTGTTTCTGTAATCGCAAGTAATAGGAGGGACGTTGGTGCAACTATAGGGACCTTTTTACAACACACGTAAACCAAAGGAATGTTTGTGTAAATTTTTGGTTACCCTAACAGTCTTTAAATTTAACTTAGAGGCTGTTTATTTAATCGACAAAACCAGTAGAGACATTTTTTACAATTTTTCAAGGACTATGTTTTTAATTATAAGGAAACCACTTGGACCAATCTTGCCATTTTTTCTTGGTATTTACTATTTGATGAATAGTAAATGTTTGACATATGTTTATATTATAAAATAAAATGGCATGAAAAGAATCTTTGAAGAGTCTATATATAAGGGTGAAAGCCCTCCACATCTTAGCCATACATCAAATCATGCACACAATAATGTAATTTCCAGTGTGATGGTACAGTACTTGCATGTAGTACCACCAACCAAATATTTAAATTTGGCTTGTGTATCTAATCCAAGAAAGCTTTCCACATATATTCTAGGGTTTCACCTTCTATATATGGCAGCGTGCATTTACCAAAGCAACAACAAATGTTCGGTCTACACATGATGGGAAACTATAAAGGTAAAGAGTCGTGACAGAAGAGAGTGAGCACCTATCGCCTTTCTTGCAAATTATGAGATTCATATGCTTGAAGTGATGTGTGCTCACCCTCTATCTGTCACGCGCTCTACTCTTTATTCTCTCTTATATTTCCTTTAGTATTTCAAGTTATATCTAAGGGTTAATGGCATTCTGTAAATGTGTGTAGTATTTATCAACTAGAATATATAAGGTTAGCAAGTAATGCACCATCTTCTAGTTACAAAGATATGGCCTTAAATTTGCTATTTTTGTGCTAAAATAAATATTCATTCAGATCTAACAGATACGACACTTGATCGCCTATAAAGGTAAAGAGTCGTGATGGGAAACTATAAAGGTGAAGATTCGTGACAGAAGAGAGTGAGCACTTATCGCCTTTCTTGCAAATTATGAGATTCATATGCTTGAAGTGATGTGTGCTCACCCTCTATCTGTCACGCGCTCTACTCTTTATTCTCTCTTATATTTCCTTTAGTATTTCAAGTTATATCTAAGGGTTAATGGCATTCTGTAAATGTGTGTAGTATTTATCAACTAGAATATATAAGGTTAGCAAGTAATGCACCATCTTCTAGTTACAAAGATATGGCCTTAAATTTGCTATTTTTGTGCTAAAATAAATATTCATTCAGATCTAACAGATACAACACTTGATCGCCTATAAAGGTAACGAGTCGTGATGGGAAACTATAAAGATAGAGAGTCGTGACAGAAGAGAGTGAGCACCTATCGCCTTTCTTGCAAATTATGAGATTCATATGCTTGAAGTGATGTGTGCTCACCCTCTATCTGTCACGCGCTCTACTCTTTGTTCTCTCTTATATTTCCTTTAGAGCATTTGCAACCATAACTTGAGTTATGGTTTAACCTCATGTCACGTCTGCGCCACATCAGCTTTAACATTTCACCTTAACTCACCAAAAAAACACCCGCAATCATAACATTCCTAAGGTTAAACCTTAACTCACCAACAATTTACAAAAACAACCCCTCATTTAGGGGCAAAAAAAAGGCGCACGTAACGCACGTTAACTTGGTAACGTGCAATGTTTAACACCCAAATAACACCGAAGTTGCAATGGTTAACTTGGGTTAACTTGCATTTAACACCCAAATAATTTGCAAATAACACCCCAATTGCAAGTGCTCTTAGTATTTCAAGTTATATCAAAGGGTTAATGGCATTCTGTAAATGTGTGTAGTATTTATCAACTATAATATATAAGGTTAGCAAGTAATGCACCATCTTCTAGTTACAAAGATATAGCCTTAAATTTGCTATTTTTGTTCTAAAATAATTATTCATTCAGATCTAACAGATACGACACTTGATGGTTATTGTATTGTTGGGTAATAATTTGGCTAGGCCACACAACATTGTCAGTTGTAAGCAGCCTATTCTATAATCTAATTCTCAAATAGTATAATTCAAGATACACGATCTGAATTTCACTAGCTCAAAGACGTAAAAACAAAAATAATAAACGTGTGAAACTGAATATTGTCTACCTACCTCCTAATTAAAGTAGGTTGTTTTCATCTTTTTAGCTGTAATCACTACTACAAAAAAAGCTAGTTAGATCGGTTAGAAAGCCTCATATAGATCGTTAATCAACCGCTCTATCTAAGGGTGATCTTTATGAGCAGGTACCTATATAGATCGGTTCATAACCGATCTTTTTATGATTTCATAAAGATCGGTGAAGAACGAATAACTGATTTATTTAATGTTTGTGTTTTGTGTTTTGCTCAGGTACAGTTAGATCGGTTTTAAACCGATCTAGTTAACAGGTATGATTTAAAAAAAATAATAATACATAAAAATTAATTTTCCCATAATTTAATCATATACAAAAGTGCAATTTTTTTCCAGAATTGCAATTCATTACCATACATAATAATATTCTAGTATAAACAACTTAGATAATGATAGCATTTAAGTTACAAAACAACTAATTGACTGAAAAACGACAATTGCAACATAATACAACCACCCTCAAAATAAGAGTTCACATGTCCTACTAACGACTATCCAAAAGTCCAAGGTCCTCCGTTGCAAATATTACGTAGAATATTAGTGTGATTAAAGAGTTCACTCCTACCTCAAAATAAGAAAAGTAATCAAGGACGCCAAAAGAGTAACGCTTGATGACCTTTGAAATCTCGTTACAGGGTTGTCGTAGTTGCAGTCGTTACCCGCTGTCAACACAACAACAAATAGAATCTAACTTACAAATCCATTAACAATTATTCACTTGTTCTGCATAAAACCGGATAAAATGCGTAAATATTTACTCACTACATGTAGCGAGGTTAAAGCCTATAAGTTGTTAAAGCCTATAAGTTGTATAAAATGCAGAAAACCAGATATCTGTTACAATTGAGTAATAAGGTCTTCTGTAAAACTATTGAAAAAACAATATATATAGCAAAAACCACTGATATCGTCATTTTGTCTATGGTATCTTTGTGGCTATTACTATATCCAAAGTAGAAACACATACCATCTAATTCTTAACAGGTTTGAATATTGACGAATATCGTTTTAATGATATAGATTAGGATAAACAGAAAAAGGGCCAAATAGGTAACTGATTATCCTAATGCTTCTTCCTAAGGTAACGTGCTTTAGTAATGAAGCGTATCAACTTTTGTGATTGTGTGTCGGACTCGAGTTGGCAATATTCCACGAATTGCTATTGGAATCATTTGTGTTATTAAAACATGACAATCGTGGGACTTCATACCAATCAACTTTAAGTCTTTCATTGACACCAACTTCTTAATGTTAGCAGAATAACCGGATGGAACTTTAACATCATGCAAGCATTGACAAAATTTAATTTTTCACCTTCGACAAGGTATAACAAGCGCCGCAAATACATTCTTTTATTACCAATCTCTTGTGGAGCAAGCTCATCTCTAATCCCCATCTCTACCATGTCCTTTCGAACATTAACCACATCTTTTGTTTTTCCTTTGATGTTTAACAATAAGCCAATCAAACTTTCACAAACATTTTTCTCGATATGCATTACATCAAGACAATGTCGGACTTGTAAATGCTCCCAATACGGTAACTTCCAAAATATAGACTTTTTCTTCCAAATATTCTTATTATTTGGCGGAGCTTTATCCTTTTTTCCAAAAACAGTTTTTATATCCTTAACACGAGAGAGTGTATCACGTCCATTCAATACTCTTGCCATCCTTCTACGCTCTACTTTACCGTCGAACAGTTTCCTTTTTTTACGGTACGGGTGTTCGTCTGGAAGTGATCTTCGATGTCCCATATACACAGTTTTTTTACAGTTAGTCAACCACCGCGGTGAGTGTCATTTTCACAAACAGACACGCCTTCTCCCTTTCGCTCCATATCCCGACAAGTTACCGTCGCGGAAAATCACTTATGGTACAAAAATCATGGCAAATAATGTGAAACTCTCTTTCTTGTACGCATCATACACTTGACGCCTTGGACCAAAGTTTTTCCATGTCATCAATTAACGGCTCCAAATACACATCAATATCATTTCCGGGTTGTTTTGGACCGAATTAACAATGACATCATGATGTATTTACGTTTCATGCATAGCCAGGTGGAAGATTGTATATGCATAAAAGAACCTGCCAAGTCTTTGTGACGATCGCTCATATTTCCAAATGGATTAATTCCATCCGAACTAAGCCCAAACCAGTATATTCCTAATCTCACTCCAAATTCTTCATAACAACTATCGATATGCTTCCATTGAGGGGAATCAGCCACATGTCTCATTTTTCCGTCGATTTTGCGATCCTCTGCATGCCACCTCAACAATTTTGCATTCTTGGGATTTGAAAATAATTGCTTAAGTCTTGGTTTGATGGGTAAATACCACAATACTTTAGCAGCAGGACCATTCTTTGTCACATCATCATCAAATTCCGTCAGATTTGTATCCTCATACCTTGAAACCTTACATACAGGACATTTGTGAGGTCTTTATACCCGTTTCTATACAATATACAATCTCTCGGACATGCATCTATTCTTGTGACTTCCAATCCCAAAGGACACATCAATTTTTTTGCTTGATACGAAGAAGTGGGCAACTCATTATCTTTAGGTAACATTTTATTTACCAACTCTAATATTTTATTGAAACCGACATCACTCAAACCATATTACGCTTTTAAGGTTAACAAGCGCAACACGGTGATAGTTTGGTAAAATTGCACAACCGGTATACAATGGTTTTCGATTCGACAAACATTTGTTGTAATTCTCGATATCGAGTTCATCATTCGCTCCGCATCATGTAGCATGTCATTGATATTTTGATTGCTACTACCACAAATATCATCGTTATTATTGACATTACTTTCAAACAACATCGTTACAATCACGTGGTGGTTCACCATGATGTTGCCACCACGTGTAGTCATCAAGAAACCCTTGTTGAAACAAATGGAATCTAATCTTATTAATATCATCATGAAAATAAAATGTGCACAATCTTTACGGACATGAAATCCGGGCTTGGCTTTCTTTGCTCGATGATCCTCGGCAGCTTTAATAAACTCGACAACCCTTTGATGAACTCCGGTAGCACGTTCTATATTGTACATCCAGTTCCTACGATCCATCCGAAATATACAATTTTATATTTTCTAATAAGATGCATGAATGATATGATAACATATGAAAATAGTTGCAAACCGTCAATCTAACTCCACTTTTTGAATATTTAGTCTCATATGTGAATACGTGTTATGAGTCGAGTATTATTGAAGAAAATCGGCAAGCATTTCCCTTAACTCCTCAAGTATGCGCATAAACGCAAACTCATAGGAGTAAGGAAAATGATGTCGATTTTCTCAAATAATACTCGATCTCATATACGTAATCACATCCTAAATGAGATAAAATATTCAAAAGCGATCCCAATGGGACAATCCGAAACTAACCTCTATTAGGTTAATTTCGAACGGGTATATAACTAAAGGGTTATGATTTAACTTAGTTTATACTAAATGCTTGAATTTTACCATCAAAATATGCTATTAATACGCGGTTAGCTTAAAAGTATAGTTAGGTAACTTACATCAACGGGTCAATAGTAGCTAGGTATCAACGGGACACATAGAAAATTCGTCAAACGAGCCTACATATGAACACACCATCAAAATCAACAAACAAAGCTTCAAATAAACACAAATTTACTCATATATAGATGAATTTCGTGTTATGAAATCTAATGGATAAATAGTAAGCATAGTTAAAACATTATATACCTTTTCAATTGAGACAATATAGATACTTGAATTTGAGATTTTTTTGAAACATTTATTGTGATTATTTGGAGCATTTATTATGTTTTTTGATAATATAGTGAGAAAAAAATGCACATACAATGTCAATATATGTCCACTATTGGTAGGTGGTTGTTTGGGCAGAGAATATATCGGTTATTATGAAAAAACCGATCTATATAATATGAAACGTGATTCCAGATGTATCGCGTCACGGGGTGTCCTAAAAATGTGTGAAATAAATAGATCGGTTAATAATAAAGAACCGATCTAACTAGTTTCAAAATGCAATAGATCAGTTATTAAATAAACAACCGATCTATGTATTACATTTCCCCGCTTTTTTCCTTTGTTAGATCGGTTTTTCACTAAACCGCTCTATATGAGGTGATCTATCTAACCTTTTATGTAGTAGTGAATTCACGTTTTGTTCACTTTTGGAAACATATATATTTCAAGACCATCTCCGATGTTGTTACTAAATGTACATTTTGCACTAACATAATGAAAAACTAGTAAAAATTGTCTCTAATGTTAGCACCAAACACGATACTATTTTAGTGCAATGGATATTGAACACACAAAATGCACTAAATATAGTAGATGCATAATTATTCATTGCACTAAAACACTATTCATTCTATTAAAACATTTTATTTTTACTAATCCTTTGATATTTAATTAATATAAAACATAAAAACTAGTTTATATAAAAACTATTTTTGTAAGCTCCACATTAATATCATCAAAATGGGTTCAATATTGATATAAAATACTTAATTTATTTTTCTTATTTATTGCACTATCATGTATTTTATAGATTTTAAAGTACAATTAGTGCAAATATATAGTGTATACATTGGAACACAGTTTATTTGGTGCAAGCATATTTCAATATGATATCTTTTTTGCACTATTTTAGTGTAGATTTTGATATCAACATTAAAGATGCCCTAAGCGGATGAATTATTTGATCCATGCTATATCTTCGCTTTTAGCTGTTCAAATTCGTATCTAGGTGAAACTTCGAGTTAAAGATGTACAAGTACCCGCCACATATATGACATGTACGTGTGCATCCATTCAGGGCCGTCCCGTGGATTTTGGATGCCCTGTTCCACTATAGCAAATTGGGCCCCTTAAACACGAATAATCCAACATACTTATGCATAGTTCCATATTGAGACTTCTCACGTTGTTCGCTACTTTGTTTCTCTAAACATTTTCGATATTCGAATTTCTGTTTCCTAAAAGTCTTAGGAGGCATAGTTTGTCTGAAAAATATTCAAGAAAAAAATGACAAGATAATTAAGTAAGTGACTAGTGCTTTAAACTTATAGTCATTACACGTAAAAAAATTATTAATTGGGTAATTGGTTATGTGTTGAACATATAATTCTTGTTTTCAGTTAAGGTATGTGTGCTTCGATCCTAGATCTAAACAATTAGAATTAGTTATATTTAATATATTTAAATCACCTAAATAATAATTAAAACAGAAAGCATAGAACAATTAAAAAAAAATACCAAGTGTATGATGATCGATTCTAAATATAAACAATCAGACTTATATCATCTATAACTAATAAATAAAATAAAATAATATAACAATAAAAAAAGGATACCTAGTGATTGGTGAAAGTTATTCATTTGTTTGTGAATGAGATTGTCCACTGTCCCAAAAACAATTGATATCCACGATTTGTAATATAAAAAGAAGTGAGACTTTAATTTAGGGTTAATAACCTATTAAAGAATCATACTTGTCACAAAAATCAGTTCCACGTAGCAAATAAAAAAAATACCTCTTTTGGCTATTTGACCCGACTAGTTTATCCTTTTTGGGCATTTTACCACTTATTCAACCGGTATCCGGTTTAATGTACAATAACCACATATTTTACCACTTTCTTCTCTCTCACACGTCCTTAAATAACAACCATCACAGCCGGCACCACCCACCTCACCACCATCACGGCCGGTTCCATGAACTTGTGTTTCTACTAAGTTCATATTTCTTCCTGCTTTGCTACCTCTTTACCACTTTCTTCTTCCGTTAACCACCACAATAACCACCCATCACCACCACCTCACCACCAACCATCACAGCGGCACCCACCTCACCACCAACCATCACAATGGCACCACCCACCTATCTCCTGCCGTAACTCCTTCATCACCTTCTCTCCCACTCGTCCTGGGTATGGCAAGTATACACTCAAGTTTGTTGATTTTGCTTAAAATCAAAAGTTAAATCACTTATTTAGTTTTCGTGGAATTATAAACCAGAAATAAAAACTAATTGATCGGTTGTGTTTGGGTTTCGGGTCAAGAACCCGTTTGGGGTTCAGTCGATCCACTGGGAAAAACGGTTTGGGAAATGGATTTGCTTATCTTTTGATAGTTATGGCTTATTTAGGTGACAAGTATATTCGAGTTTAGTAGCCAAATACAGTTGTGGTGACTGGGAAATGGATTTGCTTAGTAGTCTCACACATACAGTGGTGACTGGGAAATGGATTCGGGTTAGGTAAGAGGTGGTAATAGTTTAGTAGCCAAATACAGTTATGGATTCGAGTTTTTTTTTTTTTTTAGTATCCAAATACAGGTGACCAAGAAGACTTGAAGGGTCTTGCTTATCCTTGGGTTAAAGGGGGTTAGGTAAGAGGTGGTGACCGGAAATCGACGCGTGATGGTGAGAGTAAGAGGTAAAATGCCCAAAAGGATAAACTAGTGGGGTTTAGTAGCCAAAGGGCTATTTTTTATTATTCGTCAGCTAAACTGCTGTGACAAGTATGATCTTTAATAGGTTATTCCCTTTAATTTATATTGCTAGAATAAGAGAAAACAGGACTATGACGATACTAATGTGTGATGGACTCTTGGATAAAACTTGGGTCTACAGCTAACATATATACAGTACTAAGTTTTTTGATGCCTCTAAAAATGATGGGCCCTGTTCATTGTTCACTGTGCACACCCATATATCCGGGCCTGTATCCATTTGATTGTATGGTTAGACAATGTTAGTTAACCACAACTTTTCAAATGATTGAATCACATAATTTTTACAAAAACATTCACATAATAACATGGCATGCTAACGTTATGGATAGATATATGAGAGAATTTAAAAAGAGGAGAAAGAATACCACAAATTAGTATAACATGTAATTGTGTGAAAATACTTTTGTAAAACTTATGCGATTAAAGTGTTTCACTTTTTTTTTTCTTTTATGTTAGATGGTGACACTTGATAGAATATATTTTCTATAATTTCATTTTCGCATGTGTGATTTCGTGAAATATATATATATATATATATATATATATATATATATATATATATATATATATATATATATATATATATATATAAGAGTTAAAATAAAAGACAAATATCCGTAAAAGAATAAAAGATTTTTTCAAAAAGTTCACGAAAAATTCCCAAAAATCCCACAAGATCGGGTATGTTGGTGATAAAACTTTTGTGAAAACATTTTTATAATTTTGAGTTTGATCGCTTTTTTTAATGCACAAAACAATTTTGATGCAAAAAATTTTGATGCACAAAATTTTAACTTGTTTTAGTTTGATCGAATGTTATTTTGATGAAAAAGTCGAAAAAGTTGGCCAAGAAACCAATTTTGATGCACAAAAAAGATTTAATGCTTAAACGATATTTTCATAATTTTTTCGAAAAATATCCACTTTTAGAAAAAGTTTTCACAACTTTTTCACGCACCATCATACCCGATCTTGTGGGATTTTTTCGAATTTTTCGTGAACTTTTTTGAAAAAAATCTTTTATCTTTTACGGATATTTGTCTTTTATTTGATCTTTATCCTATATATATATATATATATATATATATATATATATATATATATATATATATATATATATATATATATATATATATATATATATATATATATATATATAGTTACTCAGTTTCCACGACTCTTGTATAGTAGGTAGGGGTTCTAATATTCTCATCTTAATTTGTAGTAGTCGTATTGTCTTTGTTTTTATTATCTCCGTCTAAATTATAAGTCAGGTTTGATTTTTGACTCAAACTTTGACCTTAAATAATTTTGTTCAGATCATATAATACTTGATGCAAAATATATAAATGGATTGTGTTTTAAATGTATTTTCATTTGGATAATTTTCATCGTGTTATATAATACAAACGAAAATATTTAAGGTCAAACTCAAACAAAAGTTCAAACCTGACTTAAATTTTGACGGATGAGATCAATGTGAACAAACCGAACCTGACTTATCTTACTTTAATTTGCATTTTGTCAACATGACCACTTTAACCATTTATTGAATTTTTTTCAGGGTTCATCTTCGTTTTATGAATTCTTCTAGCTTGTTTTTAGGGGCAAGGATCCTCTCAAGTTGTATTTTGTTCCTAAAGTAGTAACATTGAAAAAATAACTATTTTTCGTGGTGTGCAATGATCCAAACCAGAAAGATGTGCATTGTCGTGAGCTGAGAAAGTAGCCGGTTTGCCCTTTCATGATAAAGGACCAAAGTTGTCTTTGTGTGACTCAATCGATAAATGAATGAATCAAAACTGAAATATTTTTTTTTTTCCTCTAAAAAAAGGAGCAAGAATCATTTTGTGCGTTAGGTTTGATATTGGTTTGGTTCCGGTTTAAATTACCATTTCAATTACAAACTGAACCATAAACGGGACGTAATATTTCAAGTCTATAATAATGTCTAAACAACTTTTTTTATAACAACTGAACATGAGTTTTTGGCCTACTAATCACGTGAAAACCAATTCTTATCCGAATCAAACTAAAACCAAATCAAAATAGGATGACTAAACAGGACCAAAAACGAAATATATATCGAGATGAGACGGCCAAACAGAACCATAAGTAGGATACTTCTTGTACCATGGACCGAGAATTGAGCCACCCTAAGACTAAGCGTAATAAGGGTGTTATTGAAAGAATTAAGCTAATTTCTTAATTTTGGATTATTGAGGAAATAAAGTCTTAACTACAAGTATGAAAAAGGTAAAATATATTTTGTTTTTGGATATGTTTTGTTGTGGTTTTAAATATGCAGGGATTGGAAGTGTCAAAGTCTTGAAGATTGAAGCTAAAGAGTTAGAAGCCGGAAGTTGTGCAGCTAGGGTTAAGCGGTTATATAATGCCTTATTATATCTCGTTAGTTATTCATCTCTCATTTTTTTTTTTATAGTGTGGATTATTTTCTCTCTCGTTTGTGAGTTGAGAAATCTTTTTTGTTCTTTATTTCTTTATTCTTGTATATTATGAACTCAAAACCTAACATAACATTTGAAGTTGTGGTTAGATGCATTAAAAAATAAGAGGAGAGGTTGGTTGTATTCAAATATGATGTTTTGTGTGTTTTATATTAATATTTGTATAGTTTTTTACATGGTATCAAAACAACCTGTGATGAAGTAGAAAATGAAATACTTGATGAACATGAAAATTAATCTGAGGATGATGATAGTTTCTATCGAGAGTTTAATAATTTGTTTCAATCAGTAGTTGTGATACCAGACAAACATGATAACCTGAATCTTAGAAGGTCATAGAAAGACTAGTATGGCTACAAAATGAGTAATTTGAAATAAATACAAAGGTCAAATATAACATAGACAAAAAGGTTAACTACTCAAAGTCAAGTTTAGAAAATTAAATTTTTTCTACAAGTTTAAACAAGATTAGTGAACCTAAGTATTATGTTGAAGATTCTAAAAATATCAAGTGAATAGAAGATGTGGAAAACTAGAATGGTGGTTTAATAGTTTTACCGATTAAAACTTCGTTTAAAACTATTTAGATCGACTTATGTCAATCTATTTAATATGTGTGTTGGATGTTGATAGATAAGCATATAAATAAGTAATTCAAAGATAAAGAGTAAGAAACACAAAACCACGACGCGAGTATTTATGATGGTTCGGCTATAAGGACACCTTCCTTGCCCTACTCCACTCCCCGAGTTCCCCACTCGAGAGTTCGTAAGCACTACACAACACAAGATCCTTAATGTGGCGGAGAAGCCTTCACAACGTCGCCTACTCTTTATCCGGTACAAGGCTAGACACCGGGTTCTTCCACGAGGTAGAACCAAACCTATCACAACGTCGCCTACACTTTATCCGGTACAAGGCTAGATACCGAGTTCCATTACAAAGGAGGAATTACTACCCAACACAACACCAATACACAACAACCCCAAAGGAGACACACTCCTTATTACAACATCATAAGGATATTAATATCCTTTAACCCAACCTATCTATCTTCTTGTAGGACCTTAAATATATCAACCTTATCACGTTATACCAAAGCTTATCACACGAGTATACACGTAAAACAAGCACAAAGCTTATGCGTATAAGATGAAGAAGAAAAGATGAGAAAGATGGTGACTTGATGATATGTAACTCGTATGTGTTGGAGAGAAAAAGATGAAACAAGAAGCTTGTATTACTTGAAAGAAAACACACACACATACACACTCAAGCACACCCCTCAAATGACACATTTGAGGGGCATTTATACTTAAACACTAAACGCCCTAATGGGCTTGGAATTGGGCCTCGTGGACTTGGATTGGATTACAAATGATAAAGGCTAGCTTAACTAAACGTCTAACCATTTAGCTTAGCCCAATCCACGAGCCCGTTGACTATTCAATCACGATATCTAACACACGTTACAAAGTTACTAAACGTGAATGACCATGACTTCTATTAAATATTATTAAGGCTAACAATCTCCCCCTAAGGGGTGGTCATTCAAAAGATGCTCCACTTGATTAGGTCTTTACTTTTCTTGAGCTTGAACTTTGTGTGTCGATATTGAATAGTCTTGATTTTTGTTCCTTCATGCTTTGTGATCAGTTAATGTGGTTTTCTGCCTTTCGTCAACTTCTTTGGGATAGGTGTCTCCACGTCTTTCTCCACCATGCTCACACTTCTTTTTGACTTTGAGTTTCCAATGATGTTCTCTAGTCTTTAAACTCTGTAGATTCTTTGACATTGACGAAGAATCATCTTTAACTTTGTGTTGCCTTTGATTTTGATGAGAACATTCATTTGTTGTTGGTATGAGCATGGGAAGATGGTGCGGTCTCTCCTCCAAGGAACAATCATCAGTACCTGCATGAATATGTTAGTGATAAATACCAATTGATCATTGTGGACTTTTCTTAAGAATTGACCACTACGATTGTTATACTGATGAATGTCTTGATTCCATTCACCTTGGTCGGGCGAATCAGCCGTCCTAATCCCATAAGGGACATTTGGCATTACATTGAATAACATTAAATGTGACCCTCATATTCAGGATTCGATTCGTGAAAGGAATATCCTTAGCGGGATTTCCAAGACTTACGTGTTCGAATGTCGAGGTGTTAACAACATATTGTGAAAACACATCTCTAATTCTTACAAAGGTTGTTCTGAACTGGAGGCCCTCAAGAAGCTAACACGATATACCAAGTATATCTACAATTCGTGTGAGTCATTGTACACAAGCATCACTTCACGATCGTAGGCCGTTTGAGACACACTAAGCGTAACCCATAAAGAATTACCAAGTGACTTCTTTGTCGTTGTTTGATGTTGACCCCGGCAGAATTTCCATTCAATCACCGAGGATCACATTTGTGAAATCTCTCATAAATGTTCGGCGGATTGCTAAGATCTGCGTGGGACTCTATGATATATCACTTGTGTCCTCATTGTTGAACAACAAGCGATGAAATCTCAAGTGTTCCTATGAGATCTTTTAATGAATCTCGTGGCTCTAGACTCAATTAGTGCATTTTGGTTTTCTTGAGCGGAGACTAGGGAGAGGGTCTCCTTCTTCAATACCAACAATCTCTAAGACAAAGTCGATAGATTATGTAGGGTTCCCAGTGAGAATGAAACAAATCCCTTTTAAGAGGAATTGAGCGGCTAGAAGGTTTATCGCGGATGCGTCAATCGATCCATGACGTCTTTGTCTTCAATACTAGTGTCATCTAGTGACAACCAAGAGTATATGAATTGAACCCGGTTTCTGCCCTAAGGTTGGTTATGGAGGGCTATTTCATTTCACCCTTTCTTTTACTTTTCTTTTTAATTCTTCAACCCCTTCTTTCTCCTTTCTCACATTACTCATTTTTTTTCAATCATACCTAAGGACTTCTAATACTAACAATTGGTATTGTTCTTGGGTAGATCCCTCCGGCTCTGGCGGATCATAGGACGTTTATTCCTAAACTTAGTCACCTTATAACTCCATGACTGTCCCATGTTGCCATAAAACCTTTTCTTGAAAATCTCAGAGTATTTATGATTGAAAACATGTTTGAAACACTCCAAGAGTTTTATATTTTCAGAAACACTCCCCCTTCACATGTGATTATATTGTTTTAACTTCAATCTGCACATAGAGAGTAGAGTTTGCACTTTTTGAATTGATCTGCTCATGATAGACAATTTCCCATGAGACACGGTTACGTTGCTCAATTAAAGAATTTCATTGTCAGTTTTTAGGTGACAACTAGCTCTAATAACTAACTTGAAGTTGTAAACACTTCTTGAAAAGAAGGTTAGACCCATGTAAGTTCATGTCTATCACAAGTTTCTCGAAATGGTACATTTACTGACTTTGATTACTCGTTAATTCATTGGTTCCGACTGAGTCGAGCTCTTTTGAGATTCAAAGAACAATCATTAAACTTTTTAATCACATTTTAATCACGTTTCTCCCCCTCAAAAATAGCATATCTATGATGTTTTTGAAACAAAATGATTAAAAGATATGTTTTCGAAAAGCATTTGGAGAGACCGATTTAGCATGAGTTTTGAAACAATTTTGTTTTATACTCCCTTTAACGAAAGCATATTTTTCATACTGAAAATTTAGAATCAATTAAGGGTTTAGAGGAGTTATCTTGGTACCAAATGTGAGAGATTTTGAAAATCTTTTGAAAATTTCGAATCAATGGTACGCAAGATGAAGATTTTAAAAAATCTTTTGAAGATATTGAAAAAGAATTGTCTTCATTTGTTTTAGGATAAGTGCTCGATATTAATAAAAATCGATTTTGCATAGCACTTTCCTTTCTTCAAAGATCGGGTTGCATGCGGAAATACTTACAAGCCATTATGATTTTAGGAATAGTGCTTGAATTTAAAACCTTTGATTTGGTTAAGCACTTTCCTTTCTTTGAAGCGGGTCCCGAATCGATGTGTCCGAAGCCATTATTTTGAAGTCCGGTTTCATCAAGTATACGAAAGCCATTATTTTGAAGTTCGGGTTCGCATCAAGTATCTGAAAGCCATTATTTAAGAAATTTTGAGAAACGACATGTTTTATAAAACATTTAAAGAACTCTCGTTCAAGCATTTGTACATGTCCGTATCATTGTTGAATGACATTTCTATAAACGTACAGAATATTGATTATACGAGCGACATGTCGTGAGAAGAATATTTTTGGATTTTTGATTTTATATTGTTTTTGTATTTTTTGAAAGATTTTATATTTTTATATTTTGATTTTGTTGGTTTTATAAAAGAAATGGAAAATAAAAAATAAACAATTGAAAGAATGAAGAGGAAGAGTTTACAGAATTGGAACCCTCTAATGAGTTGGGTTCAGAGATATTTGATTCACCTGCAACCAAAGTCGAAGAGATTTCACAAATAACAGTGTTAGAAGTATTTGATTCCTCACTCTGAGGGTGATCACTTTCAACGGTTATAATGGTTTCTACTTCCTTATCCTGATGATTGTCACTATTATCTGTGTTGGTGCAAGTATCATGAATCTTTCCTGTGGGAATTCATCTAAGACCTACTTTGTTGAAAACTTTTCCCGTGGGTATCCACCTAAGGTAAGATCTAGGAGTTGTTTTCTTTTCAGATGCAGCGGAAGACTCATTTTTTGAAAACCTACGTCCTGAAGAGATCCACCTAGTAGGTTTCTTATCGATGTTCATCTTATCAATGGGTTTGTTTTTGTTTGGTGTCTTAGTGGATTGTACCTTGGCATTATGATTATCTGAAAAAGCACATTTTTGACATGTAGGACAGACATTCTTGTCAACATTCTTGTTTAGAGCATCTACCTTAACTTTGTCACTACAGTCATTTGGCAAATGATTCTTGTTCGAAAAAGACTTAGAATTTCTAGAGTTGTTTTTTATGTGCATAGCATGTTCTTTTGCGTGAATACTCTTAGATGCAATCCAATCCCTAGTCTTTTAAGTGTTCCTAGGTAATGGTTTACAACTACTAGTACTTCCTTGAAATCTTGTAGAATTCATCACCCTAGATGTTGCACCTAAAATTCCGTCTTTTCGAGTCTGTGCGTTTTTCCTAGCTTCTTCTAGATAGTTATTTTGGACCATGTCGTTAGAACCAACAGATTCTTTAACTGGATTTTTGGTCACATTCCGTGTACTAGTCTTAGAAATGCCAGTCTGTGGAGTGATTGTTTTCGACAAATCATTTTTCTCATTGACTTTTGGAGGAAACTGAGAAATAGACATTTTTTGTTTGAAAACCGGTTTGGGAACATTTGTTTTCTCTTCGGTCAATGGTTTTGCAAACTTAGTATCCACAGTCTTTCCTTTTTGACATTCCAGCTGAGCTCTCAAAAGATCATTATGCTCTTTCATGTCCTTGTAGGCAAGCTCATACGACAGTTTGTCATACTTGCATTCCTCGGTTTTTCGATCAAGTTGTTTAAAATATGATACATTTTCTTTTTCAAGTTTTTCAAGAGCTTTTTCATATTTAGAAACAATTGCGGAGGTCTCAGAATGGAGTCTTTCATGATCTTTAACAGAATATGTTTGTAAAACAATGGACATGATATCAGTAGACATAACATCTTCAAGAGAGAATCATTTAAATTTTCCAAAACATTGATTTGTTCAACACTTTCATTAGCTTGCTTTACGTGGATTTATGATCCTTGACAAAGTCAACTATTTCTTTCAAAATGCTTGTTCAAATGAATTACCCTTGCACCGATATTATTCAATGGAGGGCAATTTGAGTTTCAAAAACTTTTATTTTATCATCAAAACTAGAAAACCAGATGTTAGTAGTAATATTGGTTTTAGATTTGACAGTCTCTTGAAGTATCCCAATTCTATTTTTAACATCATCTAAAATGCTTCTAGCATCACTTGTGTTAAAAGGATTGTTTGAAGACATTTGTTCGATTTTCCTTTGAGATTGTGAGACAACTACAGGAGTTGAAACTGGTTTTAAAACTGGTTTGGAACAGGTGTTGACTCTTTGTTTGAAACACTGGATGTGATGGAAACTTTGACTTTTCTTTTTGTGAAACAAAAGTAATTCCATTAATTTTGTTCTATTTGTTATAGTCGATTGGTTTTATTTCTGGATTCTTTTGTTTCATTTTTGATCTACTCTCGTCAGATAGTTCTAATGTTTCAAGAGAATCACGAACAATTATGTGTTCATGCAAAGCTTTTCCATTGTTCAAAACATTCGGTCTTTCCGAGCTTTCTTGAGGAAACAAGGAGTGTGTTACCAAGAGCCATTTTTGTGTTGTATGAAAATACGGATTTGTTTGATTAATTAGTATATTGGTTGATTTAATAATAACCCGTTGTAACAAGCAAATTTTCCAATTTTTTATTTTTCATTTTTATCAAGAATTTCATCAAGAAGAGAATCTTCACGTTTTGAAAATTAGCAATCAACTGTTTCTTCTCTTTTCAAGATCGAATAAGTTGTTTGTTGTTTAGAAAGTTGGTTTTTAAGATCAGAAATTTCCTTGTTTAAAGATTTTATTTTCAAATTCAAATTAAAATCAAGCGTGTTATACTTGATTTGCAATTGTTGTTCTCTTAAAACGGAATCTCGATAACCAATTTCTAATTCTGATTCTTTGGTTTTATGAAATTCAAAAGCTTTTACGTTCTCCTTGTAACTCTCAAGCTCAGCGGTCAATTTATCATTCGCGGCCTTAACATCGCGATTGACCTTTTGAACTTTCTCAATTTCAATGTCACGATTATTGATTAATGTTTCAAATAAGGCACGTGTTTCCTCATCGGTCAGATTTTGTGTCACACACCTCCACTAGGATCCACATCCGAGTTTTGAGGTAGTATTGCTACAACTTGGATTGTCCGGTATGTACCATAAGTAGGTGCTAATGTCACGAATCTTTGTCGTCATGAGTAAACACATCAAATATGACATTGTTATAGCATGGATCAATGATTGGTATCTCGACATCGCATTGGCGTCATAGGCAGGAGGTGCGTTAGACTCGGTGCCATACTTAGCTTCTCGAAGATTTGCCATGAAGATGCGGTTGCATTGATGTCCTCTAGGTCTTCCAAATCATCCATAATAGCAAAAAGTCATTTTCCTCAACACTCAACCGCATCCCCGCTCGACTTATGTGCTAACAACATAGCTTTCAAGGTACGCAACATTTTTCTTTTCGGCTTAGTAGGACAATTCCTTGCCATGTGACCCACTCCTTGACAGTTGTAACACGTAACCCGATTACCCCGATTCACATTTCCATAATTTCCGATGATTGAGCTGCAACATTCCCATTATGATTACCCATCGCTCTATTCCCAACATTCGCTTCATCGATGTCCAACATTCGACCCAATGATTACCTTGATATGGAACCGCCTGATTACCTATGTGAAACCGAGTAGCATCCTCGTTGATTCCAATAACTCCAACCATTTGTCCTTGATGACCCATATTCACACCCGGTGTGCAATGTGCTGCTGCAGTATTTGATGAAATCCTTTGGTTGTTGTTAGTTGGTGTGGAATAGCGACCTCAATGCTTTAGTCAAAAAAGCAAATGCGATTGACAAAGCTTGTTCTTGTTCGGTTCAAGATCGGTGATTCCTTGTTCCCGGTATTGTGGATCTTGTTGTTGTTGATTGACTTATTGTTCTTGTGGGTAGAATTGTTGTTGAGGATAACGACTTGTGGTTGTGGAATGTATTTCGCAATTTGTTGTTAGTGAAGATGATGAAGCTTGTTGTTGTGAGTTCACCGGATTTGGAGTCTTTGCAATTAGTGCCAAGGGATCATGATTCTTTTCCAATCTTTCTTTCCTAACTTCATTGACTTGACTTGGTTTTGTTTCGTAAAATCGTTGAGTTGATCAAAGTTCACCGATGTAAGTCCTTTGTTTGGTTGACAATAGGGACATATCGTCCGCATTCTTACGGAAGATTGTTGAGAAATTTGATGTTACTCATGATAGTTCGGGTGCCAACTTGTTTCGATAAGCTCATTCATTAAAGTGCAAACCTTCCATAGTAGGATTCAATGGATTCTCACGGAGTTGATGTAAACCTCTCCCATTCGGTTAGCGACTTGTTCTCCGTGTCTTGTTGACCAATTTGCATTCCATTACATAGTCGCTAACACGTTCCCACATATCGTAGCGGCTTCCTTTGTTGTCTACAAAGAACAAAGATGTCTCTTGGTAAACCCAGTTGGACAATATGAATTGCCATGTCATCCGCTTCGACCGCTAGTTATCCTCTTGATGTATTCGATTCATTTTGAACACGAAAAGATGGTGGGACGGAGGTGTTGCATCGATTTGTGGTCTTGGGTGGTCATGGCTTGAAGGGTCCATTCGTAATGGATTGAATCATGAGTTTTCCATTAGGTTTGGTCTTGATGTAGCGAAGCATACGACTTGTCCATTGAAGATATCCACCTTTTTCTAGCATAGGAGGACGGTTTTCGGCACCGGCTGCATGAATGTCTTGTTGAGTATCCATTGATGAAGGTATATGATGATAAAGTTGATGTAGGATCGATTCAACGATAAAGGAGTTGTGTTTGATTAAGATTAAGCTCGGTTGTTGTAGTGAAAATTGGGTCTAAAAACTTAAAAACCTCAATAACTTTTGTTTAGAGCGTTTTTAGGACTCGAAGGTGGACCCGAATGAAAGTTCATTTGGCGTGTCATTCTCCTCGTTCTCACGGTCGTTTTGATGGGTAGAATGCTGAAAACGGAGTTACGGTTCAAAAGTTATAGCCGTTTGAAGTTTTGCTGAAAATCTTACTCGTAAACCTATTCTTAGGCATAGGATTTGATGCTTATGCGTAGAATTTGCTTAGGCGTAGACTTCCTTAGCATAGGATTCCTTAGGCGTAGGATTCCTTAGGCGTAGGATGCTTATGCGTAGGATTCCTTATGCGTAAACACTATCTTACGCGTAACCTTTAGGCTTAAGCGTAAGCTTATGCGTAAACTTAAATGCTTATAAGTAGAGTACCTTACGCCTAAGAATTAACGTATGCGTAGAAGTGCTTACTCATAAGTTTTTAGGCTTATGCGTAAGTTTAGGTTTAAAACCAAAATCCTTTACACTCTTCCAACTGTAAAATATATCCACAAGTCGAAGTGTTCCACAAATTTATCCAAGTGAGGGAAGTACTGAGTAACCGTTGTTGCACGAAGATTCTTGATTCGGTTCCAAACAGTCAGGTTTTATCACACAAGCTAACCACTTGTGAATGGTCAACCGTAATAAAATTCAAACAGCTCAGAAACCAATGCAATTAAGATCAGAGGAGTTTAGTGTATCCCCGGGTCGTTAAGTCCCAACGAGGTGTGAACACTGTAGTACAACGAATCTGCGATCGGGTGATATTGAATGGGAAAAGGTTTGTGAATTTGGGATAATTATACCTAAAGAAAAAGTTTGAAAATTACAAGGGCTTGAATGCAAATTAAAGAAAATTAAAAAGCTAAATTATATTAAATAAACGCTATCACTATTTTTAAAATTGATGAACGTTTAAAACCTAAAACGTACGTTTAAATAAAATTACGTAAACATACTAAATAAAACGTGAAAATAAAGAAGGAAAATACCTACGGATATGAAAAATACATTTTTACAATCCTAATTATAAAAGAAAATTATTATAAAAATAAAATTATTTTTATGACTATTTATTTAATTATTATTAATTAAAAACTATTTGTTAATTATTTAAAATGCACTAAAATATAAGAAAATATAAAATTAACCTAGAAAATGAAATTATAACTTATAAAAATCTAAAATATTATAAAACTAATTTTAAAACTGAAAAGATATTTTTTAGACTTTTTAAATAATTATTATTAATTAAAACTATTTAAAACTAATTAAAATGCTAGAAAATACTATTTAAACTAAGAAAATTATGGAAAAATATTTTTTTGGCTTTTTATATTTATCTTAATCTAGGAAAATTGAAAACATATTTTTCTAAACTTTTTCTGATTTATTTGTAATAAAAGCTAATTAAAAAGTCCTAAAAACTGATTTAAATAAGGAAAAATAGCAAACAGAAATAGAAAAATATGAAAAATTCAGGAAAAGTCTAAAATTATATTCTAAATCTAAGAAAAATATAAAACCATATACTAGTGTGCAAGAAAATGAAACTGTAATGTAAATGACTTGAGAATAAGCACTTAGAATAAGCTAAAAAGCACTAAAATGCACCAAATGATTACAGAAGCTAACTATTGCTAAATTAAGTCTAACTTAACTAATTAACAGTAATCTAGATTACTAAATAAGCTTAAACTAGATTTGAGCTTATGGGAATAATAATGCAAAACAGTATTTATGGGGGCACCTTTAAGCACATGCATAAGCAATCCTAATAAGCTAAGGTGAAAAACAAATATTGGGACCTAAAGATCACCTAGCAGACTACACATGGGCCAAATCTCAGCTCCTAATGAGCTTAAATGAATCCTGTGCAAAGGCTGCAAAATGCCTGTGCACACTCAGTGTATGCTGAGTGTTGACATAGGGCAAATGGTGGCTTATTGGAAGCTGATTTAAGAGCTTATAGAAACTTGATAAAATTCAACAAAAATGAGATTAATAAACTAGACCAACTGAACTTGGACATATCCCATTTTCATTAATTTTGGTTCAGAAATAAATCCATGAAAATTCAACCTAGATTTGTGAAAATCCACTTTTGCAACTTTTGACTTTTAAAGATAAGTATGAAAGGTTGACTAATCTGAGTTTTGAATCAAAATTGCTGACTGATTATGATGTTTAGAGGTAAAATAGAACTAATGCAAGCTAACTTAACTACTTTAAAACCAAGATGCTTGATTTGGACTTGTAAATCCTTGACAATGAACAACTATTGAGCATAAAATGGAAATTTGACTTTGAGTGATCTAATATGCAGAGTAAGGACTGATCTAAGTTCACTTTACCAACTTAATACTGAATCAAGTGATATTAATCCTATGGCTAACCTAAAGCACAGATTATAAAGCAAATCCAAACACTCCTGTAAAAACTTCAATAAGCAGTTTAAACTAACTAATCCTATTCCACAGTGACAAAGATTAAAACAACTAAGTAACAACTATTCTAAAGCTATAATAACAGTAAATCAAGCATCAAAATCAAGCAACCATGATCATATCATCAAGACAGATTTGAAACCAAAGATTATCAATACTCACTTTGAGTCCTTAGCCACTATGGCTTGCACAATGATCAAAGAACCACTAAACAAACTTATACCAACCCATATCAGAATGAATCAATCTCAAATCCAACATCATATCAGCAAATCAGAACAATATAACTAAGAACTTGCAGCTTTGACTTTTGTTGACTGTTTTGAGGAATTGAGTATATGAACTGAGTAATGAGTTTTTTAGTAGATAATAAGCTAAAGTGAGCTTATAAAAGCTTATAGGAATAGTAACCTACACCTTTTAACATTACAAGAGTAAATTGAGATTTTCAAAGGTAAAAATGCATAAACTGAAATTGTACTGAAAACACTGGAATTGATTATTGAAATAGCTTAGAAATACATTAAAAACACTGAAATTACAACTTATAATTAGGTTTTACAACTAGAATTTAAGTTATACTACCTACGACATGTAAAAAACTAAAACTACTCTATATATTTCTCCATACTGCTCCTCTCTTCATTTATATTGATCTTTTTGAGTTTGTGTCGACCTCTGAATCTTTCCCACTCATTTCCAGCCATTGGATCTTCTCAATTCATCATAATCGTACATGTGGAGTTTTTGGCAGGAAAAGTCTTAAAGCAGGTATATTGCATTTAATGAAATTTGGTGTATGTGGAGGTGGAGGAGGACAAGGTAGAGAGGTGTAAAGGTGGGAGTGAGGTGGAAAGGTGGAGAAAACCATCACTAGTTTCTGGTTTTGGAATTGCAGTAGAGAGTGAGAGAGATGAACAGTAGCGAGCGGTTTTTTATTTTTAAATTTTGGGCCGGGTTGGATATTGGGCCAGCTGGGTTGGATATTGGATTTGGATTAATATATAGGGTCCGTTTGTTGTAGCTTATAAACACAAGGACCAAAGTTGTAATTCTGCCAAATTGAAGGACCAAACCTGCCACTATACCAAAGTTCTCACAAGGATCATTCCTGCCAAATATGAATAGTACAAGGACCATAGTTGATTATTTTCCATTTTTAAATATCCAAGGACCATTTATGTCATTTTTGAAACTCGAGGACCAAACATATAATTTTCCAAAAGTTCACCATAAGGACCAATTCATCATTTATGAATAGTACAAGGTTTATTTTGATTATTTTCACTTTTAAATTCACCAAGGACTATATTTGACATTTTCAAAGTTAAGGGACTAAACTTGCCATTTTTGCAAATTTGAACTTCAAGGGTTTATTTTGACAACTTTTAAATCCCATGGACCTTAAATGACATTTTTCTTTATTTTGATTTACCAGGTGATTTTGACAACTTTTGAAACTGGGGACTAAAGCGCAATTATGCAAACTTGATACGTTTTCATCGATTTTGGTGTTTTGCATTTAAAACACATAAAACACTTATTTGTGATATTTCCATTATTTTGATGCATTTCGAGTGTTTCGGATGTTTTTGCGATCTAGATGGACAAAATGATGAGTATTTAGACACTCATGATCCCCACATTAAGATATTGCTAGTCCCTAGCAATCTTTTATGAAAAGTTAATGGATTTTATCTCTTTACCAAAAGCCATTACTCGGAGTAGCCAATTGTTTTAGTTCAAGTAAAACCTTGGTACAATGATAACCAAATGATTTTGAGCAAATCACCGACTTTCAACGGTTTTGATTTGTCTTTACCGAAGCCGTTTGCTCGGACTAGCCAACTCTTAGATAAAATATCTTTGGTGAGTTGATTACCAATTATGGTTTTCCAACTGCCTTTACCACAAGCCATAAACTTGCGGGCTAGCCAACTTTTCACTAATTAAAGATATGGTGAGTTGAACACCATACAATTTTGGGCAAATTGCAAGCCATAAACGGATTTGAGATATCTTTACCAAGAGTCGTTTGCTCCTGGATTAGCCAATCCTTATATGGGTTAGACATGGTGTACTGATTACCATTTGTTGTGTTTAGTACATAGTACTTCCACTAAAAAATTTTAAAATTTGGCCATTTTGGGGAAAAAGGATTAAAAGGGTACATTTATTATCAAATTAGCGAATTTCCCCACACTTAGAAATGAATATTGTCCTCAATATTCAAAGTACCATTGTTATGCGAAACTTAGAACGTAAAAGATAACATTACTAGCTAAGTGTAGAAACACAACAATTATTCTCTTTTTAATATTTACAATTTTCATTCATTTTTAGATATATATACAACATGTGGGGCATCTCCCACACTTAAGTGGTACACGGTGAAAACCCATGTTTTACTCTTGTTTTTGATTACCGAGTCGCTAGCTTGACTCGACCCAATTAATTTGATCATGGGAAGTAAGTGGAAGAGACAATCTCCATCGGACTTTCATTCAAGATGTTTGTATAAACATTGAAGTACGTGAAAGTTCCACACCGATGAGATATACATAGAACCGCTCACAAATGATAAATGAAAATGCGGATCAAAATAATGTCTTCATTCCGAAGGAGTGAAGAACAGGAGAAGCCACGAGATAGGTGAAGAAGAGAAAGAAAGTCATGATAATAATCTTGACTAACTCATCATCATCAGAAGGAGAATTCATAATAGCATGAATTTCATCTTTTAAGCTCAATTGGTCTAGACATATCCCGGATGTGTCTAGATCAAAGTAGAAGTTATCATACTCCGGTAGAGATATGATATGAGTGAGTTCACAGGAGAACTCCTCAAAGGCGAATGATTCATATTCGGGATTGATTTGAGTGAGTTCACTAGGGAACTCCTCAAAAGTGAATGATTCATAATCGGTGAGAGAATTATGAGAATGAGAAGTGGTAATACCACTAATCTTCTCTCCCATATGATCAAAATGGAACATTTGCAATTCCGGAATAGAATCATCGAACAAAAGTTCACTATCCTCAAAGGGGATAGGATATGAAGTAGGATTTTCATTAAAAGCCTCGATTCTAGAAATGAGAAGATTAACATTCAATAATGTAAGACGAAGAGATTCGTCTTGGATTATTTCTTCATCATTCTCTTCTCCTAAGTCGACAAGCTCGAAGGTAATTCCCACATAACTTATGTCTCCACAAGATAAAGAATAGTCCTCATCGAATCGAGAACATCTCAATATGATCATTTTGGAAGACAAGAGGACGAGGATATCACACTCATGATCAAGAATTCCTGTGACTCTCTTGGAATTAGGACAAGGTTCTCAACACTAGACTTTATGAATTCGTCCGATTCCTTTTCGTGAACAGTGTCAAGATGCTCGTCCCCATGCTCGAGAGTGAGTGGGAATATCGGTGTGATAACATTAGACCGAGGAGTTGAGAAGGACTAGCATACATATGTTTTATACTTTCCATTTGTTCTTCGCTAGTAATTCCATCATAGTCTTTTCTCCCCGATTTTCATGGAAGGAATTTCAACCGATGAACTTGATGAACCCGTATAAAATTGACGAATATCAAGGGTAACTTCATCATCATCATCATCAGAATGAAACGGAATCGAGAGCTAGATTTGGTCGCTTTTTCTTTTGCAATTGATTCCTAATAGATTTTTCAAAGGCAATTTGGGAATTTAATTTAGCGACCGCTCTTGACTAACAAAACTTCCATGGATTTCTCATTTGGATTGTCTTGGGATGTTTACATTCCTTCAAATCTTTCACTAAATCCAAAAGATCAAGGAGAAGATTTTGAGGAAGTGGCTCAGCCGAGGTGGTGCCCGATTCACTTGGTACCGTAGAGGTTGGTCATGATACGAAGAGTCGAATTGTTACAAGGAAATGGATTCCTTGTGTGACAATCGAGCTAGAGTGTGGACCTCCACAATACTCACAACAAGAAACCGATGTGGCTGTGAGCTATATGTGTTGTAGTCATAATTATTATCGGGAACCTTTCATAGACAAGCGTGTTTCCGATTGACAATCGAACTATAGTGTGAACCACCACAAGACTACAACAAGAAAGCTCGCCGAGTCTCACAAAGGTGGTAGGCGATGGAATAAATTAGTTGTGTTATGGTAGGAATAGGGATCCCGGTTATAGATGCACCCGTTTCCGATTCCACCATGCTACAACCGGGGCAATTGCCACCATTATAAGGACCACCACACCATTGACAACCAAGAGGGTGAGGATAAGACATAGAAAGAATCAAATGTTTACAGAGGGTTGGGATGAAGAATCAAAGATGTGAGAGGGTAAAGATGGATATTTTGGATTTTTGAAAACATGTTGTAAAAATAAGAAAGAAAATCTTTTGGGTTTTGTGTTTGTTGAAAACCGATTTTAAAATGTTTTCGGAACCGTTTTGTTTTATATGATAATAATAAGAAAATATGAACAAGGATGGTAAATATACAATGGGTGTATATTCAACAATCATCGATGCTTCAAATTAAGTAACGTTAAAGACACCTCCCAAGAATGGCGTAAAATTTGATTCGGTTCCAAACAATCGGTTTTATCACACAAGCTAACCACTTGTGAATGGTCAACCGTAATAAAATTCAAACATTTCGAAACCAATGCAATTAAGATCGAGGAGTTTAGTGTATCCCGGTCGTTAAGTCCCAACGAGGTGTGAACATCAGTAGTACAACGAATCTGCGATCGGATGATATTGAATGGGAAAAGGTTTGTGAATTTGGGATAATTATACCTAAAGAAAAAGTTTGAAAATTACAGGGGCTTAAATAAAAATTAAAGAAAATTAAAAAGCTAAATTATATTAAATAAACGCTATCACTATTTTTAAAATTGATGAACGTTTAAAACCTAAAACGTACGTTTAAATAAAATTACGTAAACATACTAAATAAAACGTGAAAATAAAGAAGGAAAATACCTACGGATATGAAAAATACATTTTTACAATCCTAATTATAAAAGAAAATTATTAGAAAAATAAAATTATTTTTATGACTAATTATTTAATTATTATTAATTAAAAACTATTTGTTAATTATTTAAAATGCACTAAAATATAAGAAAATATAAAATTAACCTAGAAAAATGAAATTATAACTTATAAAAATCTAAAATATTATAAAACTAATTTTAAAACTGAAAAGATATTTTTTAGACTTTTTAAATAATTATTATTAATTAAAAACTATTTAAAACTAATTAAAATGCTAGAAAATACTATTTAAACTAAGAAAATTATGGAAAAATATTTTTTAGCTTTTTATATTTATCTTAATCTAGGAAATTTGAAAACATATTTTTCTAAACTTTTTCTGATTTATTTGTAATAAAAGCTAATTAAAAAGTCATAAAAACTGATTTAAATAAGGAAAAAGAGCAAACAGAAATAGAAAAATATGAAAAATTTAGGAAAAGTCTAAAATTATATTCTAAATCTAAGAAAAATATAAAAACATATACTAGTGTGCAAGAAAATGAAACTGTAATGTAAATGACTTGAGAATAAGCACTTAGAATAAGCTAAAAAGCACTAAAATGCACCAAATGATTACAGAAGCTAACTATTGCTAAATTAAGTCTAACTTAACTAATTAACAGTACTCTAGATTACTAAATAAGCTTAAACTAGATTTGAGCTTATGGGATTAATAATGCAAAACAGTATTCATGGGGGCACCTTTAAGCACATGCATAAGCAATCCTAATAAGCTAAGGTGAAAAACAAATATTGGGACCTAAAGATCACCTAGCAGACTACACATGGGCCAAATCTCAGCTCCTAATGAGCTTAAATGAATCCTGTGCAAAAGGTCGCAAAATGCTGTCTGCACACTCGATGTATCTTGAGTGTTGACACAGGCAAATGCGGCTTATTGGAAGCGATTTAAGAGCTTATAGAAACTTGATAAAATTCAACAAAAATGAGATTAATAAACTAGACCAACTGAACTTGGACATATCCCATTTTCATTAATTTTGGTTTAGAAATAAATCCATGAAAATTCAACCTAGATTTGTGAAAATCCACTTTTGCAACTTTTGACTTTTAAAGATAAGTATGAAAGGTTGACTAATCTGAGTTTTGAATCAAAATTGCTGACTGATTATGATGTTTAGAGGTAAAATAGAACTAGTGCAAGCTAACTTAACTACTTTAAAACCAAGATGCTTGATTTGGACTTGTAAATCCTTGACAGTGAACAACTATTGAGCATAAAATGGAAATTTGACTTTGAGTGATCTAATATGCAGAGTAAGGACTGATCTAAGTTCATTTTACCAACTTAATACTGAAGCAAGTGATATTAATCCTATGGCTAACCTAAAGCACAGATTATAAAGCAAATCCAAACACTCCTGTAAAAACTTCAATAAGCAGTTTAAACTAACTAATCCTATTCCACAGTGACAAAGATTAAAACAACTAAGTAACAACTATTCTAAAGCTATAATAACAGTAAATCAAGCATCAAAATCAAGCAACCATGATCATATCATCAAGACAGATTTGAAACCAAAGATTATCAATACTCACTTTGAGTCCTTAGCCACTATGGCTTGCACAATGATCAAAGAACCACTAAACAAACTTATACCAACCCATATCGAATGAATCAATCCCAATCCAACATCATATCGCAAATCGTAACAATATAACTAAGAACTTGCGACTTTGACTTTTGTTGACCTTTTGAGGAATTGAGTCTTGAGTAATGAGTTTTTAGTAGATAATAAGCTAAAGTGAGCTTATAAAAGCTTATAGAAACAGTAACCTACACCTTTTAACATTACAAGAGTAAATTGAGATTTTCAAAGGTAAAAATGCATAAACTGAAATTGTACTGAAAACACTAGAATTGATTATTGAAATAGCTTAGAAATACATTAAAAACACTGAAATTACAACTTATAATTAGGTTTTACAACTAGAATTTAAGTTATACTACCTACGACATGTAAAAAACTAAAACTACTCTATATATTTCTCCATATTGCTCCTCTCTTCATTTATATTGATCTTTTTGAGTTTGTGTCGACCTCTGAATCTTTCCCATTCATTTCCAGCCATTGGATCTTCTCAATTCATCATAATCGTACAAGTGGAGTTTTTGGCGGGAAAAGTCTTAAAGCAGGTATATTGCATTTAATGAAATTTGGTGTATGTGGAGGTGGAGGGGGACAAGGTAGAGAGGTGTAAAGGTGGGAGTGAGGTGGAAAGGTGGAGAAAACCATCACTAGTTTCTGGTTTTGGAATTGCAGTAGAGAGTGAGAGAGATGAACGATGAGTTTAGCGGTTTTTATTTTAAATTTTGGGCCGGGTTGGATATTTGGCCAGCTGGGTTGGATATTGGATTTGGATTAATATATAGGGTCCGTTTGTTGTAGCTTATAAACACAAGGACCAAAGTTGTAATTCTGCCAAATTGAAGGACCAAACCTGCCACTATACCAAAGTTCTCACAAGGATCATTCCTGCAAAATATGAATAGTACAAGGACCATAGTTGATTATTTTCCATTTTTAAATATCCAAGGACCATTTATGTCATTTTTGAAACTTGAGGGACCAAACATGTAATTTTCCAAAAGTTCACCATAAGGACCAATTCTGTCATTTATGAATAGTACAAGGTTTATTTTTGATTATTTTCACTTTTTAAATTCACCAAGGACTATATTTGACATTTTTCAAAGTTAAGGACTAAACTTGCCATTTTGCAAATTTGAACTTCAAGGGTTTATTTTGACAACTTTTGAATCCCATGGACCTTAAATGACATTTTTCTTTATTTTGATTTACTAGGGTGATTTTGACAACTTTTGAAACTTGGGGACTAAAGCGCCAATTATGCAAACTTGATACGTTTTCATCGATTTTGGTGTTTTGCATTTAAAACACATAAAACACTTATTTGTGATATTTCCATTATTTTGATGCATTTCTGAGTGTTTTCAGATGTTTTTGCAGTCTAGATGGTACAAAAATGATGAGTATTTAGACACTCATCAATTCTTCACCAGAAGCTTAAGCGTAGAAAAAACACTTATAGGATAAGGGTTTTGACTTTCCTTATGCATAAAAATAGGGTTTTGACTTTCTGTACTTGTACTCTTTACGCGTAAAAATGCCAGATTTTGCAAAAACACTAATTTTCACTCAAAAACACGTTTCCAAATGATTTCTTTTGCACAAACTTCTTCCAAAACACTTAAAGATCAATAAAGTCTACAACTTTAACCTTTAAGACACGTAAAAATCAAAACTTTAAGACAAAAAGCCCACGTTTTATGTAAAAAACACAACTTTTTAAAAAGCTTTAACCAAAAAACGTAACACAAACACTCCTAAACCATTGTTAGGCGATTGATACCAATTGTAGAACCTTAAATATATCAACCTTATCACGTTATACCAAAGTTTATCACACGAGTATACACGTAAAACAAGCACAAAGCTTATGCATATAAGATGAAGAAGAAAAGATGAGAAAGATGGTGACTTGATGATATGTAACTCGTATGTGTTGGAGAGAAAAAGATGAAACAAGAAACTTGTATTACTTGAAAGAAAACACACACACATACACACTCAAGCACACCCCTCAAATGACACATTTGAGGGGTATTTATACTTAAACACTAAACGCCCTAATGGGCTTGGGCTTGGGCCTCGTGGACTTGGATTGGATTACAAATGATAAAAGGCTAGCTTAACTAAACGTCTAACCATTTAGCTTAGCCCAATCCACGAGCCCGTTGACTATTCAATCACGATATCTAACACACTTTACAAAGTTCCTAAATGTGAATGACCATCACTTCTATTAAATATTATTAAGGCTAACACTTCTACATCGATGCACCATATCGAATGTACTCCCTTGGCATCTTTAACTAATGCCTTCAACACGACCCTTTGGCACCTTTCACTAATGCCTTCGACTTGACTCTTTGGCACCTTTCACTAATGCCTTGGACACGAACCTTCGGCACCTTTCACTAATGCCTTCGACACGGACCTTCGGCACCTTTCACTAATGCCTTCGACACAACACTTCTAAGGAGGGAGGAAAGAGCTATCAACAAGATAACTTCAGCAGTCTTGATGATGACGAAGCTTGGCAACTCATGGACTTGAGCTTGCTCGACTTCAAGAGGTGGTGATCTCGTCTTTAAAAGGAACCTAGAGAATCACAGAAACACAAAACTACATAGAAAGATCCTTTGGATCTGAGGTTAGAGAGTTTACAATACTAAGAGAGAGTATGTGTAAAAGAGGTGAGTTGCAAGAGAGAAATGGATCACTATTTATAGGAAATTTTCTCTAATTTTCCCCGGTTCCCATAGATCCCTCCCCAAAGGGATCCGGCTAGTGTAATCCAAGTGATCCGGCAGCTGGGTCAGCTTAAGTCCGGATTTTGGGTTGCAAACCGGTTTATGGGTTATGGGTTATACATGATGCAATGTATCTAGACATTGGGTCATGGGTCTTGGGTCATGGATCATGGATAATACCCAACATGACTTCATACATGATGTCATACAATGGGTCATTGGTTATGGGTCAAGCTCCATGGGTATGGGTCATGGACTTTGGGTTTTACCCAACTATGTTCAATGTATCTAGTCAATGGGTCAAGTATTAAGATTTTTACCCATTACATTACCCATTACATTATATACACATTTTCATATTATGTAAACACTAGTTGTTATACATATGTATTTCTATAAGATGTAAACATAATTACTTGTTTAGTGTTTTATATGAAAATGTAAGTGTGTTAGTAAACTATTGGCTCAAACCATTTACGTATTTTATTTGTTTCGTTAAAATAATTTTACGTTTGTTTTTGACAAAACATTAGAAGATCGTAAAATATAAATAAATGTTTTTACGGCTTATTTGTATTAACAATCTCCCCCTTTTTGTTGATGACAAAACATAAGATTATTTTAAGGAAAAATTAAAATTCGTAAAAGTTTGAATTGAAGTTTTTACTCTCTTCTCCCCCTTGTTGTCGAAACAAAAAGAGCGTCGAAAAGAAACTAACACATTGTTTTAAAAAAAACGTGTGAAAAGTAATAATATAAAAGATTGAGAGTAAAGGAAGAGAAGAAATTCTCATCTTAGCTCCCCCTTGACGGATGCTTCCCTATGTGTGGAGGACGTCAAGTAGTAATGTAACCCTAAGTGAAAGTATTGCAAGCATTTTTGCAATAGTATTGCTTTGACAAGAAGCTCCCCATTGTCGAGGGTGTCAAAGTCTTCTTGTGTATATTGAAAATCTACAAAACAAAGGTTAGAAAGCAAGTATATGATGCATAATTTCTTTCAAATGAGACTCAAATTAGTAATAAAAGGTGCTTCTATTGCACGGATCCCACGGTTCCTCCTTGGGAGGGATCCGTCTAGGCAAAATTCAGGGATCCGTATACCTGTATTCTCATGACAGCAATATGAATGTAAAATGTGATGTTAACATTAACAAGAGTTATGTATTAAGGCACTAAACATGTTTTCAAAAACAAATTGCATACAACATGTAATATCATTCAATAAAACGAGAAAAATGTTGTGCATAACTCTAAAACTAAGAAAATGATCCAAACATGAAGTATGATTCCTAATCAATCTAAGTTAAGCTTAAGACTAGAACACCACTTGAATTCCTAAGCTCAAAGATGTTTAGTTTTGTGGGAACAATCCTTTTGGGGATTGGTTTAATTGGTTGAGTTGGTTGAGATGGAATTCTAGCATTTGCGGTTTTAACGGGTGATGATTCGGTTGAAGAGATTTCGTGGACAACCCGAGCAAGTTTCTTGGGAGGTCCTTTGGTGGATGAGTTAGCACTAGGGGCTTTCCTCATGATGAAAAGACAAATGGATAATGAGATAAAGACTTTTAGTTGCTGAGAATGAAGTTATGAATGGTGACTTAGAAGTACTAACAAAGAGGTTTATAAAGGGAAGGAATTAGTAAGTGAATTTAAACCTTAAGCCACTAAGTTCCTTCAATTTGCAATGATTTGCATCCACAAGAGTCAACTACAGAGTTTGCATAAATCTAGAAGTCAATTAAGACAAGGTGGAGTGTTCAAGTTAGCAAGGAAGGCTTGAAATGATTGTTTTAGCTAAGATTGGCTTGGTCTGTGCAGCCGGTTTCCACGGTTCCCTCAAATGAGGGATCCGTCTAGGCTAAACCTAGGGATCCGGCTATCAGTAGTCAAAAAATAAAATGATGTCTTGTAAGGTCTAATACCTATACATCTTGAGTGTTTTCAGTATTCACAGGTGTCTTAAATGATATGAGACTTAAATGATCAAGTGAAATGAGTGAGGATAGCTAATGATTGTCTTTTATGGAAAGAAATGAAGTTTTATGAGCACCATGGGTGATCAAGGATGACACTAAGAGATTTGAGAGTGTCAAGTGGAGTCAAATGATCCTAGAGATCAGATGGTAACTTAAAAGAAATTTGTGAAAATTCCTTAAAAATCATAAGAAATGAAAAACTAGTTTTTGGCCTATTTTGAGATAAGAATGACTAAAATTAATTTGTAAAAATTGAGAGAAATATCAAATTGGGTGTTTTGATATGTGAGGAACAATGTGTGAGCATTGGAGCGGAAATATGATGAGTTTTGGAGAGGTGATAAATCAAAAATACCTTGAATGTGACCCTAAGTTAGCTATGAGTGAGTGTGAGACCTACTGAGCTTGAGGAAGACTTAAGTGATCCTAAAGTATTAGGAGAAGGTTGCATTGCACTAACATACTCATGGAGTCGTGTTAGGAGCATTACCATAGGGAAGTACCATGTTATTGGCTTTCAACACACCTACCATTCTTTTAACCATGTAATAGGCAAGATTAAATGATCTTTGGTGGATGAGACAATATATCATTTGGACAAGACACGCATTGGGATGGTCTTTGTTCCTAACCAAGAAAATGACATTGTCTCTAAGAATTTCTTCCCACTTTTTGTAAACGGTAATTATCTCGGAGAGTTCCATTTGAAAGGGATCACGATGAATGAGTTCCTTGTTGCGGTTGAGACGAGATTGGTCGACCCTTTTCTTGAAGATGGTGTCTCGAACAACCATGGGGTCATCGAGAGGAGTGTGATAGATAGGTTTAGGGTCTAGTGCGAAGGATTGAACAGCTATTGACCAATCTTGGGAATACATACAAATTCCTTCACATGGTATGCGAAGAATTTGTGCGAATGTGTTGAGGGGTAAGGTAATGCTTTGGTTATTTATAATAAAAGCGATTGAGATACTTTCATCATTGTTTCGAACAATCCTAACACTTTTTTAAAATTCAAAGATAAAGACAGGATAAATTTGTTCATCAATTTCTAAGAGACAATCAAAGTTGATTGCCAAAAAGACTTGATGAATGTAGGTGTTTTCAAGGAAACATTCCTTAACTACACGACCTTCGTGGATAAGTCATTTTTCAAGCTTTTTGAAGATTTTTCTATTGGTTTTTGAAAGCCCTTCTTTTCAATAGTATCTAGAAAGGTAGTGAACGGTGTCATGGTGATCTTGTTGGGTAGCTTTAGGCATGATTGATCCTAGAAAAACAAATACTCCAATTAGGTAAAATTTGTCAAGATGGGTTTATGGTTTTGATTTGTATTAACAATGTTTTTTTGAAAACCTTTAATTGTATAGAACCTATTTGTAATGAAACTAATCTTACAATACCTAATTTCTTCAATTGGTGATCAATTGAATCTTAATTAAAAAGTCTAAAAACCATAAACCCTAGGATGAAGATGATGATGAATAAAACATATGAGTGTAATTACTTACAATGATGTTCAAGAATGAGATGCTTGAGAGTATGAAGCCCTATGGAATTTGAAGCAGAGATTGGGTCATTTTTAAGTTTGTAGGAAGAGGGAAAATGGATTATTTTGGGTTATGAAAAGCGTATAGCTGATGTCTGTGACACAGTTCCCCCGGATCCCTTGTTTTAGGGATCCGGCTAGTACAACTTGTGGGATCCGGATACTGTAGACAGAAAAAGATGTATTTGGAATTATTCTTTTTACTTGTAATAAGTTATACAATGACTTATTTTGAAAGAGAGCTTGTAGAATGAGGTTTCTATTTGAATAGACGTTTGGCCAAGGTGTTTTGACGGTTAATTGATTATTTGGTAAGTTAACCATCAAAGGTCTATTTTGCGATGATGCCGTAGGTTTGATAATCTTTAGTATTTTTAAGAGAATCAAAAGGAATACTATTCCCGATGATGAGTAAGTAAGGAAAGTAGTGAAGATAGACTTTTTGGAGACTTACGACTTTTGAAGTTAGAGTCCTAATAGTTTTATAAGACAATATTTATATGCATGGTTTTTATCATAGAAGAAAGGCACATATCATCAACATATCCATATAAGAGTATTCTAAGTAAAGATCAACTAATTTGTGATTAAGTGAACATACCTCTAAGTTCTTTTTATTGTTTTAGAGACCATAGACCCGAAATACTTCATGAGCTTTTAAGCTAATTCTTTGTACTTAGTATAAGTAGGTTGAGATTACTTTTGAGTTCTTCCCTAGGTGTTGGCTTCATTTTTCTTTTGATAGAAATGAAGTCTTTTGGAAGAGTCCTAGCAAGAAGATTTCTTAACGAGAAATTGTTAGAATAGTCTATCACTATCCAACATTTAAAATAAAATGATTTCTAAAAACATGACTTTTTGTTTTAAGAAATTTCATTCTTTGTAGTTTTCAAACATACACGGATCGTATCAAGTTTTTAAAGTACAATATACTCTAAGAAACTTGGTAACGAAGCTCTTATACCAATTGTGGAAAACTAGAAGGGGGGTTGAATAGTTTTACCGATTAAAACTTCATTTTAAAGTATTTAGATCGACTTATGTCAATCTATTTAATGTGTGTGTTGGATATTGATAGATAAGCATATAAATAAGTAATGCAAAGATAAAGAGTAAGAAACACAAAACCACGAAATGAGTATTTATAGTGGTTCGGCTACAAGGACACCTTCCTTGCCCTACTCCACTCCCCGAGTTCCCCACTCGAGAGTTCGTAAGCACTAAATAATACAAGCTCCTTAATGTGGCTGAGAAGCCTTCACAACGTCACCTACTCTTTATCCGATACAAGGCTAGACATCGGGTTCTTCCACGAGGTAGAAGCAAACCTATCACAACGTCGCCTACACTTTATCCGTTACAAGGCTAGATACCGAGTTCCATTACAAAGGAGGAACTACTACCCAACACAACACCAATACACAACAACCCCAAAGGAGACACACTCCTTATTACAATATCATAATGATATCAATATCCTTTAACCCAACCTATCTATCTTGTACATCGATGCACCATATCGAATGTACTCCCTTGGCATCTTTCACTAATGCCTTCGACACGACCCTTTGGCACCTTTCACTAATGCCTTCGACTTGACTCTTTGGCACCTTTCACTAATGCCTTCGACAAGAACCTTCGGCACCTTTCACTAATACCTTCGACACGGACCTTCGGCACCTTTCACTAATGCCTTCGACACAACACTTCTAAGGAGGGAGGAAAGAACTATCAACAAGATAACTTCAGTAGTCTTGATGATGACGAAGCTTGGCAACTCATGGACTTGAGCTTGCTCAACTTCAAAAGGTGGTGATCTCGCCTTTAAGAGGAACCTAGAGAATCACACAAACATAAAACTACATAGAAAGATCCTTTGGATCTGAGGTTAGAGAGTTTGCAATACTAAGAGAGAGTATGTGTAAAAGGGGTGAGTTGTAAGAGAGAAATGGCTCACTATTTATAGGAAATTTTCTCTACTATTCCTCGGTTCCTACCGATCCCTCCCCAGAGGGATCCGGCTAGTGCAATCCAAGGGATTCGGTAGCTGGGTCAGCTTAAGTCCGGATTTTGGGTTGCAAAACCGGGTTATGGGTTATAGGTTACACAAGATGCAATGTATCTAGACATTGGGTCATGGGTCTTGGGTCATGGATCATGGATAATACGCAACATGACTTCATGCATGATGTCATACAATGGGTCATGGGTTATGGGTCAAGCTCCATGGGTATGGGTCATGGACTTTGGGCTTTACCCAACAATGTTCAATGTATCTAGTCAATGGGTCAAGTATTAAGATTTTTACCCGTTACATTACGCATTACAATATATACACATTTCCATATTATGTAAACACTAGTTGTTATACATATGTATTTCTATAAGATCTAAACACAATTAGTTGTTTAGTGTTTTTATATGAAAATGTAAGTGTGTTAGTAAACTATTGGCTCAAACCTTTTACGTATTTTATTTGTTTCGTTAAAATGATTTTACATTTGTTATCGAAAAAACATTAGAAGATCATAAAATATAAATAAACATTTTTACGGCTTATTTGTATTAACAGAAGCTATGAATCTTGAAATGAAAGCTCTTAATAAAATGGAACTTGGATTTTAACTGACCTTCCTATTGGCAGAAAACGAATACGATGTAAAAGTGTCTATAAATACTAGTCTAATGGTGAAATAGAGAGGTTTAAACCTGGTTGAGTTGCAAAAGGATATAACCAAAAAGAGGGTATAGATTACAAAGAAATATTCTCTCGTGTTGTTAAAATTGCCACTGTTAGGTGTATGCTTGCTATTTTTGTTCAAAATATTTGGCCAACTTGACACTAATAACGCATTTCTTTATGGATATTTGGTTGAGGATGTTTATATGACTTTACCCTAGGGTTATTTTGCTTAACCTAATACTAGGTTGTGCAAATTGGTAAAATCTTTATATGGCTTTAAGCAAACCCCTAGGAAATGGAATGAAAAGTTAACTTCTGTTTTAAATGAGAATGAGTTTACACAAAGCAAAAATGATTTTTCCTTGTTCACAAAGAGCATAGATGGTGTTTTTTTATCTTTTTTTGGTAAAAGGTCAAAGACTCGGTAAATATATACTCCAAAAAGTGTTTAAGTACAAAGGATATGGGTGAATCCCATATCTCAGCCTGTTACATAGGCGGAAAGCGTACATAACAAGAAACTTCCTATTCTCTAAACAAAAAATAAACCACTGCTCAAAAGATAACATTAGACTCTTATGAAAACAAAATTACTTCCTACCAAGACCTTGGAGCTTGATACCATACGTGTCATAATAAGCATCCAAATTCCCTGGAAGATCGTAGACCTGATCTGCATAGTCATCATAATCATCTTCACGATCATGACCACAACCAAAAAGGTTCATTGACTCATCAAAAGTGTTCACAACCTCCTCTTTATCACTATCGGAATCAATAATCTCTCCCACCTTAGAGAATGGGTTAACCCTCTTAGTAGAAGAAGTAGACGGAAAATCTTTTTTATTACCTGGATAATCAACCTTTTTAATAGGATTACCATCATCATCAACAAGAGTAGCTTTCCCATCAATAAGAAGATTTTCAAACTCCCCAATTTTCTCATCAATAGGGGTAGGACCAACCTCGTTAGCTTCTATTAAATCACTCACAAGCGGTTCTTGTGATATATTACCGGTTCTAAGAGACCCAACCTCCTTAGCTTCCATTGTACTTCCAGAATCCACTACATCAGAAGGAATGCCACATTCATCAGTATCGATCATATTAAGTGTAGCAAAAGGATTAGATGTAGCAATCTTTATCCTACTCGTACTAGCCACTTCAGTGGCTTTCTTCTTTGTATTATCCACCTTCTTGGGTTCAGGAGGAGGCGCTTTAGGTTGATACCTAAACTTAGGACCCACACCAGGTTTAGTAAAATCTCCCTTACCCGGAACACGTTGACCACCATTCCTACCCTTATTCTTGTTATTGACTGTTTGAAAACCATAATTAACACTCTGTTTAGGCTGAGTAGGAGGTGTAACAGATTTAGCACAATCAAGTAGCGTACGACCAAAAAGCTTACTTGTGTATGTGGATAACATGGTCATCACTAGGAATAATCTGGATGAAATAAACAAGTTTAGAACATTTATGAGTTCAAAATTCATGATAAAAGATTTGGGTAACTCAAGTATTTTCTTGGTATTGAAGTGTTGGAATCAAATGAAAGTTTATATATGGCTCAAAGAAAATACTATCTTGAGTTATTTTCTGACTTTTGTATGCTTTCCTGCAAACCTTGAAGTACTCCTATTGAGTCTACGGAAGGTATTGTAAAGAAAGGTCAGGTCTTGGTTGATAATCTTTTAACTAGTGTTAATAATTATCAAAATTACTTGGAAAACTTATCTACTTAATACATACCTAACATTAGTTATGTAGTACATGTTCTTAGTCAACATATGCATGCACCTAATCAGTCACACTTGAAGTTAGCATTTAGAGCGTTAAGGTGCGGGAAAGGTATCTCTCTCAATTCAGTGATTTGGATGTGAAAGTATTTTTTTAATTCAGATTGGGCTAAGTGTAAAGCCACAAAGAAGTCTATGACGGGTTAATTCGTTTTCTCGGGTAATATTCTTGTTTCATGGAAGAGTAAGAAGTCGTCAGTTCTTGCTAATTCTTCGACAGATTCAGAATACATAGCAATGAATAGTGTGACTTGTGAAGTGATATGGATAATAAAAGTATTGGTTGAGTTATATATAAAACCTTCTCTCCCTATTCTTGTTAATTAATTGTGATAACAGTTTCGTAATTCAAATTGCAGGTAATCTTGTTTTTCACGAAAGAACAAAGTATTGTGAAATTGAGATGTTCTTTTTAATGGAAAAAGTTTCTGCGTGAATTGTTAAAACAATAAAAATAAAATTTGCAGACAATATTGTAGACATTTCTACAAAAAGGATTGAATGTGCAGGATCATAAAAGGTTTTGTGATTTGTGGGGTTATTTAATATGTACAGAAATTAGCTTAAGGTGGAATATTGAAAGAAATAAGCTAATTATGTATTTTGGATTATTGAGGAAATAAAGTCATAAATATAGGTACGAAAAAGGTAAAATATATCTTGTTTTGGATATGTTTTGTTGTGGTTTTAAATACTAAAGGACTTGAAGTGTCATAGTCTTGAAGATTTGGGCTAAAGAGTTGGAAGGATTATTGAGGAAATAAAGAAGTAGGGGTGTAAACGAGCCGAGCCGCTCGTGAAAAGCTCGGGATCGGATCGGTAAAAAGCTCGAACGAGCCGAGCTTAAACGAACTCGAGCCCGAGCTCGAGCCTAATTTTAGGCTCATTTAATAATCGAGCTCGAGCCCTAGCTCTGTACAAAAAGCTCGAGTAGGCTCGCGAGCCTAAACGAGCCATAGAATTATATACGTGTATATATCATCTATACGTATAAACGAGCTTAAAAGTAGTAAACGAGCTCGAGCTTTATGTAATTAACGAGTCGAGCTCAAAACATCATAAAATTAGTCGAGGCAGAGCCGAGCCTCGAGCTTGTGAAAATTTTCACGAGCCGAGCTCGAGCTCAAAGTATAAGGCTCGAAGCGAGCTCGAGCCCGAGCTCGAGCTTTATATATATAACGAGCCGAGCTCGAGCTCGGCTCGGCTCGTTTCCACCCCTATCTACAAGTATGAAAAAAGGTAAAATATATTCAGAAGAGTTATTTTACATATTAAACTTTTCTCACATATAAAGGGACTCATCTCCACCCTTCATCTTAAAAATAATTAATGGTTGAGATTAAAAGAATTTCATTATTGCACCTATTTTTTATAATTTAAATCTCTTAAACCGTTAATAGTTAAGCGAAAATAATTACAACATCGCGACAAGTATTTAATTATTTTCATGAGCTGACACTTTGATATACTTTCGAAAAAGAAAAAAAATCGTTTTTCATGTTTTTCGTCTTTTTTTCGAATCTGAGATTTGCATGAAAAAATCACATGTGATTAAACGCTAATTTGAATATCACATGTGATATTATTGTTAAATTACATATGATATGTAATATCACATGTGATATTAGCGTTAAATCACGTATGATATTCATATGTGATATTCAAATTAGTGTTTAATCACATGTGATTTTTCATGCAAATTATAATAACGAAAAAAAACGAAAAAAAAAAAAAAAAAAAAAAAAAAAAAAAAAAACAAAGTGAAAACACGAAGAAAAAAAATTGTCGGAAGTATATCAAAGTGTCTATCTATAGAAAGATAATTAAATGCTTGTCGTAATGATTTTTTTTTTTTCGCTTAACGATGAACGGTTTGAAAGATTTTAATATTTGAAAAAAATGATGAAAGTGGATTTTTTAAATTGTTGTGATTAATCTCATATATTGTATCAAATAAAAATGGAAGAAAGATGGAGGGTGGAGATTGATCCCCTGATATGTAAAGAATGTTTTGTTCTCAAACGATCTTAAATCAAATATATTTTGTTTTCGGATATGTTTTGTTGTGATTTTAAATACACAAGGACCGGAAGTGTCAAAGTCTTGAAGATTTTAGCTAAAGAGTTGGAAGCTCGAAGTTGTGTAGCTAAGGATAAGTAGGTATATAATGCCTTATTATATACAACAACAACAACAACAAACTCAATCTTTCGGAGCAGGGTAAGCGGAGGTGAAATGTAGACAGATCATACCCGTACCACCAGGATAACCCAACAGTAAAAAGACCGCTTCTAGGAGGACCTCCGACATAACGCCTTATTATATCCCATCAGTTATTCATCTCACATATCTTTTTTCCGGACCTTTTTTTTCTCTCGTTTGTGTTAAGAAATTTGTTGGTTCTTTATTTTGTTCTTCTTGTATGTACGAACTCAAACACAACATATTTGAAGTTTTGGTTGGATGCAGTTATAAAAAACAAGTTGAAAGATCGGTTGTATTCATATATGGTGTTTTGTGTGTTTTATATTCATCTTTGTATATTTTTTTCACAACTGCATCACCACGCATGCAACCCCCAAAAACACGCTTCTCCCCCACCCCAACACGCTAAAACCAAACTTTTGCAATATTTGGTCGTCTGGATGACTTAAACTTCTTCTTCTTCTTTTTTTAATCTGAGTGTATTGTGTGGTATGCTTTTGTTTAAATGATGTATGTTTATGTTGTTGATTTGTTGATCATTACTACGACTTTTTTGGTGGTCAATTTAAAGGAGTGAAAAGCTGATATAAAATGCAGTCCTTATTACATCGAATCTTAGATATATGTTCTCAATTCAGTTTTCTAATTTTATCGATTTCAACCGAACTTTCCACCACACACTATCCTTAACCAAAAGGTGCACATAAACAACCAATTGAACAAATCTATTCAAAATATGTTGAATGATTACAAAACAAAAAATATAAAAAGTATACACAACAAAAAACCATATTCCCAATACTAATAATAAATACAATATAACTAACATCAAAACATTGATGTGTGTGAATATGTAACATAAATTTAGACATTTAGTACGTGTTGACTTTTTCACAAGCCTCCCAATACGACTTCTTCACAGCCACCTCTCTTTAATATCACTTCTCCTCAATCCAACCCATCTCAAAATCACCATTTTCCCAAAATGACCCATTACAGATCAAACTCTTACAACTACACAAACTCTAACAACATGCAACTAGACACTTACAAGAATGGTACTGATAAATATGAACTTGATCACCCACCTCGTGACTTCAGGTCATATAGTGTTTCTTACAAAACAAATATGGATATAGTTGTTGCAAGTAGTAATAAGAATGATTTCAAGCTGAAAAAAGGCAAGTCGACTAACGGGTCGATGTCGAAATCATGGAGGTTCAGTAGTGATCCAGAGTTTCAAAGGAAGAAAAGAGTTGCTGGTTATAAAGTTTTTAGTGTTGAAGGGAAACTTAAAGGAGGGTTTAGGAAGAGTTTTAGATGGATTAAAGATAAGTATACCCACGTTGTTTATGGAATTTGATTATCTGATTATTGCGATATCGAGAAAATGTTAAGAGGGGGGGTCATATTTTTCTATGATTGTTTTAAGGTACAATAATTGTGTGAGCACATTTTGTACAAAACTGGTTATCTTAATGGCAAAAAACTTGTTTCTTTTGATTCTGTTTTTTATTTATGTGCATCTCTATGAATTTTGATTCTCATGATTTTTTTAGTACAGTATTAGTTCTCGTGTTTATATGTGCATAAGATGACCAAAGACCCATTGACCTAGTGGTACCCGTGAGATAGTTATGTCCTCGGTGGTGAGTTAGTTCAAGTCCTGTCAAGGACGACAGTGAGATTGTTATAATTGTGCGAGAATGAATGCGTAAGATGTATTGGGTTTGTTTAAGTCATGGAGGCTGATTGTCACTATGGGTCATAATTGCAGCCAGGAAGGGTCTAATCATGTAAATCCTGCGTGTTTCGTTATGTAATCAGATTGTTCGGGAGTATGTTTTGTGTGATCATACATAGTTATGCTAATAATCTGCTTGAATGTCGTATCCTAGGCCCTAGCACTTGATGTTGTCGTGCTTATATCAAGAATTACTAACACTTCTTAAGGGAAATGATCGGTGTTGCTAGCAGCACCTCATTTGCAATTTTAACCTCTTTTTTTGTCCATGATTAGCCTCTTATTACTTCTCGGCCGAGCATTCGCCGGTCATTTACCTAGTTTAGGTATTCACATCAATATTGTTAAGATAACTTGTCAATTACAGGTCTGGAAAAGATTAGAGTTTGAGCTTTTGTAATGATGCTGTTTATCTTGATTCAAGCTTGTTCTTTCCTATTTGTATCTTGATTAAATGAAGTTGAACATTCTTAGTTTAACACAATTGTTGCTTGTGAATCTTCTTGAAAAAAAGGGTTGGCTGTTTGAGTTTGTAGTTAACTTTTAAGTAACAATATGTATAAGTTAGGGATTGTGTCGCTGTTTATGGCGCGTTTGGTAGATATAAATTTAAGTCCTTTAAGATGGTTGGATAGGTTGTAAGTTGTAATAATGATTAGATCTTCTGGTGTGAGCTATTGATGGATTTCTGTAACTCTGTACTCAAGTAGAGCCTTGCGTGTAACTAACGAACTCCTCGATTCATTGAAATATTTGGTATTGCAAACTCATATTTCAAACTTAACCGATCAAAGTTGCACATTTTCAAATGGAAGACTCAAAGGTATAAGTGGTTTACAAAATTAGATAGCTAGTTAAAGTTGACATGTTGATGCATTCATTTAGTTTGTTCATACAAGAAATTAAAAAAAAAAAGTATTTTTGACTACATAATTTCTTTGAAGTTGACTGGTTCGTGAGGAACAAGTCCCTCTGCTGCAACCAACATAACGCAGTCACACAAGTTTAGACACAAAATTAAGCATATTTTTTAGGTCTCCCGCTCACTCTCATTCACGAAGAAAATAATAAGACCCCATGGTCTGTCAATTTACTGCAGTCCTGTCCTAAACTAACATCGCAGGTGTCTGAAATCAACATTTAACTTATTTTAACCCTCAAAATGTAGTTATAATTTAAAGGGGATAAAAGTGTATGATAGCTGAAACAGGTTGCAACTCCATTTTGTGAATAAACTAAAAGAGTAAACGCTATTTGTTTATGCCATAATCAAGGAGCGCTTGCTACGTTGCTATAACCATTCGTCTTGTGTAATTTTCACAAGGCTCTTACTTTAGTCAGATGGGTATAAAGTACATTCAGTCTACCAATGTTTGATTTGGATTGAAACCAAAATGGACAAATGACTATACTCCTAAACCAAAATCGGTTAATATACCTAAAATGAATTTTCACCGTCATAACTGAAACCAGAATGACTTGTTTATACCTAATACAGTGACGTATATCACCTCAGACAAGAATGTACTCAGACAAAGCGGCAGCACCTATAAGTCCAACAAGTGTCATAACAGATACAATGTTTGCGACTGCTGCAGAAGAAGCCGATGAGAAGTAAATCTTGTGGGAGCTGCTGTCACCCCTGAACCCTCTCACAGTCATTGCCTGTAAAATCACACAACAGATATTTAGAGTGTTTGGGACTGCTTATCAAGTGTTTCTATGGTTATCATTTAAGCATATAAGCAGCTTTGAGTGATTGGATGAAACTGCTTATCTGTTTATTTTAAAGCAGATAAGAGCTAAAAATAAGCAGGTTTATTTTTAAGCAGATAAGCAGTTTGGAATAAGTAATTCCAAACACCCGTAGTATATACTATCCATTCTACCCGAGTCAATATAATGCATTTTTATATGTCCAGCTATTGATCAAATTATCAAAATAATGACAAAGATACAAGTCAAGAAAAATATTTCAAACCTGGGTTATCTGCTCTGCGTGATTAAATATATTTTTGAAGATACGGCGGATGTACGTAAAGAATACTGCAATTTCACAGGATACACAGTAAAGTGAGAAATGGGTTAATTTCTTAAAAGAATTACTTAACGCAGACCATAAAGATAATTGCTTTTTAATCAAAGATCAATATGCGGATAATATCTATGAGTTTTAGATTTACCTTCGACTGTCTCCATTGTAGCCAACTGTTGCCAATTAATCCTCCGAGATACAATCCCCAATGCCACAATCCGAACCTAAAATGAGTACATATAACACTAAGTCGCTAAGAGTTTATTATTTAGATTAGAAAGAAAGAAGATAAACAACTAAATCCAGCTCACCTCATCAAAGACTAGGTTGATAAATCTTAACGATAGTAGAAGAGTAAGAATAACTTCATCAACGGGAACACCAATGTACTTTAAAGGCTTCATAAACCATTGTAGACCAAACGCAAGTTGTTCCGGTGTAGTAGTCGTCAAGCAAAGACTTGCACTTTGAAAAACCTACAAATAATGACCATTTTCATTTCGAGGGTCTTTGGATGTGAGTAATTGCAATAATCAGCTTTTATAGTTTGGATAAAATGATTCTGATCTTGATCATCAACTTAGTTAAGGGCAGCCAAACATTATATCACGCTGCAGGCTCTGTTACAGTTGATTATTTGGTTTAGATTATTCGAGATCACATAATTAGCTTTAAAGCACAAATTTAAACAGACACCAACAATTGGACCAAGTGGACTGCTCCTGTTGTCGACGGTTCATCATGCTAGTCAAATTTTAATCTGAACAAACTCATGTGATCGTGTCTATGAATATTTAACTAAAACATAAGAATTGAATTATTTAAAGTAAGAATAAACTTACGGTGAAAGTTAAGCAAGCAGATGTGCTAGCCACAGACAAGCCTTTTCTTGTAAGCTGCAATGGTCCTAATTTAAACAGTAGATATGAATAACCATCATAAGATGGTGGAATACTCGGCAACCCCATCATTGAAGGCGGTGGAGTTCTTGACTGAACCACCATTGGAAGAGTATCTGCACCAAGCCCCAACATTAAAAACAAAACCCCGGATAGTAGGGCAACTCTTCCCAATTGATCCTACAAACAGTATTTGGGAGTTCCCCTGCATTAGCAAACTATTATCTTCAAAAAGAGAACTCGTGAAGAAATTAAATTAGCCGTAAAAAACTGGTGATGCTTACCGTCCAAACTTGTCTTGGGAGTATCCACATGGATAATATACCAAGAAATGTGATTAATCCAAAACGCATGTATATATGGGACCTTGCTGGTAAAACGACTAATACGAGAAGCCATGCCTGCGAAATGAAAAGTATGTACTATAATTGAATATGTGTCATGTGTGGTCTGAAAATGAGGTACTTAAACTATTTTTAATATCAATTGCGAAATTCATGTTGCATTACCTCATGAAACTGATGAAACATAAAATGTAACCTATATGACGGTTGATGCTAACGATTTAAAATATTTCAACAGCTTATGTCAACTAGGGTAGTAATACGAATCTTTAAAATTCCCACTAAGGTTTATGTAATACACTCCTAAATCATGATGACTGGAGCAAAGTTATAACCAGCTTGCTCATAATACTTTGTGTAACTGTTAACACGAAAATGAAATAAATCCTTTAACGCTAATGAGAGTTTTCAGTGTTAACGTCACAATCTTTTAACAAATCACCAAAACACTACAGTATGTCACTATCTACACATGAGCATTTACAAGCATGAGTTAAATTATGCTCTATTGTCTCTATTATCGTTCATAAACAAGCAAATTTACCATAGATTAAACCTGCCCATCAAAACCATTAACTAAATATCAACCATCACCAAATGGCCTGGTAGTAAGTTTAAACTTCACTAGGTACACATCTTGCTTGGGGTTGCCAAGGAAAAGGTTGGAAACGGTCATGGTGATACCCCGATTAGGCTGCATACATCTCAAACACTCGCCCTCCCGGGTAACCTAAACAGGGAAAACCTCCTTTTCTAATGAAGCGGAAGCTAGATTCTATATAAAGTGCAACTAGAGGGTTTACAACATAAGTCAATAATCCTAAAATCTTTAATCAAATCACCCAAACACTACACGTACTAATCGAATATATGTCACACTAGCTTACACAAAACCCAAAATCTAAAAGGTGTTAGAATTAGCCTATTGTGCCGGCTTAAGGGCTTATTTGAATTTCAAAAAGCTCTTACCTCACTTTTTTTGGCTTAACTTTAGCTTATGACTTATTTAAAGGGGTGTTTGTCTAAGCTTATATAGTGGGCGTATAGCTTATTTGGTTTCGCTTATGTTCCATAAGCTCATTTTTGTGGCTTATTTTGAAACTTTTCGGCTTATATAAGCTTATCATGTCATAAGAATTTTATATAAGCTGAAAGTTTCACAATAAGCGCCCAAAAGTGCGCTTATGAAACATAAGCCGAAAACTACATAAGCTATAGGCCCGCTATATAAGCTTAAACAAACACCCCTAAGTCGATAAGCTTAACTTGATAACATCATAAGCCTGGGGTTACGAGCTTTTCATGATCAAATAAGCTCGTAACCCGGCAAAAGCTAATCCAAATAAACAAGATACAAACTTTAAACAAACCCATAAACCAAATTCCACAAACATTCCAAAAACTATAAAAAAGAATCATACCAACTTAATTCTTGGATCAACTTGATGCAAGAAAGTCTCAGGCTTAGCTATAAACTGACAAATAGGCCCAGAAGTTGCTCCTGCAATTGACCTCAGTATTTTCTCAGCTGATATCACATTCTTTGGTATCATTTTCTCCCATTTTTGTGGTTCATTTTTTTCACTGTTGCATTTGATAAGGGTTGTTTTGAAATGGGTTTTGTGAGGATGGTAGTGAAGGGATGAATGGGTGAATTTGGGGGTGTTTGGATTCTGGTGATGAATGAAGATAAGGGTGTTTGGGTGCGTTTGGGAGAGTGTGATGTTCATTTGGGTGTGGACTGCTTACAGGGTTTTTGGTTGGGTGAAGGGTGTGTGAATAAGAGCCATTTGAGAAGACTCGAAAGTTGCTCAAAATTTGGTGTAAGAATGTCAAGTTGAGTGGCCAGGTAGAAATTTGAGTGATTTGTGATAGGAAATTTGATGAAAGGTTTTCCGAAAAGTAATTTGCACACTTAAAATATTTGTATTATGTCATTTATACTCTTATACTTCGTATCATTTAAAAGAGTGTGTAAATTAAAACACAAATATTAAAAGTATAAATGTCATGATACAAAATTTTGAGTGTGCAAATAAATTGATAGAGTGTGCAAATCACCTCTTTTTCTAATATGTCTCCTATTAAGTACTTCAAAAATACATTGTTTAAGTTTTCATGTATCTATAAAAAAATTCGAAAAAAGCCCTTTTGTTGTACTTTTTTTACTTAATTTCTTACTTTTCACTCCCTATAGTCGATTAAAGCACGACATCTCTAATTTTGTTACGTTTTACATCCTAAAGATAATATAGTTCAATCAAGAATACTTTCCTTTTTAATTTGATATCGATTTTGACATGGTTTCAAGTTGTATTTCGAAAATTCAAAATGAAATTGATAACCGAAGAACTTTTGTGAAACATTGGCGACATTCCGCTATGGCTGCGATATATTTGACAGCTTTTCCTATCCACTTGTTATGGTGTCTTAGTAAACTATCACATTAGTTACGTCAATCTCGTTACACATGCAATATACTGCGATGTTGACGATAAACATTCAAAATTTGATGTTGTCACGTGATACTCATGTGGCATTTAAATTTTCCTCCCATTATATTTAAACACTAACCTTACCCCCTCAATACTCCATCCATGACTAACATTTGTATTTCTTTTTCATACATACATGACACCCATGCCTTTCAATGCTACACAATGTTTTCAGCATAAGTCTTGATCAATTCTTGGTGATGAGGACCATGTGTCAAAATGATGTGGTTCGATACTGGAAACAGTATAAGATCTCGGCCAACCGAGATAGAGTAACAAGAACACGTTTGTTCCTAAGAAAACTTTTATAAAATTCAACCAACCAGCCAAAAGAGTTTACAATGCTTAAATAGAAATCCTAAGAATCAAAAGATAAACATGCAACCTAAAAGGATAAGCACAAACACGAAATGAAACAAACACGAACTCAAACTCTTTATCACTGGTCGGTGGGCTTCATTCGTTGGGTGGTTCTAGCCACTTTCATTAACCAACTCGTCTTGTCTTGGAACTGGCTACTAACGTCCGGATCCGTATCATCCTCCCTCTAAAAACGACTCGTCCCGAGTCATTACCCACTCGTCCCTTCGAAGATACGGGATAAATCGCAACATTAAAAGTAGTCGAGACACCATAATGATCGTGCAATTCAATCTTGTAGGCATTGTCATTAATTCAGAGAACCCGAAACGGACCATCGGCTCGAGGTTGTAACTTGCCAAACGCGTTGTGGAAAACGGTCACGACGCAGAAAATCCACACCAGTCACCTTCACGAAAACCACTTTCCGCCGATGCTTGTTCGCACGAGCTTGATATTGCAAGTTATGCTTAGTAATCTGGTCCCGCACCTGCTCGTGGAGCTCTTTGATTTGTTCTGCTCTATCATTTCCCTCGGCGCTAAAGGTCTCAACACCAGGCAATGGTGCTAGATCAAGCGGAGTAAACGAGTTTCGACCATAAACCACGAGAAAAGGACTGCGACCCGTTGAACTATGAGTGGATCTGTTGTAGGCGAACTCAGCTTGTGGAAGCGCAAGATCCCACTGATTTTTATTATCACCCACGAGACAACGAAGAAGATTACCCAAACTGCGGTTAGTGACTTCCGTCTGACCATCCGTTTGTGGGTGATGTGAAGAACTAAATTGCAGCTTGGCACCCAAACGTTTCCAAAGCGTACGCCAGAAATGACTAACAAACTTCACATCCCTATCCGAAGTGATTGTTTTCGGAATTCCATGTAACTTGACGATCTCAGAAAAATACAACCGGGCCACCTCAGATGCGTCAAATGTCTTCGAGCACGGAACAAAGTGAGCCATTTTTGAGAATCTATCCACAACAACCATAATGGAGTCTTTCTTTCGTTGTGTAAGCGGTAATCCTAGGACAAAATCAAGGCTTACATCTTCCCAAGGTCCAGTTGGCGTAGGTAGTGGTGTGTACAAACCTTGGTTGGTGTGATGAGTTTTGGCAATATGGCAGACGCGGCACTGGTTTAGAACTTTCATCACATCGCGAACGAGCTTTGGCCAAAAACGCTCACTAACTAAAGAAACTGTTTTTGCGCGTCCAAAATGTCCCGCCAACGCACCTTGGTGACATTCAAGAATAATAGCTTCTCGGAATGAGGATAATGGAACACACAAACGACGACCTTTAAAAGCAACCCATCACGTCGAACAAAGTCTCGAAACGGGGCGACGCAACATTTTTCCCACACATCCTTGAAATCGGGGTCATCCCTGTACAAGTGTTTGAGTGGTGCAAAACCGGCCACATGAATGGTGGTGGAAGTCACGAGCACTGGTCTTCGGCTAAGTGCATCGGCGACGGTGTTTGCGTGCCCTGCTTTGTGGCGGATGACAAAGTTGAAGTCTTGTAAGGCTTCAACCCACTTTGCGTGCCGCGGACTAAGCTTAGCTTGCCCTTGAATAAACTTTAAAGCCTGATGATCTGAATACAAAACAAACTCGTTAGGTAAAAAATAGTGGCGCCAGTACTCTAGACTACGAACAATAGCATAAAATTCCTTGTCGTAGGTGCTATAACGTCGCCTTGTGTCATTGAACTTTTCACTAAAGAAAGTGATTGGACGATTCAATTGACTTAAAACACCACCGATTCCGAGTCCCGAAGCATCACATTCCACCTGAAACACACGGTCGAAGTTTGGTAAAGCGAGGATGGGAGCTTCAGTAACCATTTTTTTAAGTCTGTCGAAAGCATCCTGAGAGGCAGCGGTCCACACAAATTTACTACTCTTAAGACAATCTGTAATAGGGGCCACCAGTGTACTAAAATTTCGAATAAAACGCCGATAGAAAGATGCAAGGCCATGAAAACTTCGTACGTCATGTAAAGATGTTGGAGTTGGCCACGTTGTGATGGCCTCGACTTTCTTGTGATCCATACGGATGCCGTTTCCAGATACCAAGTACCCTAAAAAAATTACTTCCTTGGACAAAAAGTGACACTTAGTTTTGTTGGCATACAACTTTTGCTCCCTTAGAACTGTAAAAATTTGGCGAAGATGTGATAAATGTAGCTCCAAAGTTGTGCTAAAAACCAAGATATCGTCAAAATAAACAACGACACATCGTCCAATAAATGGCTTGAAAACGTGGCTCATTAAGCGCATGAAAGTACTTGGCGCGTTGGACAAACCGAAAGGCATCACCATCCACTCATAAAGCCCGTCGCGCGTTTTGAACGTTGTTTTCCATTCGTCCCCTGTCCTCATACGAATTTGATGATATCCACTCCGCAAATCGATTTTGGAAAATATGTTGGCGCCGTCTAATTGGTCAAGAAGATCGTCAAAACGAGGTATAGGAAAACGATATTTGATGGTAATTTTGTTCACCGCGCGACTGTCAATACACATTCGAAAAGTACCATTAGGTTTTGGTACAAGTAACGCGGGTACTGCACAAGGACTCATACTTTCCCGGATAAGGCCTTTCTCGAGCAACTCGGTAACTTGACGATGTAACTCAGCGAACTCTTTAGGATTCATTCGGTATGCTGGTTTATTCGGGATACTAGCACCGGGCACAAAATCAATGCAGTGTTGTATTTCTCGCATCAATGGTAGTCCAACAGAATGTCCTCGGGAAAGATATCGAAAATTCATCGATCGGTGGGATCACTTGATTGGCGGTCCTCGGTTTTGGGTTTTCTTGACCAAACACCACCCTACCCGCCTTTTTCCTGCCTTCCCCAGGCATCACCATCCACTCATAAAGCCCGTCGCGCTTTTGAACGTTGTTTTCCATTCGTTAAAACATCCCCCGTCCTCATACGAATTTGATGATATCCACTCCGCAAATCGATTTTGGAAAATATGTTGGCGCTTGATGGAGTGAAATAGACGTCTAATTGGTCAAGAAGATCGTCAAAACGAGGTATAGGAAAACGATATTTGATGGTAATTTTGTTCACCGCGGCAAAGTCAATTTCACCATTTGTCAATACACATTCGAAAAGTACCATTAGGTTTTGGTACAGTAACGCATTTGGCATCGCACAAGGACTCATACTTTCCGGATAAGGCCTTTCTCGAGCAACTCGGTAACTTGACGATGTAACTCGGTGAACTCTTTAGGATTCATTCAGTATCTTTGGTTTATTCGGATACTAGCACCTTTTTAATTAGCATTTAATACAATTAATTAAGAAAAGTTTCAAAATTTTTTTCATTTTCTTAAGTTAAGATAAATACAAAAGTCAAAAAAATATTTTTCAGATTTTCTTAGTTAAATTTGTATTTTTAAGTAATTTAAGTAATTTTAAATAGTTTTTAATTCATAGAAAATACAAAATATTCAGAAAAATACAAAATAGTTTTGAAAATTCTCTTTGTTATTTTAGATTTTTCCAAGTCATAATTTCATTTTTCAGCTTTATTTCATATTTTCTTGTATTTTAGGTTATTATTAAATAGTTAAAATAGTTTTTAATTAATAATAATTAATTAAATAGTTGTAAAATAATTTTCTTTTTCTAAATATTTTCTTTTATTATTAGGATTGTAAAAATATAATTTTCATATTTTTAGGATTATCTTGAGTTCATATTTTCATTTATACGTCGTAGTTTTAAATTCAAGTTTTATAAACATAAAATCAAAAACATCATTTTGCAAATAGTGATAGCGTTTATTTAATATTTTTTATCTTTTATTTTCCTTTAATTTGCATTTAAGCCCTTGTGGTTTATGTACTTTTTTGTAGTTATAATAATGAACTCTTTTCGTTCAAATCTCCGATCCTTTATTAGTTTGATTCATCGCGCAAGCTATTGGGACATAACGACGGAAACACTATACTCTCGATCTTCATTGCATCGTTTCGGGACTATTTTAAGTTTGTCACGGTCGGCCATTCGGGATGGCAGTGATAAAACTTGGCAGTTTAGAGACGGATCAAATTTTAAGCGCCATTCCGGAGGCTGTTTGATTATCTTCCGTTTAACAGTTAGTGATTTGAATATTCACTCATTGTTCATACCATCTGTATGTATTTATATTTTCTTATAAAATCAAAACCCAAAGATTTTCATTCTTTGTTTTGCAAAATGTTTTCAAAATACCAAAAATATTCTTCTTTCACCCTTTTGATTCTTTATCCTTTACCCTCATCCGTTTGATTCTTCTTCCATTCTCATGGAATCTCAACTACGATGAATTCGGGACGAGTTGAAAAACTTGACTTTATCGCAAATGTCGAGTCGTGTTGTTCGTGATGATCCATTAATTACGTGTAGGAGATGGAGCGAGAAACCGGGGTGACAAGGACCGGTGCTTCCCGATAATGGAGGTGCTAAATCGTCCAACCTACGGTTATCAAAATCTAAACCCTCAATTGCTCTAGCCGTCTAAATTGATCCTAAACTTTCACGATTTACGGTTAAGCAAACATGCGAATTTAGACGGTGACTAGCAAGAATGCTTGCACTAATCTTCACGTTTCTCAAGAACGAACCGAGACCATAGCGAGTGGAAATTGCTAGCTCGAGCACACGTGTCCCTCCGGGATTTTCAAAATGTTCTTGAGACTTGATAGTCATTCGGATCACCATGTTGGTTTGTTGATTCTTTGAATAAGCGATTCCTCTCATAACTCTCAAATGAAATCGTTTATTCCTTGTGCCGGTTGTGGTGAGCCTCTTTTGGTTCACCACTGTCGTTGGTGTACGTGTGTACAATGTGGTAATGATATTCATAACGGAGTTGTTTGTTTTGTGGTTCGAGGAATTCATTTGATTATGATCCTAATCCGAACTCATTTAAACTCCTCGAACTTTTCCAATCACACACCTCGATGCCTTATCTTCATATAATCAACATAACTTCTTTGTGAATTTTGTGGAGGTCCTCACCAGGATTTGAGTGTCAATCCGGAAATCGTTTGTCTATGAGCAGTTTTCGGTGATGATCGGGAACTTTGGTTATGACCAAAATCCATATGATTCACCATTCGGACTCAGCAGTTTCTTGTTGTGAGTATGTGGAGGTCCCCACTTCACTCGATTGTCAAATAGGAACCCGGTTCCTTGTAACAATCATGACTCTCATGGTTGATAATTTCAACCTCCAAGCACCATACGGTTCAAACTCCACTGACAGTTCTCATGAAATTTCCCAAAATTTTGAAACCACAATGAAAACACTTGATGATATGATTCAAAACTTTAAGAATCAAGTGGTGGTGAAAAGACCATGGGAATTGCCGGCCCGACGAGAGGCCCGTAAATCTAGGGAAGAACTATTAGTCCTAGGCATGCGGCTCAAAAGGCGTTTTCTTAAAGCGATTCATATGATGATGACGAGAGAGTTTTTATCCTTTTAAAGATAATATTTCTCAACTCCCCGTCGGTTGATATCCAGTTGAGATTCCATCTCAAACAAGCGCTGCTCACACCCAAAGCTCCCACTCACTCTCTAAACATGGGGACGAGCATCTTGACCTTGTTCACGAAAAGGAATCGGCAATTCATAAAGTCTAGTGTTGAGGACCTTGTCCCAATCCAGAGAGTCACATGGAACTCGATCATATGTGTGATTCTCTTTCCTCTTGAGTTTTCAAATGATCATTTGAAACTTTCTCAATGTAGCGATTGTGCTTCTTATGGAAACATCGAGTGTGTTGAGCATCGCTTCCCCGTCGATCTTGACCTCTTGAGGAGTTCTCGGTGAACTCACTCACATCAATCCACTTTCATCGAAAGTAGCGATGTTCTCCTTGATTTTGAAGCCGATGGGAGGCGAAAGTCTCCTTGATAATCGATCACTCAAGCTTCTTATCAGCCAGTCGATAGAATATTGATCACTTTATGAAGCATTCAAAACAACTCTCACTAATCCTCTATTTGAATTCGACTGAATTCACTAATTCTGATCCTTGATACCGGACCGAGGATAGTGATGAGCCTGATGGAACAAGAGTTCACAATTTCACTTCATATACTTATTGCCAATTGAAAAGCGCACTAAACATTTATGAGTAACTTTAACCATGTTACCTTTCTTTAACCATGTGAGTTGGTATGGTGGGGTGGTCTGGATGGGTAAACCAGTTTTTCAACCATGGTGGTGGCTACCATATTTTCGCAACTTCCGCCATCAATAATAACCGCATAAACTTTCCCTTTTGTTGTACACTTAGTACGGAAAATGTTGTTGCGTAACCGGTTAGTGTCGCCCCTGGGTCACCAAATGTGGTCAACACACTTTTTCTGCCCTTTCCCCTGCTAACCTCAATCCTCCACCTCATTCACTTTCCACACCCTTATTACTCCACCAACACCAAACTCCAAAGGCATTTAATGCCTCCTCCTCCCACTCTTGCTCGACCCCAGTCAAGCAATTTCGCCAAAAATTGATCAGTGGCCAAGATCATTTCTACTCATCCAATGGCCAAAATAAAAGCAGTGATTTGCTAAGAGAGAAGAGACATATTGGACTACCAAACCGAAACCGTGGCAGATTGGTGTTTTGCAAGCCCCACAAAGTCGGCCTTTGTTAATGGTGTGATGCGGGTGGTTCATCGCGTGGGTTAAGGGAGCCAAAGTAACTGGAGACCATCTTTCTTGAAGGAATAGGTGTTGCGAAAACCATCATGTTTGACACGCCGATCATATAGCCATGGACGTCCCAACAGAATGTGGCACGCATCCATGGGAATGACTTCACACCAGATTTCATCCATATACTTATTGCCAATTGAAAACTGCACTAAACATTTATGAGTAACTTTAACCAGGTTACCTTTCTTTAACCATGTGAGTTGGTATGGTGCGGGGTGGTCCTGGATGGGTAAACCGAGTTTTTCAACCATGGTGGTGGCTACCATATTTTCGCAACTTCCGCCATCAATAATAACCGTACAAACTTTCCCTTTTGTTGTACACTTAGTACGGAAAATGTTGTTGCGTAACCAGTTAGTGTCGTCCTCGGGGTCAGCCACATTTGTGTTAAGCAACCTGCAAGAAATAAGGACTTCACCCCGATCGGGGTAAAGGACTTCTGGAGCGTCCTCCTCTTCCGTATCATACTTTGGTTCTGCTTCGTCCACAAAGGCGAGAACTTGTTTGTTTGGGCAATCATGTTTAATGTGACCCAACCCTTGACACTTGAAACACCGGAGAGCATTTGAGGTACCTGATTGAGGAGTAGGAATAGCAGGTGGGTCGGCTTTGATTGGGCCGACCCGGGTGTTGGCAGAACCCCCAGGTGTTGTCCGGGGATACGGTGGGAACTTGGAGGACACCTTATTTTTTTGAGCGAGTTGTCGTTCCACCCGTAAAGCAAGTTGGCATACATCAGAAAAAGAATAGTATTGTTGTAAGGAAACTACGTCCGCAATATCTGAGCGGAGAAAACTCAAGAAACGGGCAATAACCTGTTCGTCATCTTCTTCCGCACCACAACGCATGCGCATGCGTTCAAATTCACTAATTAGTTCCTCAACGGACAAAGAACCATGTTTTAGTGTTTGATAATCCAAGTATGCATCATGTTTGTGTGTAACAGGAAGAAACTTAGCCCATAATAGGCGTTTCATCTTGTCCCACGTGTCCACTTTGTGTTTGCCCTCCCTATAACGCTTAGTCTGCACATGGTCCCACCATAACGAAGCATATTTTTTTAACTTAATGGCAACAAGTTTTACCTTTAAGTTGTCGGGGATATCACGAAGGTCAAATATGCGCTCCACAGTCTGGATCCAATCGAGAAACTCGTCTGGTTGTAACCTGCCTTCAAACTCTGGAATTTCTGTGCGTAGGCCTAAGGAACGAAGCGGGTCTACCTGTGGTTGTGGCTGTCTCGGGTGTGGTCTATGTTGTCTGTTGTGTGGTTGGTGTTGGCGATGGTCACGACGGGCGAAAAGGTTGTCATAGCCGCCGTCCCTGTCGTCATGCTCATCTACAATTGAATTGGTTGCCATGTCGTCTACCGCATCGCATCTGCCAAAAGAGTTAGTTTCAAATCACGAACCCGCTGACGGGGCGCTCGATCTCGACATCTCGAGGATCACGTTCTTCATATCCGTTGCCTCCCGTGGCGAATCGACCAGTATGTATCGCTGTTCGACATCGAGAGTCCGGTCTCGAATACCACTTGATGTGGTTCGATACTGGAAACAGTATAAGATCTCGGCCAACCGAGATAGAGTAACAAGAACACGTTTGTTCCTAAGAAAACTTTTATAAAATTCAACCAACCAGCCAAAAGAGTTTACAATGCTTAAATAGAAATCCTAAGAATCAAAAGATAAACATGCAACCTAAAAAGGATAAACACAAACACGAAACAGAAACAAACACGAACTCAAACTCTCTTTATCACTTGGCTGGACTGGGCTTCATTCGTTGGGCTGGTTCTAGCCACTTTCATTAACCAGCTCGTCTTGTCTTCGGGCCCGGCTACTAACGTCCGGATCCGTATCACAAAACTTCTTCAATCCTCGGTGGCGTGGCATTGGTTTGGAAAGCTGAATTCGCATGAGAAGATGATTTTGTGCACATATTACTCATGCTACGAAGAAAGTATAAGATGAAGAGGACAAAAGAGTTATTAGACTAGTTTCTGTAACTTTATACGAGATTTTAGTGTAAGGATTATGTGCAAATACACGACGACTTTCACACTTGCCTTCACAATAATGCTGAAGGGTCACACTTGTGCACACTAAATAGAACACGCAATCGGAAATAAGAAACGGGTTACGAAATAAATTGAAAATGAAATGGAAATGAAAAGGAAATAAAATATGGCAGTATTTCACTAAAGGGTAAAATGGCAATTATCCGGAGCGTATATAGATATAGGGGATAAATATATTAAGTACTAAAAGGAAAAACCATAACCCTAAAGGGTTAGATTGGCCGAAATCCCCTAGGGGACTAAGTTTGACAATTGGTCAAACTTGTGTACTTAGCGATAATAAGAGGGTATCCTAATTGTTCTAAAATACTCCTTGGGGTCACTCCTCCTAAATACCCTAAAACCGATTTCCTTCCCTTCCCTCCATTCGGTCGACTTTCTACTCGATTACCCGGTTTCATGATCGCCTAACTTGCATAGGTTTGATGCCCTAGTTCTAGCTGTGTGGTATCGATGGATACCTGACGCGACTCAAGTGATGATTCATCCCCATAAACCATTCGGTCGATCAAATCATGAAGCAGACAGAAGAAGAAGGTGATTTTGTGCGCGTAGCTGACGGAGAAGCTTACGCTGTGTAGAACGAATTTAAGTTTGATACAAGTCCAACCTGGCATAAAGTGATGAAGGTATAGTTTAAGACCATAACAAATCCAATTATAGTTTTTTACGACGATCTAAAGAAATGTTTATAAAAAATTGTATAGAGATTGGCATAAGGGTTATTATTTAGCCAATGTGTAAAGAGAATGTTTGTATGGAAGAATAACACCATCACAGTTGGTGTATTTATAGAAAATTTGCTATCGCAAATGGTATCGATATATCAGGTTTCCCAAAAGAAGTGACGTTTGAAGTCAATAGCATTAATTATACCATTGCAAGATGTCGCACTACCTATCTCAATACATTGATTGGTATCTTACTGATATTGATTATGTTTCAAATGTATCGTGTGACATCCTTGAGACTATAGCAATAGATTTTTAGGAAGATCTTGCCAGTTCGTTTCAAGTTCGCAATGCATGATATAAAGAGAGAAAGGTTAGTATTCGTAATTTTGATTTTGGAGCATGAATACTCAAAGAGTACATTTATGAAGCACTTAGGTGAGAAAGAGCACATATTCCTTTCATCAAATTTCCCTTTGTGATCGGTTATAAGTTGAATATAAATCTGAACCGTGTAATTATTTTTGGATTAAAGTATTTTGAATTCATATGTTACGGGTTTATGAAATCCTTAATTGAAATATAAGGCATGTGAAATCAATCAAAAAAGTTAAACTATGGTTTTTATGTTATGTTATTAAAATGAAAGAAAAAAGGGTGATTACAGCCATCAACCGAATTCACTTGTTTTCGGATATTTACCAAATGTTGTACGGTTGGCGACTACCCTTTGATCTCGGTTTTTGTCATGACGGTATCAAGCTAACTATAAGAAGTATGCACTAAGTACCTTTTAACTCGAGTTTAAGCTAAACTTGTATAAGAAGCCTATACGTCCCGTTTCAAAGATAGTACGTGTAAGACAATATTCAGTTGGTGAATAATAACTATGTGACAACTTTCGTGTAAAATTTAGTATTTGTCGAATACTTCATGCATATGACAATGTTTACTTGTTTATATAAACCGTATATTCAAGAGAAAAAGAATGATGAAAAATCAATTTAAGAAACACGAGTCCGAAGAAGCCATTATTGATAATTTATGATGATATCTGATGCAGAGAAAATACCCTCAAAACTTGAAGGTGCTTTTCTTCATTTCAAAAAGAGAAAATAAAGCCTGCTCGGACTAGGCCAAGAGCACTTACGCACACATCAAAATGTGCATAAACTGCCAAATAATCGTTTTGAAAAAACACCCAATTGCTAAAAATATCTTTCAATATGAAGCAGTGGTCACTTTTTGGGAAATTTATCTACAAGATCTTCAAGAAATCAAACTAGAAACAGAAAACCGAGCTATCGAAGAGCAATGATGATTATTCGTGTGTTGATGTGTTCTTCGATTTATAAAGGTTGCTTGATGGAGAGTCTACACGTTCAATGCCAACTTCTGGGCAGCAAGTGCTTCAGCTTCAAGAGTAGGCTCCCACAGGATTGTGGTTTCGGCAAGTAATCCAGTCACGGTGTATGGGTCCATGTTTGAAGCTGGACGCCTGTCTTCCAAGTAACCTACACATAATTAACGTAAACGGTGAAAACAGAAGCTGAAAGAGCATATGTGAAAAGTAGGTTCGTGCAACTCCCTGCGCCTCCAAAATCAGTGGATTCTCGAACCAATTTTATAGTATTTTTCATAAAGTATTTTGCAGTTAACATAAATTTGAATTTCTGAAGAACCATATCAGCACTAAGGACTATTCCATCTGACCTCAAGCCTCAAACGCCAAAAGTCAGCAGAGTGAAGAAACCATACGACCTCAAAAGTAAAAAACTGAGGTAGATTATGGTTATATATTGAAGGGTGAAGATGGTTAAGATAGCAATACCTTTGCCTGCCGCCTCGGTGTCACGTCCCACACGGATTGAGCAACCACGGTTAGCTACACCCTGCAAGGTGACCAATGCAATGAAGACGGGTTGAGAAAACTTCTAAAAAAGATAGTTTTTCATGGTTTATCTTAATTACAGAATTTTAATATGTTTTATATACCCAAGAAAATTGGTTGATGCTGGCAGTCTCGTGCTTCCCTGTCAATCTTCTCTCATTTCCTTCTCCGTAAGCACTGATGTGTTCTGTGTGGCGAAGCGAAAGGTTCAGAATTGCCTTCTTAATCACTTCAAAACCACCTTCTTCTCTCATGGCTAATGTACTGCAAATTGAGAAAGAACAAAAAAAACATATTAGCAACTTTCGCAAACATTAGAGTGTTGGAAAACATGCACAGATCTACTAATCTTTTCTACTAAGTACCTGTAGTTAGTGTGGCACCCTGCTCCGTTCCAGTCACCCTGTCAATTGTAACCAGAATATTTATTCACGTTGTGTATAATATAGAGGTGGCAAAGTGGATGGGTTAGACAAGTTGGAGTCAACGGGTAAGTTTTGGTACAAGCTGTATTGGGTTGACCCGTTTTTTTTTAAATAACTAGTGTCGGATTATTACAATAATCATATTATTTATATGATAACCAAAACTTTCAAACATACTTAGGCGACTTTTAGCCCTTTCGACACATTTGATCTTTTTGTGTTTAAGCTACTTTTTCATTATACCGATTTGACTCATTAAAGATATAACATAACCCGAATCGACCCATTCTGTAAATGGGTCGAAACTGTCACCTCGAAAATAGTCATAAAGAAAGATTTTAATTACATCAATCGGCTTAGGGTCAAGTGTGAGGACAACTCCAGCTTGCTCGGTAATTCTCTGTTAAGATAAAAAACAAGTAACAAACTTGGTTTAGATTATGATCGCAATATAATATTTAAATAGAACCACATTAACGTTGTGTAAATTGTTGTAGATGATTCACCTCAAGGAGGTATCTAGCACACCAGATATGGTCTCCAGCTTCAATTCCCACACTGGGACCGACTTGGAATTCCCACTGTGAAACACAATTGCTGTCAAGATATTTCTTTATATAATTCATAAGAAAAACATGAAAAAGGAGTCGAAGAAAACCTGTCCGGGCATAACTTCTCCATTGGTTCCACTGATGTTAATTCCAGCATACAAGCAAGCCTTGTAATGTGCATCAGAAATGTCTCTTCCGAATGACTTATCTGCTCCAGCACCACAGTAGTATGGACCCTATAGTCTCAAAAAAATTTATAATTAGATTGGAGGCAAGATGGGTGGATTATATAACGGGTCGAAATGGGTCAGGTTGCGACAGGTCATTTTAGTACAAGTTTAAACGAGCCAAGTTGAGCAGCAAACACTATTTTGTCCATTTTTAGAATAGTACATATTTACAAGAGAAAATACCGAATAGTACCTGAGGACCAGGGTAGCCTCCAACAGGCCAACCCAAAGGCCACTTCACATCTTGTTGAAGCAAGGTGTACTCTTGCTCAATTCAAACCTATAATAAGATTTGATCGAACATATGTATCAGTTCTTCAACTACGGTCTATACTTTTGATATGGATTTAACAGCAACTATTTCCAGTTTGTATAATGTGTTACAAAAAGTTTGATGTGGTGATCAAATTCTTAAGATATTACGAGATATCAATATCAATTATAAAATTCATAACTGGTAAAACTGGCACACTTGGTCACTAAAGCTAAAGTATATCACTTATCTTGAAGAAAACATTAAAAGATCCGTTGCATGAAGAAAATCAGAAAAGTTCTATTGAAATAACTTACCAGGGCACTTGTGCTACAACTTTAGAATCAGCGAAGATCTCAGCAGCCTTAGCACGTTTGTTTGTAGGGATAGGCACGCCTTGTGGTGTGTATGTATCACAGATGACCTTTCAAAAAAGATACAGAAAGAGTTGAGCTAACATATAGTTGCATCTACTTTGCAGCTTATATAAGATATTTTACTAAATATCACCAACGTAATACTCACCAAGATGTTGTTGCCACCGAGGAAGGGATCCTTAAAGATCGCTTGGGGGCTGTAAATTTAGAATTTTAACCACAGTTAATTCACCACAAAAGTTAAAACTTATGATTAGGTAACAGACAAGACTTACTATAGGATAACTTCACTGTCTTCTCCTGGTGCTTGTCCGGTACTTGATCCATCATAGTTCCACTTTGGAAGCTCAGAAGGATGCTCAACTGGTTTTGAGAGAGTCTAAAAAAGATGGATTGAATGATATAAATTTTATCTCTTTTAATTAACAGTTTAAATGATTATCGAAAACAATCAGAGCACTAAAAGCAAGCATACCCTTGATTTGCTACGCACATCTGTTCCGGCACCTCCAATCCTGTTCAAAATTATATAAGATTTGTAAATATGATGTAAAACAGTTAAAATATTTATACATCACGAATAACAAAAGGAAGAGTATTTTTACCAAATGTATTCAGCAATGATCTTGTCAGTGTAAGGAGTGACATCCAAGTTTAGTAGGTCTTGACCCTGTTGATGGTTCCAGCTGAAGCACATATTCTAAACTTTGTAGCGCTTTTGAGTGCTCCTTTCTTGCTTTGCTTCATGGACAAGGAGTTAAACATTTTGGATGACATGGAGGTTGTTTCCATCGCATTCTTTGTTAATCTCATCTGCCATTGCACTGAAGGAGCCAAACATTGCGCCATTTTCACCTAATCATACCATTTAACACAATCAAACAAGGTCAATAAAGAAGATTAAAAGTCAGCAATGAGGTTGACTGAACAACGTCAACTTAACCGTTTGGGAAACAACATGAAACGTAACAATATATCATAATCACAAATAACAATGATGTGCGTTGTTGGTCTCTTTGACAAATGTCATTCGTCATCTATATACCTCAGAAACTATGAATTCTTAAGCGTAAATTCTATGATCAAAGTAATACACCATGCTTTAAGCCCAAATTCCTGACCTTGGTATATATTTACATATCGGAACTAGTTCTTTTTCAAGGATGCACCAGGCTAACGCCTAACGAAAAGTAATATTTTATTTTATTTTATCTTATTAAACTAAAATATAAAATAAGTGTAATTCAATAAAATAAGTACCTTTTATATTCATCTTTTTTTAATACCTACTTTATAAAGCTTTTTATTCCAAAACTCTTGGTATTAGTTTCCTTAAAACTTTATTCAACTTAATTTAAGACCAACTTTAGCCCTCTTTTTATAAACTTTATTCTAGTAATAACACTATTTAATTAGCCATTATTAAGAGTATCAGATTCAAAAGGCAACATAAAATAAAATTAGATGCTTCATGATGCAATCTACTTATATTATATGATCAACTAACATATTTCATTGACAAGTATACAAGGGTATTTTGGTCTTTTCTGCTTCATCACATGAAAAAACAAGTCAGAAAAATACTAGGTCAACTTAGGTGTCGTTTTTTTCCCAATAAGATTTTTTCCTCTTTTCACTTTTTGTGCGGGAGGGAGAGGTTTCTTGTTTGTTTTTCGCACATAAGTGCTTCTTTTCACTTCTTTCCTCTTCTAAATTTCAGACATTATCTTTCACTTCTTACCTCTTCTTTCACTCCTTATCTCTTCTTTCACAAACCTTACATCTCTTTCTCAATATCTTACATCTCTTTTACATTTCGGTCTTTTATTTACGTTTTCGCTCATTTTTACGTTTAGTCCATTTTTACGTTTCGTCTTTTTTAGGTTTTAACTGTTTCGTATTTTTTCGTCCGTTTTTTATGTTTTCGTTCAATTTTTACGTTTTAAATCTGTTATTTCGTTTTCTTACGTTTTTACGATTAACTCATTTGAACCATATTACAAAAGGATTTATAGCAAAAAAAAAAAAAAAAAAATAGAAAATAAAAGAAATCTTCAATAAAGACAAAACAAAGCGGTCTTCATCCATGCAGATGAAGACTTTAGATCTACCTCTTCTTCTGCAGACATGGTTTGCAGATGAAGAGGTAAAAGCTCTGAAAAAACAAACGACGCCTTATATGATCAAATTGTTTCGAAAAATACTACATCTTTCTACTTATCCTCCTATTGCTATTGTAGCACACAACTAATCAAATTGTGTCTAACTTATATGATCAAATTGTGTCATTCTGTATGAAATAACCAAAATGCCCTTGTATCCATACCAAATTTGCAACATGTCCATCATTTATAAAAATGACCCGCTTTCTCGTTTAGTGTTAAATGATAAAGTGGGTCATTTTTATCGGTCTATAAATGATGGACACATGTTGCAAATTTGGTATGGATACGAGGGCATTTTGGTCATTTCACATGAAAAGAAAAAAGACAAACAAATAGCTTTGCTATGGGCCTGCTGCCAACAGAAAGTTAACAAATGAAAATAGTTCCAACATTTTAGGCGTGATTTACTAGTAACACACAACAAATCAATCATTCAAATTCAAACACATAACAAAGAACTAAAAAAATAGATCAAAAACTAGAAAACTATATCACTAATGAATATGATCAACATGTAAACAAGATCAGATCAACTCATAAAATATATACTATATATAAACATGTAAACATACGAAGTTTAACTAGTCTGTTTCTCGAGGTGTGCATGACCACTAGGCCACCTTAGTGATACAAACACAATGACACAATATATGATAATATGAACTAAGATAATGCAAAAAAAAAAACAGTTACTACATTTTGGTTACAAAGAAAAACACAGAATGACACAAAGTTGACATAGTAAAGAATGTAGGAAGAGATAAGTAAGTTTAGTTACCGGAGAATTTGCCTGGAAAAGCTGTTTGAAATGAAGGAGAAAAGTGGAACTTGTAAAATGTGTACAAAAAATGTTATTTATATATAAATAAAATATATAAGGAATTATAATATAGAAAGAAAAAAAGCCAAAAAGTGGATTGGCCTTTGAATATGAGATAGGGGTAGGGTTTGTTATGGGTGGAGGATATTCGTTTTCGATTTTGGTCTACTTTAAGTATCTATTCATCCAATTCTCACACTACTAGTGTTGGATAAGGTTTTTCAGTGAGTTTTTCTCACCACCCCAAACTATATAACTATTTATCTAGCATTTTTTTTTTCTAAATTATACATCTGTATACATGTTTGTTTTTGATAGTTAAGTTTTTATTTTGTATAAGACCATGTGCTATCCGCTTGGTGTTGCTCAGCATCCTGATAATCATTACTGGGTAAAAGTGATTGGACAATAGTTGTAACTAAGTAAAGTTTATGTTTCTTGACATCTAGCTAACTGTTAGGGTATACCAGTCAAATCCCATTAGTAACAGTTATTAGTAGTTGTATTATTTTGCATAAATGTTTGATAGAATAATTGTACTCAGTTGTATTATTTTGCAAAGAGTTAATTCATAATTGGTCGCTTGTGGTTTGTCGGATCTTACGCAAAATGTCGCATGCTTTTTTTTTGGTCGTGTCATCCGTGGTATCTGAAGTTACGGGTTTAGTCGACGGCCAACGTCATCTTTGTTAATGAATGATTAACTTTTGTGGTATGCAAACCACAAGGGCGATTTATGTAACTAACTAAAAAAAAAAAAAAAAAAAAAAAATTGTTTAAAAAACGTTTACAAAAATATTTATTACATTTAAATTTGTCTTTAATGTATAATGTGAGGCCAAGAAAACTCTTTTTTTTTTTTTTTTTAATTATTATACTTAAATTTTGAGAACATATATATGTGGCCTAAATTTATTTTTATTAACATTTAAAAAACTTTAAAACATGTTTATTATACCTAAAAACTTTTTTAATCGCGATTTTATGCTTTTTGTATATTTTCATGCGTTTATATCGTTTTAATTCTGCTTTATAAGTTTTTATCGTTTTATCAATTTTATACACTTGCTCGCTTTTATACGCTTTCGTTTTTTTATTAAATAGGTTTTAAGTATTAATTAAAATTTTAAGCGTATAAAAAAACTTTTTAATGCGTATAATTTTTTAAACGTATAAAAGCTGCTTAATAATTTTTTAAGTTTTAATAAAAATTTTAAGCCTCGCATTATAAATAAGTTCTAAATTTAAGTATAATAAATATATTTTTTAAATGTTTTAAAATTTTTTTTTTTTTTTTTTTAGGCAGTTTTGGTTTTCTTTTTTTTAAGTTATTTATTTATTTTATTTTTTAATTTTTTTTTTTTTTTTTTTTTTTTGGTTAGTTAGTTACATAAATCGTCCTTGTGGTTTGCATAACGATCAAAGTTAACGGTCATTAACAGATGACCGTCAAAGGACCAAACCCGTAACTTTTGCATACCACTTAGGACATGACCGTCAAAAAAGCAGGGGACATTTTCTCAAGATCCGACAAACCACAAGGACCAATTATGTAATTAACTCTTTTGCAAAAGTGTTTGATAGAATAAGTACACATGAGTAAAGTCTAAAATTAATTAGTAAAGTAAGTCATCATACATCATACCCGATAGTAAAGTCACCCATTATATATTTCGAAGACTAACATTCGCAAATTATTTCTCCACCATTATACATTCCAGTCTCCTCCTCATTAAAGCAATCGCCAACCATTGGACTAATCATTCGATGGTGTAAGTATACCAACTCAATTTTGTTTAACCATTTTATGTTCGACTTTATAGCATATAAACCGGTTTAAGTTTAGTAGGCGGTTCATGGTGAAATGGGTCGGTTTTGGGGTGGTCCGATCAGTTGGACTCGCTTTTCGTGCTCTTTCTTCTAGTATATCCTGGATTCATTTGGACTTCATTTGACTTGATAAAAATATATACGTGATCGATACTCGTTCAATTTTAACATTTTTGCTTCGCTTTCAATTGTTAATACTTACAAAGTAAAATACTACGCCGAAAAGTCGTTATTTTACTTTTGGAGTCAAGAACCGAAAATGAGCAAAACGTAAAATTTGAACAAATATCACGTATATATTTTTATTGAAGTCCAAATGAATTTTCAATGAATCCCAGAGGATCCGTTGGACTCGTTTTTCCGTTCTCTTTCTTCTGGTATCCTCGGGACGGATCCTCGGGAATTCATTTGGACTTCGAAAAAAATATATACGTGGTCAATATTTGTCTGAAATTTCACGTTTTTGCTCCGTTTTCAATTCTTCATATTTACAGAGTAAAATAATGACTTTTCAAACGAGTATTTTACTTTGTAGGTATGAAGAATTGAAAACGGAGCAAAAACATGAATTTTCGGATAAGTATCCATCACGTATATATTTTTAACGATGTCCAAATGAATCCCGATGATACCAAAAGAAAGAGCACGAAAAAACGAGTCCAACGAATTTGGCCCCGCCCCAAGAACCGGCCCGGTTCACCATTTAACCGGCCGACCAAAACTTAAACCGGTTTATATGCTATAAACTTGAACAGAAAATGGTTAAAACAAATTGAGTTAGTATATTTACACCATTGGATGCTTAGTCCAATGGTTGAGGCGTTGTTTTATGGGGAAGAGACCCGAGTTCGATCCCTACTTGGCTAAGTTTACTAACGAAAGGACGTAAATGTGTTAACTTATCAACCATGGATGTATGGTGTTACAATTGACAAACTACAATGATGTAATTTAGACTTTACTTATTGTACATGTATATATAAAGTGCAAAATGACGATATGTACATAATTATATATCATCCACTATGTAAGCACAATGGTGACTTTATTTTACATCTTCAAAAATCCTTCATCTTAAGGGATAAATCCCCACCTTCCATCTATTTTGATCTAATGGTGATAATTAACCCAAGATTTAATATGCCTAAGCCCAAGTCAGTATTTTTTCTTGTTTTTCTTTTCTTTTTATCTTTATTATTTATTTTATCATTATTTGTCATTTTTAATCATTTTTTTCAACTTCACGTTTTTTCCCTTTTTATACTTCTTTTTTTCTTTTTTTTGGTAATTTTCATCGCTTTCTTACGTTTTTGTCAGTTTTACGCTTTATATCGTTTTCGATTCGTTTCATACGTTTTCGTCCGCTTTCTTACGCTTTTGTCTGCTTTCTTACGCTTTCCGGTTTCATACGTTTTCGTCCGCTTTGTTACATTTTTCGTCCGTTTTCGTCGGTCTTGTTCGTTTTCGCTGTTTTCTTACGTTTTAAATCCGCTTTTTATGTTTTGTCCGCTTTCATACTTTTTCGTCCGTTCACATACGTTTCATCCGTTTTCTTCGCTTTCATCCGCTTTCATTCGCTTTTTACGTTTCGTCCGCTTTCACACGTTTTGCCCCTTTCTTACATTTTCGTCCGTTTCACACGCTTTTGTCCATTCTTTACGTTTCGTTCGCTTTTTACGCTTTCATATGTTTCTTGCTTACTTACCTTTTGTCCGCTTTCATACGTTTCGTCCTTTTCTTACGTTTTGTCCGCTTTCATACGTTTCGTCCATTTTCTTACGTTTACCGTTTTCTTACGTCGTCCGCTTTCCTATGTTTTCATTCGTTTCTTACGTTTTCATACTTTTGTATCGCTTTCTTACGTTTTTGTCCGCTTTCATACCCTTTGTCATTTCCTTACGTTTGCGTCCGCTTTAATACGTTTAAATCGCTTTCTTACGTTATTGTCCGTTTCTTACGTTATTGTCCGCTTTCATCGCCTTCAACGGTTTCCTTAGGTTTATATACGCTTTTGTCCGTTTTACGTTTTCGTCCATTTTTGACGCTTTCGTCTATTTTCAGACGTTTTAAATCGATTTCATCGTTTTCGTCCATTTTCTTTCATTTTATATGTTTTCGTCCGTTTCGCACGATTTTTCCGCTTTCATGCGCATCGCGCTTTTCATTCGTTTTTATACGTTTTTGTCCGTTTTCATTCGTTTTTATACTTATTTATCTCTTGTAATATAACACTGAAAGAAAGATGAAGAGTATTATACTCTTCATCATGTATAAGTTATTAGTTGTGATACTCAACTAAGAATGTGAAATGTTAAATTCATACCAAATGTGATAAGAATTTTGTATTTTACCAAATATATATGAGAGAAATGATAATAAACATCACTTATTATATTACTGTGATTATTCTGTTCATTTTTCTTATTTGTGTTTTAGAAAATATTTCGGAAGATTTTTGTGTTTTATGATAATATGAAATATTAGAAAAGGTGTTTAACTGAAAACAAGAGATGTTATGAAACTTTTGTTAGACTTGTCGTGAATTTTTCTATTTAATGGATCATTGTGCGTGTTTCGATGGGTTTTATAGCGGATTTAAAATATATGGTTGAATCAACAAACTAAAAGTTATAGTTGAAGAAAGCACATCTTTATAAACAAACCGAAGTAGGCTCAAACACCGTGATATCACACATGATATCACGGGTGATATCACGTTTAAATAAACTATGATATCACACACATGCTATCACCGGTAATATCACATGATATCACGGTGATATCACGTATGTTATCACGTGTGATATCACAAGTGAGGTGATATCACGGTGTTTGAGCTTCCTCGATTTTTTATAAAGATGTGCTATCTTCAACCATAGCTTATTTAGTTTGTTGATTCAACCATAGATATTTTCAACCGCTTATAAACCTATCAAACATGCACAATGTATCCATTAAATAGAAAATCAACCACAAGTCTAACAAAAGTATCATAACATCTCTTGTTTTCAGTTGAACAACTTTTCTAATATTTCATAATATCATAAAACACAAAAATCTTCCTAAATATTTCCAAAAACACAACCATAACATTCTTAGTTGAGTATCACAACTGATAACACATACATGATTAAGAATGTAATACTTTTCATCTTCCTTACAATGTTATATCACAAGAGATAAATAAATGTCACTTACAAATATCAAAATGAAAACGTCTGAAAACGGATAAAAACATATAAAATCGAATGCAAAGCGTATAAAACCGGATAAAAACGTCTGAAAACGGACAAAAATGTATAAAACGGATGAAAACGTATGAAAACGGACGAAAACGTATAAAAACGGGCGAAATCGTGAAAAAACATACGAAAACGTCTAACAATGGACGAAATAAAAATGTAAAAAAACGGATGACAACGTATGAAAACGTCTGAAAACGAATAAAAACGGACGAAAATACATGAAAACGTAAAAATACAGACGAAAACGTCTAAAAACGGACGAAAATACATGAAAAGCTAAAAAAACAGACAAAAACGTATGAAAAGGATGAAAATGTGATGATCAAATACTCATCGTTTTATCTTGTTTAGAATGCCAAACATCCGAAAACACTCGAAATGCTTCAAAATGATGAAAATATCACAAACAAGTGTTTTATATGTTTTAAATGCAAAACATCAAAATCTGGTGAAAACGTATCAAGTTTGCATAATTGGCGGTTTAGTCCCCAAGTTACAAAAATTGTCAAAATAGTCCCTGGTAATTCAAAAACTTGTAAAATGTCATTTAAGGTCCATGGGATTCAAAAGTTGTTAAATTTAACCCTTTAAAGTTAAAATTTGCAAAATGACAATTTTAGTCCTTAAACTTTGAAAAAATGTCAAAATCAGTCCTTGGTGAGTTTAAAAATAGAAATTATTCAAACTACACCTTGTACTATTAAATTGTGGCATAATTGGTCCTTTATGATAAGTTTAGAGAAAAATTACAAGTTTGGTCCCTGGAGTTTGAAAATTGGCAGATTTGGTCCTTGGACTTGCAAAAATGGAAAATAATCAATATTGGTCCTTGTACTATTCAAGATTTACAGGTTTAGTCCTTGTGATAAGATTGGAAAAGTGACAAGTTCAGTCCTTGAAGTTTGGCAGATTTACATTTTTGGTCCTTGGGTTATTTAGCTACTTAAACCAAACGGATCCTTTGTTATTAATCCAAATCCAATCCTTAACCTAGGCCCAATCCCAACCAAGCCCAAACCCCAACCCGGTCCAATATTTAAAAACGAGAAAACCGCCATCACTGTTCACCTTCTCCCCCATGGCTGTTTAAGCCAATACCAGTGGTTTTCACCACCACCTGGCTACCACCTTTCCACCTCACCATCTTTCCAGCTAACCCCCCTCCTATCATTAGCCCACAACTGCATTTAATGCATCTCCACCATGAAACACTTTATCCTTACCTCACAACCCCTGTTTTGCTTTCCAACTCAACCCCAACCCCATACCTACTTCACATATTGTCCCCTCCACCTCACATAACATCCCAAACTTCTTTAATTGCTCTGAAACTATCTCAAGCAACCAGATACACTTTTGGCGCCAAAAGTGGTTTAAACGTATGAGATGAGTTTGACTCATTCGATGGCTGAGATTGTTGATGGGATTTGATCAGAAGCATGTGGGAGTCTCAAAAAGTCTATAAAGAAACCAATAGAAGCAGATGGGAAGCTATCTAGTTTTAATTATAATTTAGCTTATGTCGTTTTTATTAAATTTCAAATTCCAGTGTTTGTTTAAGCTTTAAGATCTGTATTTCAAGTTATTAATGTGAAATAAAACCTTTGTTAACATCAATTTCAAGTTTCAAGTTCTGTTCTCAAGTTATGCAATTTTTCAAGTTTAACAAATCTCATGAATGTTGAATGTTGTTAATCTGTTGTTGTCTTGGACTTATAAGTCACATAAGCTCTTAAGATAGCTTATAAAAGCTATTAGATACCTTAAAATCAGTTCTAGTTATAAAAAAGCAAAAATACTAAAAAATACCAAATAATTAGTTAAAATAAAAATCACATGGAGATGAAGAAGAAAGTTGGAGCAGGGTAGATTTTGAATTGCCCTTTGGTTTAGAGCTTATTGGGAAGCTATAGGGTGTGTTTGTATACCTCAGTTCTTAGTCTTGTGCTTGAATCCACTTGTAAGCCCTTTTGATCCATTTTGGTAATTCACTGTGTAGGTTGTTAATTAGCTTAAGTTTTAGTGTTTCTGTGTTCATTAGTTGTGGTTAAGTAAAAATAAACTATAAAATAATAAGCTTGTGCTTTACAATTCTTAGTTGCTAGAAATCTCATTTTCACAATCTTATAAGCATAACTGTCATTTCTTGGTCTCATGTTGTTATTGCTGTTAATTTATGTTTCTTTAGTTTTACTATATAATAATACAAGGTTCTGAATCAATTTCATGGTTTCAATTTGTGTTTAGCTTTGAAAATCATCAAAACAGTTTCTTAAAGTAAAATCTTGTTTGGATTTATTATGCTGTATTGAAGGCCGGTTGTGTTGTTGTTTCTTTGTTGTTTCATGTCACGATGGGTCTAAGTAACTCGAAGAAACAAGAAAAATCATGGTCATGTGGTAAAAGTCAAAACTCTTTTTGATCTCCTCTTATTTCTTGTCTGTTGGATTTTCATATTTCAAGATCTTGTTTTCATGCTCATAAGTTGTTACCATTGATCAAATCACTCTTATTTAACCTTAACATAACATAATCAGTGCATAAAATTGATTTAAAGTTCATTAAAGTCAACCTTGCTTTAATTTCTTAAAAAGTCAACAAGTGCCCTGTGCACAGTCTTAGCCAGTTTTTCCTAAGCTTGTAAAAAGCTTATTAGTTGGTCAAATCTTGAGTACTTTGGTTTTTTGTGTAGCTAACCTAGCTGTCTCATTGATCCAAGCTTAATTTTGTACTTTGTAGCTTGTTAGATAGGGCTGCAACAAGGTTTTAGTTTGTCCCATGTCTAAGTAAACTGCATAAGCAGTGATCTGACATCATATTCATAAGCTCACCACAAGCTCTACAATGGTCCCCACAGAGTGAGCTTGGGCTTTTTGGATACCCCACCTAGCCAGCTTATTGACTCAATGCTTGTTCTAAGCTTTTGAGCTTATTTGCCTAGCTTATTTTGCTCTTAAAGTTCTTCACAGGACTGTTTGTTTGGTAGTTTTAGCTAAAATGCTTATTGCTTATTTCTAGCTTATTAGTGTGCTTATCTGTGTAATTTAGCTTTATATAAGTAGCATTAGCTTGTTTTTAGCTTATTTTAGCTTTGGTTTTAGTTTGTGAGCCTGTTTGAGCTTATTTCATCCAAATAAGCTAATAAGCAAAACTGTTGAGAAAATAAGCTCATACTGAGCTTATTAATCAGTTTCATAAAAAGTTGTAGTTGAAAAAGTTGCTTATTTTCTTGTGCTTAACAAGTTTTTGAAGAAAAATTCCAAAAATAAAATAGTTGCAAAAAAATTGCCACTTTGGGATTTGATCTCTCGCCACCCACCACCACACCACACACACACAACTGCGCCTAGGGACTTTTCAATTATCTTTACACTATTTAATACATAACCCTTTTGTTTCCAAATAAGCTTATCTGAGCTTATTTACTTATTTCGACTTATTATTTATAGCTTTTTCGGTTTTGTATTTTTTATAAAATTATATTAGTATTAAGTATTTTACAAAAAGTTTGATTTTCTCATTAGTTTTAGTATTTTTAAACATTTAATTAGTGTAAAGTCTTAATTAATTCATAATAAAAATATAAAAGTCTAAAAATATAAATCTTTTTCTAAAATTTTCTTTTGTCATATAGAACGTAATAAAATTGTTTTTACACTTATAGGACTTTTATTTCATAAATTTTACGTTTTTGTTTGTTCTCGCGTAATTTTTTAGACTTAACTTACGTTTTCATTTTAAATCACGCTTTTTAGATAATTTAAGTTTACGTTTTAGTTAAAATAGTTTATTTAAGATATTTTGTTTTATAAAATCACAAAACATCATTGTAAAAATAGTGATAGCGTTTATTTAATATATTTTAACTTTTTAATTTTCTTAATTTGCATTTAAGTCGTTGTAATTTATAAATCTTTTCTTTAGGTAATTATCCATCAAAATCCTTCTTGATCACTATCCTTAGTGATCATTCTATCATCGATCAAGTGTTTATACACCAATTCATCCTCCGTGGGACTTAACGACCGTGAATCCATTATATTCCTCTTATCTTAATGCATTAGTGTTTGAAATTTGTTTTAAGTTTGTTACGGTTGACCATTCACAGTGGTTAGCTTGTGTAATTAAACTTGACTGTTTAGCACCAATCAAAATTTTGGCGTACCACGGGAGGTCAGAAGCGTGTTCTAAGCATTTTCGGACCCGTGCTTGCACATATACCACGGTTTGTAGCAGTTTTTACGTAAAGTTAATATAAATCAAAGTTCATTAACACTTTTCCTAAAGTGTTAAAAACCCAAAAACAATATAAAATAACAAAACAATCGTAACGTTTTCTAGCTTGTGTTTCTTTTAAGGTGATTCTTAAAGAGATCGATTTGGATAAGCGAGGCGATACCAAAAATATTGTCCAAAAGTTTTTAAACCCTTTGCACAAATCATACCTCGTCTTTCGGTGGTACTTAATATATACATAAAATCAACCACCGCAAATCAAGGCGGTACACCTACTAACCTGGGTGTGACCATAATAAGTTCCGAACATCGATTTAAAACTTGCCTTTGTGTCGCCAGTGATTTGGTGTACCTTTTTCAAAAAGCCATTTCATTAGTGATTATTGGTTAAGTTCACTTGTCGTTTTGCCTCGCATTTGTTTTGAAAATTGATTTTATACTTAGTGCATGCGACTCGTTCTTCCAGTTCTACTAGTCCACTTTCCGAACTTGGAAAGATTCCTCGTGAGCGTGGGGCGTTCGACTCCTTCCACCGTGATCGAGGCGTCTACCACCACCACCACCGTCGAAATGGCGGAAGACAAACCCATGAATGAGCTTCTCCGAGCACCCATGTAGGTTACGGAGATGCCATTGTTGTCCCGACCATTGTGGTGATACCTCGAGCTCAAACCGGTTGCTTAATCTAGTAACCCAAAGCCAATTCTATGGTTTTGGCGGGATGATCCTCATGCACACATTCGATGGTTTAACAAGATAGCATCGCCATCAAGTACAAGAATGTCCGCATTAAGCTATCAAGCTTCTTTTATTCCCATTTTCTGTAGAGGACAAGCCGGAATTGGCTTCGAGAAACAACCCCTCGTTCCATTGAGACATGGGAGGATCTAGTTACCAAGTTCGTTAACAATTCTATCCTCCGTCCCGAACTACAAGTCTTAAGAATGAGATAGTGAAATTTTCTCGGAGATTTGATGAATCATTCGGGAGGCATGGGATCGTTACAAAGAATTGCTGCATGAGTGTCCGCATCATGGTTTTACCGAGTTAATGCAAATGGATACTTTCTACAATGGTGCGAGACAAGTCGACCAAGACTCTTTGAATGCCTCCGCTGGAGGTAATTTCCTTAGCAAAACCACAAAAGAAGCCTTACAAATCATTGAAAACAAGTCCCGGTCCGTTTTTTCCAGACAAAGACATATCGGACTCGGCCTAATCTTTGGACCTTCTACTTCATCTCACGTGAGTACATCTAGCACCGATGCTAAGATTGACAAACTCACGAGATATTATTCGAGCTTTGGTTCTTGCTAACCAAAAGAAAGTCACCTTCACGCAAACACCATCACATGGTGAAGTAAAGAAAGTTGAAGTTTGTGTTACTTGTGGTGGTCCTCGTGCATACCGCGAATTGTCCGCCACCGATGGTAGTCCGTTTGAAGCAAATGCTATAGCGGTACTTCAAATCAAGGAGGTAATCAATACCGTCCTCAAAATGAACCAAATTCGTGATAACACTTATCGAGGCACCACCGGTTTAACGAATCTTAGCTTAATCGAGAATCAACCTAGAATGAACCAAGGTTATCAAAACCAAGGTAATTTCTATCTGGACCCAATCAAGGTTTCCAACATCGGGAACCTTCATCAGCTAATTTCAATCAAGGGAATCAATTTCATGGGAATGTGAATCCTAATCAAGGGAATTTTCAACAACAAGGTCCTAATCAAAACATCCGACCTCAAAATTTCCTCCACATCCTCCCATACCATCATCGATGAGTTATTGAAGCAGTTCATGAAATCCCAAGATGAAATGAGCAGGTTGTTGGTCACCCAATTCGCGATCTCGAGAAGTCTTTAAATGATCAACCCTCGGGCTCGGAAAACTTCCGAGCAACACGATCGCTAACGAGGGGCGATGCTAAAGCGATCGCGACCAGTGGTGTTTCATACAATGGACCCACTATTCCTACCGCCTCTTCTTCTTCTCTCCCGAAGGTAGTGGAAAGTGAACCTAGGACACACAATGGACCTCGACTCAATGCCTCCTCTACTACGAAATGAGTCAAGTTACCAAGGCGACAAAGAACAAGGAACTTCCTATTAATAACGGAGGAACCAATGATGTCCGACCTCAAGTTGTCCGAAACCCAAGTCTAATCCATGAGTTGTTTTGAACCACCGTAGCTCCCGTTGAAAATACCAAATCCAAATCTTTATTCCTTATCCATCACGTTTGAATGAGCAAAAGCTCGTGAAAAGATAGTCATCAAATGGACAAATTTTTCAAATTTTCCAAGAACTACATTTGACATAAGCTGCGGATGCTATCATGTCGATGCCCAGTTTGCATCAACTCTCAAACACATGTTAAGCAACAAGGAAAAGTTGTTTGAAATGGCTAAAACTCCTCTTAACGAGAACTGCCGCCAGCTTATCCTCAAGAAGCTTCGAAAAGCTTGGAGATCACGGAAAATTTCTCTTACCTTGTGTATTTCGGGGAATGGTTGAATGCTTTGCCCCAGCAGATCTTGGTGCAAGCATCAACCCGATGCCATATTCAAGATGGAAGAAACTTTCTTTAGGAACTTACTCCTACATGCATGACTCTCGAGCTTGCGGATCGTACAATATCCGATCCTCTTGGCATTCTTGGGGCGTTTGCGGAAAGTAGGAAAGTTCCATTTTCCGGTGACTTCGTGGTTGTTGATTTTGATGCCGATCATCGGGTTCCTCTCATTGTTGGTCGAGATTCACGAGAGCGGGTCGTGCTCTCATTGATGTATTTGAGCAAGAAATCACATTACGTATTGGTAATGAAGTCGTCACCTTTAACCTTGATCAAACTTGAGGTACTCTGCAAACTATGATTACGGAGTCGGTTAACCGAATAGATATCATTGATGTTGCTTCCAAGAGTATTCTCAAGAAGTTCTTGGTTATGATCATAATTCTTGAGTGATAATCTCACTCATTCATCTCAACCTATCATCGCCAATTCTACTCCTTCTCTTACCCCATTTGAGGAAAGTGACTTCATCTTAGAAGATTGAAGCCTACTTGTCTAGTGATTACATTCCATGGAAATTGATCACGCTCCCATCGACATTGAGGGGATATACTTCTCATTGAGAAGTTGCTTAATGATGATCCATCATCACTCCTCCTCGTCGAACTTCATAACAAGGAAGTCAAGTCGGTTGAAAACCAAGACTTTCTCAAGTCGAACAGGACTTACCACCTCATCTCGGTATGCATTTCTTGAAGGTGATGATAAATTACCGATCATTATTGCTAGAGATTTGAGTAAAGATGAAAAAGTCGCTCTCATAAAGATCTTGAAGTCACACAAGCAAGCAATTGCTTGAAACTCTCGACATTAAGTGGTATCAACCACGAATTTTGTACTCACAAAATCTTGATGGAGGATGACTTCAAACAATGATTCAACATCGGAGAAGAGTAAATCCAAAATCCATGATGTTATCAAGCAGAGGTTATCAAACTCTTGATGCGATTGATTTACGATCTCGTGATAGTCCTTGGGTTAGCCCGATTCATTGTGTTCCTAAAAGGGTGGCATAACTGTTGTCGCAATGAAGATAACGAGTTAATTCCAACTCGATTGGTGACGGGATGGCGTGTTTGCATTGACTATCGTAAGTTGAATGACGCTACCGTAAAGACCATTTTCCTCTACCCTTTATGGACCAAGTGCTTGAGAGATTAGCGAGGAAGCAGTACTATTGTTTCCTTGATGGTTTCTCGGGGTACTGATTCCATTGATCCGGGATCGAGAAGACCACATTCACACCGCCCATACGGAACTTTTGCCTATAGACGTATGCCTTTTGGCTTATGTAATGCTCCCTGGCACGTTCCAACGATGTATAATGGCCATTTTCCACGACATGATCTGGGAAACAATGGAGTGTTTATGGATGACTTCTGGTCGTTGGGGATTCGTTTCAAACATGTCTCCCATCTAGATAAAATGCTCAAACGGTGTGAAGACACCAATCTTTGTCTAAACCGGGAGAAAAGCCACTTTATGGTCAAAGAAGGCATAGTCCTTGGCCATAGATTTCAAAAATGGGATTGAGGTATATAGAGCAAAAGTAGATGTTATTACCGCCTCATCCTACTACCGTTAAGGGTATTAGGAGTTTTAGGTCATGGGTTTCTATCAGATTCATACAAGATTTTTCTAAAATCTCGGCCTATGACCCATCTTCTTGAAAAGGATGCTCCTTTTATCTTCTCACCCGAGTGCATCATAGCTTTTGAAACATTGAAGAAAAAGTTTCTTGAAGCACCCATTCTCGTTCTCCGTGGGACTTGCCTTTGAGCTCATGTGCGATGCAAGTGATTTTGCTATAGGTGCGGTCTTAGGGCAACGTACAACTAAGCATTTTCAGCCTATCCACTACGCAAGTAAGACTATGTTGAGCTCAAACTCATTACACCACCACGAAAAAGAGCTATTAGCGGTGGTGTATGCATTTGAAGTTTCGGCCGTCTTAATCTTGACCAAATGTGTAGTGTATCACGGATCACTCGGCTCTCAAATATCTCTTTGCAAAACAAGATGCAAAGCCGAGATTGCTCAGTTGGGTTCTCCTTCTCCGTGAATTTGATATCATCATACGTGATAAAAAGGAGCCGAGAACCAGGTGCGATCATCTCGTCTCGATTAGAACCCTCACCAAGATGTTTTCGAGAAAAAGGAAATAAATGAAACATTTCCTCTCGAGACACTCAATGCGGTTTCTTTCGTGGAAACTTTTCTACCCCATGGTTTCGCGACTTGCAAATTACCATGCGGGTAACTTCATAGTGAAAGGATGTCAACCAACGGAAGAACAAATTCTTACAGATGTTAAACATTACTCGGGACGGGGCGACCCTTCTTATTCAAAATCATGCGGATCAAGTCATCCGGCGGTGTGTTTATGGACAAGAAGCTCTTGACATTCTCAAAGCTTGCCATCTTTGGACCAGCGGGGACATCATAGTCCAAACTACACCGCCAAAAAGGTGTTTGATTCGGGTTTTATTGGCCCACTATCTATAAGGATGCCCATGAATTTGTTAAAGCACGGACGCTTGTCGTCATGGAAATATATCTCAAAGAAATGAAATGCCACAAATGCCATTCAAGTTTGTGAGATATTTGACATCCGGGGTATTGATTTTATGGGGCCATTTCCATCTTCTCGAGGTAACAAATACATACTCGTGGTGTTGACTATTTATCAAAATGGGTTGAAGCAAAAGCTTTACCCACCAATGATGCCAGAGTTGTTGTGAAGTTTTAAAATCTCTTTTGCGATTTGGAACTCTTCGTGCTATAATCGGTGATCGTGGTACACATTTTGTAATGACCAATTTGATCGTGTCATGCAAAAAGTATGGTGTGACCAGCGTCTCTCTGCATACCACCCCAAACAAGTGGGCGGTGGAAGTTTCAAACCGTGGTATTAAAAGAATCCTTGAAAGGACGAGGCGAAAATCGTGCATCCTGGTCGATAAGCTAGATGGACGCTCTGGACCTTCCGTACGACTTACAAAACACCCATGAGGTGTACTCCATACAAGCTAGTATACTAAAGGCGTGTCATCTTCGATTGAATTAGAGCACAAGGCTTCACGGGCCTTAAAACATGCAAACTTCGATATCTGAGAAATTGGTGATCACGGAAAAGTTCAAATGAATGAACTAAATGAACTTCGTGATCAAGATTACGAGAACTCTTTGATCTATAAACATAAGACAAAGAAGATTCATGACTCTAAAATCAAGAACCGCGTTTTAACGTTGGTGATCGAGTCCTTCTTTTCAATTCAAGATTGAAGATTTTCTCGGGAAAGCTTAAGTCCCGTTGGTACGGTCCATTTACTATCACTAAGGTTTATCCTTATGGCACCATTGAGTTATCTCATTTGATGGTCCAAATTTTAAAGTAAATGGTCATCGATTAAAGCATTACTTTGGAGGACATTCCACCCGTGATTGTCCGGGATCTACAAACATTCCCCATGAACCAATGAATGCGGGGATCGAGTCAACTAGTGACTCGGGAATCAAAAAGAGACACCATATGGGTTTTCACCCGTGTTTCGTCTTCTTACCCCTTTCTACCACCCCAGTGTGGGAGTTGCCCATTGTTGTATAAGTTTAACAAAAAAAAATGTGTATATATCAAAACAAAATAATGGCCATAGTATTTTCCTTTTACGTTCTCGTTTCGGCATAATGGCGGTACTTTGAATATTGAGGGCAATATTCATTTCTAAGTGTGGGGAATTCTCACGAATTTTATCATGTATTTATTCCACCCCATTCCCGTTTTGGCCAAAATTTTTTTGGAGTAAGTGTTTTCACTTACTCGGCAAATATAATGTCAGTCGCCATGTCTAACCCCATAAGGATTGGCTAATCCGAGGCAAACGGCTCTTGGTAAAGATATCTCAAATCCGTTTATGGCTTGCAATTTGCCCAAAATTGTATGTGTTCGACTCACCATATCTTTAAACTAGTGAAAACTTGACTAGCCCGCAAGTTTATGGCTTGTGGTAAAAGCGGTTGGAAATCCATAATTGGTAATCGGCTCACCAAAGATAATATTGATAATTTATCTAAGAGTTGGCTAGTCCGAAAGCAAGCGGCTTCGGTAAAGACAAATCAAATTAGATTCACGACTTATGATTTGCTCAAAATCATTTGGTTATCATTGTACCAAAGGTTCTTACTTGAACTAAAACAATTGGCTACTCGAGTAATGGCTTTTGGTAAAGAGATAAATCCATTAATTTTTCTCAAATCATTGCTTGGGACTAGCAATATCTTAGTGTGGGGATTGATGAGTGTCTAAATACTCGTCGTTTTATCTTATTTAGAATGCCAAAACATCCGAAAACACTCGAAATGCTTCAAAATGATGAAAATATCACAAACAAGTGTTTTATATGTTTTAAATGCAAAACATCAAAATCCCGGTGAAAACGTTTCAAGTTTGCATAATTGGCGAGTTTAGTCCCCAAGTTACAAAATTGTCAAAAATAGTCCACAGTAATTCAAAACTTGTAAAATGTCATTTAAGGTCCATAGGATTCAAAAGTTGTCAAATTTAACCCTTTAAAGTTAAAATTTGCAAAATGACAATTTAGTCCTTAAACTTTGAAAAAATGTCAAAATCGGTCCTTGGTGAGTTTAAAATAGAAATTATTCAAACTACACCTTGTACTATTAAATTGTGGCATAATTGGTCCTTTATGATAAGTTTAGAGAAAAATTACAAGTTTGGTCCACGAGTTTGAAAATTGGCGATTGGTCCTTGGACTTGCAAAATGGAAAATAATCAATATTGGTCCTTGTACTATTCAAGATTTACAGGTTTAGTCCTTGTGATAAGATTGGAAAAGTGACAAGTTCAGTCCTTGAAGTTTGGCGATTTACATTTTGGTCTTGGGTTATTTAGCTACTTAAACCAAGCGGATCCTTTGTTATTAATCAAATCCAATCCTTAACCTAGGCCCAATCCCAACCAAGCCCAAACCCCAACCCGGTCCAATATTTAAAATGAGAAAACCGCCATCATTGCTTACTTTCTCCATTTGTTTAAGTCAATACCGATGGTTTTCACCACCACCGGCTACCACCTTTCCACCTCACCATCTTTCCATTAACCCCCTCTTATCATTAGCCCCCATGCATTTAATGCATCTCCACCATGAAACACTTTATCCTTACCTCGCGACCCTGTTTTGCTTTCCAGCTCAACCCCGACCCGTACCTCTTCACATATTGTCCCTCGCCACCTCATAACATCGAAACTTCTTTAATTGCTCTGAAACTATCTCGAGCAACGGATACACTTTTGGCGCCAAAGTGGTTTAAGCGGATGAGATGAGTTTGACTCATTCAATGGTGAGATTGTTGATGGGATTTGATCGAAGCATGTAGGAGTCTCAAAAAGTCTATAAAGAAAGCAATAGAAGCAGATGGGAAGCTATCTAGTTTTAATTATAATTTAGCTTATGTCGTTTTTATTAAATTTCAAATTCCAGTGTTTGTTTAAGCTTTAAGCTCTGTATTTCAAGTTATTAATGTGAAATAAAACCTTTGTTAACATCAATTTCAAGTTTCAAGTTCTGTTCTCAAGATATGCAATTTTTCAAGTTTAACAAATCTCATGAATGTTGAATGTTGTTAATCGGTTGTTGTCTTGGACTTATAAGTCACATAAGCTCTTAAGATAGCTTATAAAGCTATTAGATACCTTAAATCAGTTCTAGTTATAAAAAGCAAAAATACTAAAAATACCAAATAATTAGTTAAAAATAAAAATCACATGGAGATGAAGAAGAAAAGTTTGGGCGGGGTAGATTTTGGATTTCCCTTTGGTTTAGAGCTTATTGGGAAGCTATAGGGTGTGTCTGTATACCTCGGTTCTTAGTCTTGTGCTTGAATCCACTTGTAAGCCCTTTTGATCCATTTGGTAATTCTTTGTGTAGGTTGTTAATTAGCTTAAGTTTTAGTGTTTACGTGTTCATTAGTTGTGGTTAAGTAAAATAAACTATAAAATAATAAGCTTGTGCTTTACAATTCTTAGTTGCTAGAAATCTCATTTCACAATCTTATAAGCATAAGCTTGTCATTTCTTGGTCTCATGTTGTTATTGCTGTTAATTTATGTTTCTTTAGTTTTACTATATAATAATACAAGGTTCTGAATCAATTTCATGGTTTCAATTTGTGTTTAGCTTTGAAAATCATCAAAATAGTTTCTTAAAGTACTGTTTGGATTTGCCTTATTAACTGTATTGAAGGCCAGTTGTGTTGTTGTTTGTTGTTGTTTCATGCCACAGTAGGTCTAAGTAACTCAAAGAAACAAGAAAAATCAGTGGTCATGTGGTAAAAAGTCAAAACTCTTTTTGATCTCCTCTTATTTCTTGTCTGTTGGATTTTCATATTTCAAGATCTTGTTTTCATGCTCATAAGTTGTTACCATTGATCAAATCACTCTTATTTAACCTTAACATAACATAATCGATGCATAATATTGATTTAAAGTTCATTAAAGTCAACCTTGCTTTAATTTCTTAAAAAGTCGACAAGTGCCACTGCCTTGGTCTTATGATTTTCCTAAGCTTGTAAAAGCTTATTATTTGGTCAAATCTTGAGTACTTTGGTTTTGTGTAGCTAACCTCATTTGTCTCATTGATCGAGCTTAATTTTGTACTTTGTAGCTTGTTAGATAGAGTGCAACAAGCTTTTAGTTTGTCCGTATGTCAAGTAAAGCGCATAGCGGTGATCGACATCATATTCATAAGCTACACAAGCTCTACAATGGTCCCCCAGAGTGAGCTTGGGCTTTTGGATACCCGCTAGCCCGACTTATTGACTCGATGCTTGTTCTAAGCTTTTGAGCTTATTTGCCTAACTTATTTTGCTCTTAAAGTTCTTGGAATTTGTTTGTTTGGTAGTTTAGCTAAAATGCTTATTGCTTATTTCTAGCTTATTAGTGTGCTTATATGTGTAATTTAGCTTTATAAAAGTAGCATTAGCTTGTTTTAGCTTATTTTAGCTTTGGTTTTAGTTTGTGAGCTGTTTGAGCTTATTTCATCCAAATAAGCTAATAAGCAAAGCATTGAGAAAATAAGCTCATCTTGAGCTTAATGTCAGTTTCATAAAAGTTGTAGTTGAAAAAGTTGCTTATTTTCTTGTGCTTAACAAGTTTGTGAAGAAAAATTCCAAAAATAAAATAGTTGCAAAAAAATTGCCCTTCTTTGGGATTTGATCTCACGCCACCCATTTCACCACACCGCTTTACTGTTAAGCGCCCAAGGGACTTTTGGGTTATCTTTTACACTATTTAATACATAACCCTTTTGTTTCCAAATAAGCTTATCTGAGCTTATTTACTTATTCGACTTATTCTTTATAGCTTTTTGGTTTTGTATTTTTATAAAATTGTATTAGTATTAAGTATTTTACAAAAAGTTTGATTTTCTCATTAGTTTTAGTATTTTTAAACATTTAATTAGTGTAAAATCTTAATTAATTCATAATAAAAATATAAAAGTCTAAAAATATAAATCTTTTTCTAAAATTTTCTTTTGTCATATAGAGCGTAATAAAATTGTTTTTACACTTATAGGACTTTTATTTCATAAATTTTACGTTTTTTGCTTGTATTTCGCGTAATTTTTAGACTTAATTCGTTTTCATTTTAAATCACGTTTTTAGATAATTTAAGTTTACGTTTTAGTTAAAATAGTTTATTTAAGATATTTTGTTTTATAAAATCACAAAAACATCATTGTAAAAATAGTGATAGCGTTTATTTAATATATTTTAACTTTTAATTTTCTTAATTTGCATTTAAGTATTTGTAATTTATAAATCTTTTCTTTAGGTAATTATCCATCAAAATCCTTCTTGATCACTATCCTTAGTGATCATTCTATCATCGATCAAGTGTTTATACACCAATTCATCCTCCGTGGGACTTAATGACCGAGGAATCCATTATATTCCTCTTATCTTAATTGCATTAGTGTTTGAGTGTTCTAAGTTTGTTCGGTTGACCATTCACAAGTGGTTAGCTTGTGTAATTAAACTTGACTGTTTAGCACCAATCAAAATTTTGTTCATACCATCCATCCAAAGAGTGAATATCCAAATCACTAATCTGCTAAAAGAGTGAATATCCAAATCCTTACTGATCAAAATTAGTAATATCACTCTTTGTATGAACAAAATCAAAATTTTGTTAAAACTACATACATTATTTAAGACATAATATCTTACGTTTAGCAGATTAGTGATTTGGATATTCACTCTTTGTTCATACCATCCATCTACATATATTTATATTTTCTTATAAAAATACAAAAATACTCTTCTCATTCCTCTTATCCAGTATGATTCTATTTCTCTTACCCCCACCGCGTTTGATTCTCTTCTTTAACCTCAAAACCGTTTAATTCTATTTCTTTAACCCTCTACATGTTTAATTCTCATGGCGGCGTTCGATTATCCTCGTTGTTTCCCTTTGCAAAAGCCGTATGGAAGAGGATCGACTCTGTTGTCGAGTCCGGATTGTTTATGCAAGCGATGTGGAAGGATGGGTGCAAGAAAATATTGTTATTAGTGCGGTGTCGATAACTCTCGATGATTCTCCAAGTTTTTCGATCATCCGCCACAACCCGATGAACCCGATTCGAGCAGGAGACCATAGCGGAAGTGGTGGAAATTGCTAGCTCTCGAGCCGCCACTTGTCCGCTCACGATTTTTCAAATGTTCTTGAGACTTGATAGTCATTCGGATCACCATGTTGGTTTTGTTGATACTTTGAATGGCGATTCCTTCATAACTCTCAAACGAAATCGTTTATTCCTTGTGTCGGTTGTGGTGAGCCTCTTTTGGTTCACCACATGTCGTTGAGTGTCGTGTGTACAATGTGGTAATGATATTCATAGCGGGAGTTGTTTGTTTTGTGGTTCGAGAATTCATTTAATTATGATCCTAATCGAACTCATTCAACGACCCTCAAACTTTTCTAATTACCCACCACTGCCCGACCTATCTTCATATAATCAACATATCTGTTGTGAATTTTGTGGAGGTCTACTTGAGGATTTGAGTGTCGTCCGGGAAACACGTTTGTCTGAGCAGTTTTCGGTGATGCTCGAACTTTGGTTATAACCAATATCCATATAATTCACGATCCGGACTCAGCAGTTTCTTGTTGTAGTCTGTGGAGTCCCCCATTTCTGATTGTCGAATAGGGAACCCGGTTCCTTGTAACAATCATGACTCTTACATGTTTGACAATTTTCAACCTCCGCGACTATCGGTTCAAACTCCACTGAGCCGTTGTCTGAAAATCTCCCAAGATTTTGAAACCATAATGAAAACACTTGATGATATGATTAGTAACTTTAAGAATCAGTGAGTGGTGAAAAGACCATGGGAGAATTGGTGAAGCGAGCGAGAAGAGCGAGAGCCGCCGTAAATCTAGGGAAGAATTATTAGTCCTAGAGCAAGCGGCTAAGGCGTTCCCAATTTCTCAAGGCGGCTCATATGGCGATGACGAGGAGAGTTTTATCCTTTTAAAGATAATATTTCTCAACTCCTCGATCAGGTTGATATCCGGCGGTTGAGATTCCATCTCGAACAAGCTTCTATCACACAGAGCTCCATTCGCTCTACGAACACGGGGCGAGCATCTCGACCTTGTTCTGAAAGGAATGGACGAATTCATAAAGTCTAGTGTTGAGAACCTTGTCCCAATCCCAAGAGAGTCGAGGGAATTCTCGAGCATTTGTGTGATATCCTACCCTCTTGTCTTCCCAGATCATGTTGAGATGTTCTCCGATTCGATGATGATGATTCGTTATCTTATGGAACATCGTTTATGTGGAAGATTTACCTTACGAGCTTGTTAGCTTAGAAGAAGAGAATGATGAAGTTATTGACACCGAAATCAAAGATGAAGCACCGTGCAACATTCGAATGTCGGTCTTCTCATTTCTAAAATCGAGGGCTTCGAGAGAAACCAATTTCATCTCTATCCCCGTTAAAGGGTAATGACATTCTTTCAGATGATTCTAATCAGGAATGAAAGCCTTCATTTTGATAATATGGGAGAGAAGATTAGTGGCGGTACCACTTTTCATTCTCATAATTCTCTCCCGTTTATGAATCATGTACATTGGAGGGTTCACCGGTGAACCCACTCGTATCAGTGCGAATATGATTCATTCACCTTCATGGAGTTCTCGGATGAACTCACTCATATCATATCTCCGTAGTATGATAATTTCTACTGATCTAGACACTCCCATAATATGTCTTGATCAAGCAAGCTAAAATGATGAGATTCATGAAACTATGAATTCTCTATTGAGGATGAAGAGTTAGTCATGATTTCTATCATGATTTTCTTTCTTTTCTTCATATATTACATCACTTCTCACGTTCTTCACTCCTTCGTGAATGAAGACATTATCTTTGATCGGCATTTCCATGTATCATTATCTTGAACCGGGAATATATCTCATCGGTGTGGAACTTTCTCGTGCTTGAATGTTTGTCGAACATCTTGAGCGAAAGTCAGATGGATTGTCTCTTCAGTTACTTTCCCCGTGAACAAATGAATACGGTCGAGTCGAGCTAGCGACTCGGGAATCAAAAGCGATAGCATGCCATATGGGTTTCACCCATATTTCGACTTCTTTCTATCTTTCTACCACCCTAGTGTGGGGGGTTACCAGCATGTTGTGTGTATATATATATATATAAAAAAAAAAAAAAAAAAAAATCTTTCAAAATAATGGTAGTAGTATTTCCCTTTTCGTTCTTTGTTTCGGCATAACATGGGTACTTTGAATATTGAGGCAATATTCATTTCTAAGTGTGGGGGAATTCTCACGAATTTTATCATGTAAATATCTGCTAATTCCCGTTTTTGGCCAAAAATTTTTTGGAGTAAGTGTTTTACTTGACTCATTTGGTTATCGATCGCCTTGTCTAATAAACTAAAGGATTGGCTAATCCGAGGAAAGCGGCTCTTGGTAAAGATATCTCAAATCCGTTGACGACTTGCAATTTGCCCAAAATTGTATGGTATTGACTCACCATATCCTAAAAAGTGAAGAGTTGGCTTGCATGAGTTTATGGCTTGTGGTAAAGGCGATGGAAAAACCATAATTGGTAATCAGCTCACCAAAGATAATATTGATAATTTATCTAAGAGTTGGCTAGTCGAGCAAGCGACACGGTAAAGACAAATCAAATCAGTTGAAAGTCGGTGGTTTGCTCAAAATCACATGGTTATCGGTGTACCATGGTTCTTACTTGAGCTGAAACATTTGGCTACTCCGAAGTAATGGCTTTTGGTAAAGAGATTCAAATCCATTAAGTTTTCTCAAAAGATTGCTAGGGACTAGCAATAGTTTAGTGTGGGGATTGATGGTGTGTAAATACTCATCGTTTTGGGTCGTCTGAGCTATGGCGTTTAAAAATGCTCGAAATGCATCAAAATCTGAAAATATTCCAAAATTGCATTTTATATGTTTCGGATGCAAAATGTTCAAATCGGATGAAAATGAGCTAAGTTTGCATAATTGGCGGTTTCAGTCCCCAGTTTCAAAAATTGTCGAAATAGTCCACGAGCCTTAATTTCAAAGAAAAATCACAAAGGTCCTTTTAAAATCATAAGTTGTCAAAATTAGTACTTTGGTGAAAAATATCAAAAGTTTTGAGAAATTACAAGTTTGGTCCTCGAGTTTCAAATTTGGCAAAATTAGTCCTTGAAATTGGAAAATATCAAGTTTGGTCCTTGTACTTTTTGAGATTGTCACTTTTAGCCCTCGAGCAACTTTGATGAAATGGCGCTATGGTCCTTGATATTTGAATTTACACAAATAGTCCTTGTCATTAAAACCCTTTATAAACCCGATGAGTGTGTAAATCTCATCGTTTTATCCAATTAAGCGCAAATTCATCGAAAACACTCGAAACACATCAAAATGATCAAAATATCACAAATCGGTGTTTTATGTGTTTTAAATACAAAATATCAAAATCGGATGAAAAACATATCAAATTTGCAAAATTGCGGTTTAGTCCCCAGTTTCAAAAATTGTCAAAAATAGTCCACGAGCCAAATTTCAAAAGAAAAAATCATCAAAGGTCCTTTTAAATCATAACTTGTCAATTTGGTCCTTTGGTGGAAAATGTAAAAAGTTTGAAAAATTACAAATTGGTCCTTCAAGTTTGCAAATTGGCGAAATGGCCCTGGAAAAATTGAAAAAGGCAACTTTGGTCCTTGTAATATCACCACTTGTCAATTTCAGTCCATAAAACATCTTTGCAATATTACAAGTTTGGCCCTTTGGTTTTGTGGAAATTACAATTATGGTCCTTATGTTAAAACCCTTTAACAATTGGACCTATATTATCCTTGGCCCAAACCAATTGCTCCTTTGAACAAATTACGGTTGTAAACCGAACCAACCCCACCCTTTTTATTAATACCGGTCAAATGGGTTTGACCACCTCTTTTCCTCCTCTTCACGTGATAACCACCGTCATGAAACACTGCTGACCACGATCGCGCTCGCCTTCTCACCATCATCACCCCTACTTTCCCCCTCGAACACAAGATCCAAGGTACATTTAATGCACCTCAATCTCTCACTCAACCTCGCTGGCGGTTAAAAATGTTTTGGCGCCAAAACCTTTAAATGGCTAGGATTGATTTGGGTGATCCAATGGTCGATATTCTTGGTGGGATATGTCCGGAAAGTGAGAGAAGTACTTGGAGCTGTATAAAAGGCCAAGAGAAGCTACAAGGAGGAGTTAGCTTTTAATATTTTAGCAATGTATGTCGAATTGTAGTTCAACTTGTCTTAAATAAATTTTATCTGTATTTCTAAGCTTGTTTTGTATCAAATATTAGTTCTTAAGTGTTTAAAACTCATTTCAAGGTTGAATTCAAGTAAAGTTCAATATTCACTCTTTATACCTTTGTTGAGATTTGTGATTTCAAAATCATTTGCTTAAGCCTTGAATAGCTTAGTTTCAACATAAAACAAGCTTTCATAAGCTTAAGATAGCTTCATGAGCTTATGATCAAGTTTCATTAAATTTTACACCTTGGTCAACAAAAGTCAACACGGTACAAAATTGATGCGAGAAAGGAATGGGTTGATTCGGATGATGGATATGGGTTGAGTAGGTTAGGATTATTGGTTCTTGTTTTGGGTTTGCAAGCCATTGTGGCTCTGGACCTCTTGTAAGTGCTAGTTTCCTTTCATTTTAACTTAAAAGCGATAGCATGATAGTCATATCATTAGATCGATTAAGTCTTGTAATTCTTGTTTCATTAGCTTTAAAATAGTATAACAAATCATTTTGAAGCTTAGCATAATCTGCTTTTGTGTTTAAGCTTGTCTTGTTTGCTAAAGCGCTTTTAAAGGGTGTTTGGTTTGTCTATAAATCGAGTTTAAAATTTGTTTTGGTGAAAGAATTTTGTTGCATTTATCTCTAATGTCACTCTTATCATCATTTCATCCTAAAGTTGCATCATTTTTCATTAAAAGTCAAACCTTGCTAAAAGCGCTCTTGATCTTAGCTGTTGGAATCTGTCATAACAAAACAACTCAAAAGGTTCAAAACTTGTTAATCTTGCTTGGTAAACTTACATTGCCTCATATTTGATCTATATCGGTCCTAAAATTGCCTTGGAATCTCACAAAGTCAAAGTTAAGCGATTTTCAAAAGTCAAAAAAATGTGTCACACTCGGTTTTGCGAGAACTTGCGGGTGTGCCTGAGGTTTCAATAGAGGTTTGTAGGGTCGATTTTTGGTTCATAAGTAGTTTACCGGTGATCTTTAAGTCCCATTATCATCTTTGTCTAAAGCTCTGGATAAGCTGCTATATAAGCTCAAAGTTAGGGTCGATCCATTGTTTTCATCCAAAATCGGTTAGCATATTTAGTTGTGAATCCTTATCGAGCTTAGGAGTAGTTGTTTTAGCTTAAATTAGCTTATATTAGTATAATTTTAGGATTGTAGAAGTTTGGTGGCTTATTATTCTTGTTTGCTTATTTTGGAGTCTTATTGTAGCTTAATTTACTGTAGCTCTTGAATCATTACATAAGCCCCATTTTCTCATTTTCATAGAACTAGAATAACTTTTAGAATTTTCTGAAAATTTCATCATTTATTATCCTTTTTTGCTATTTTCCATATTAAAATAGATTTTAATCAATTTTAAATAGGTTTTATTGCAAATAATTAAGAAAAAGCTCAAAAAATAAGTTTTCAATTTTAATAGGTTAAGATAAATATAAAAACATAAAAAGATTTTCCATATTTTCCTTTTTATTTTGTATTTTCAAAATTTAAATTAGATTAAATTAGTTTTAAATTAGTAGAAAATAGGAAATTAATCGAAAATTACAAAAATAGTTTTGAAAATTCTAGTTTGATATTTTAGACTTTTCCATTTCATAATTTTATTTTTCTAGCTTTGTTTCCTAATTTCTTGCATTTTGGTTAATTATTAAATAGTTAAAATTAGTTTTAATTAATAATAATTAGATAATTAGTGATAAAAATAGTTTTCTTTTTCTAAATAGTTTCTTTTATCATTAGGATTGTAAAAACATAATTTTCATATTTTTAGGGTTAATATTGATTTAGTTTCACTTTTTAATTTATCGTCGCGTAGATTTTAATTTAGTTTTATTAAAACAAAAAAACAAAAACATCATTGTAAAAATAGTGATAGCGTTTATTTAATAGATTTTATCTTTTAATCTTCTTTAATTTGCATTTAAGCCATTGTAATTTGTTGGCTTTTCCGTAGTTATAATATCAATCATAATCCTTTTTCGTTCAAACTCCTCGATCACTAAGCGTTTGATAAATCATTGCATAGCTCATTTGGGACATAACGACCGGAAACATTATACTCCTCGGATCTTCATTGATTTCGTGCTTGAAATTTGTTTTAAGGTTTTCTACGCTTGCGTGAGAGAACTTAATGATTTCTTGCGCATCAAATTTTGGCGCTTGCTTGAGAGGTGTCTTGATTTGTCTACGTTTAGCAGATTAGTTGTTTGGATCCTCACTCATTTGTTTATATCATCCATCTCTGTATATATATATATCCATATTTTCTTCTAAAAATCCAAAACCAAAACATCCAAAAGCGTATAAAACACAAAAATATTTTCTTTTGTTTCTATATATGTATCAAAATAAAAATACAAAAGAATCGTCGTTTTCTTAATAATTAACAACTTAAAAGATTACCACGAAAACCAAGGCGGTGCACTACCTAGCGGGGTGCGACCATAATAAGTTCCCGAACTAAAGATATAAAACTTGCCTTTGTGTCCATTGTGATTGGTGTACCTTTTTCAAAAGCCATTCATCTTGGATTATTGGTTAAGTTCCTTTGTTGTTTTGCCTCGAATTTGTGTTAATTGATTTTGTTGTGATATCGACGTTTGAACCGAGAAAACCCATAAAGATTCTTCTCACTTTGATTTTTACAAAGCGTCTTCATAATTCTCATTCTCATCGAAAGATTTCATAATTCCTCTTCTTAACTCGAGATTCCTTAGAGTTATCTCTAGTCATCTTTTCGTTCTTCTAGATCATTGAGTCCTTTGCGTGATCTAGCGAAATTCAAGAAGGCGTTCTCGTGGGCGTCTTTGCCCGAATAGTCGAACCGAGATTCGTACTATTTGAACAACACCATGGCGAGACGAGCGTACCATGGCGGAAATGCTCCGAGCGCCCACAGGGTTATGGAGATGCCATTGTTTTACCGTAATCAACTCGATCACTTTGAATTGAAGACACATTTGATCCAACTTGTGTCTACAAATCAATTCAGCGGTCGATCGAGAAGACCCGTATGCTCGCATCCGTTGGTTTAACAAGTTAACCTCGACTATCAATTTCAAGGATGTACCTCAAAAGTCATCAAGTTGATGCTATTTCCATTCTCTCTTGGGGCGGCCGGTTGGTGGAAAAAGAACCCCTCGATCTATCGAAACTTGGGAGGATCTTGTTCAAAGTTTGTGAATTACTTCTTTCCTCCATCAAAGGCGACTAATCTTAAAAATGAAATTTCTGGATTTCGTCAAAATTTCGATGAAAACTTTGGAGAGGCATGGGAGAGATTCAAAGATCTCCTCGGAAATGCCCCATCATGAATTCACGGACTTCAACAAGTCAATATCTTTTACAATGGGTTGAGCGGTAATGATCAAGATTCCTTGAATGCATCCGCGGTGGCAATATCTTGAATCGTAAACCTAAAGATGTGATTGAAATTTGCGAGCAAAAATCAAAAGTTCCTATTTCTCTTAACAAAGTCAATGTTCGAACACTCCTACTTCTTCATCCGGTAACTCTTCGAGTTAGCAGCTCCGTTAGCCGCTCTAACGGACATCATCCATTGTATGATAAAAGGTAAAGAAATCAAAAGCGAAATTCATAAGCGGAACCAATCAAAGCCGTAAACAAGGTGTGTGAAACTTGTAGTGGTCCACGCGTATTATGATTGTCAAGCAACCGATGCTTCCTTTTACCAAGCTCCGTAGCTTGTAAACCACAATCAATACCGACCACAAGGTGATCCTCACTTACAGTGCACTAGCGGTATGACACCACACAGTTTCCTCCTCCGTGCAAAACCATGGCAATCAAAACCATGGCAATCAAAATCGCTTTGTTCGAATCAAGGACAAAATTTCAATCAAAGCGGAACAATTTCAACCAACCTCAACCTTATCAAGCTCCTAATCATCAAAGTTATCAACCACCTCCTCAAGCTCCCTTACCCAATGACTTCATGAAAATGGTGAGTCAAACATCGTTCAATGCAAACTCGGATCAATAACATGAGAGGTGAGCTAAAAGGAAATTGATACCACATTGTCTCGGCGGACAAATGAGTTAAAGAATATGATGGCGGTTTCATGAACATGAATATGAACAAAGCTTCATCATCTTACGGAGGACTCCCGAGCAATACAATTCCTAATCCAAATGCCAGGTTGAAAGCCGTCACCACTCGTAGTGGTAAGGCGCACAATGGACCTCGACTCTATGCCCCTCCTCTGTGGCATTTAGTCAAGTTACCAGGAGACAACGGACAAGGTGCATTATTGAGCCCACGAAGTACCGCGCTGCGTCCCCACCGGTGGTCAAGCCTTAAGTCCGGAACCCGATGTTCGAGGAAAAATCTTGAGCGGAAAACACTTCCATCCGGCTCGAAAGTCTAGTCGACTTCCTACCCATCAAGAATGAATGATGAGAAGCTCAAAGACAAAAACAAAGAGCAAATGGAAAAGTTTTCCAAATCTTCAATGAGCTTCACTTTGATATAAGCTTCGTTGATGCTCTCGTTCTAATGCCTAAATTTGCATCCACGGCAAAGGCTTACTCACCAACAAAGATAAGCTATCGAGATGGCGAAAACCCTCTAAATGAGCAATGCTCGTGACCATTCTTAATAAGCTTCGAAAAGCTTGAAGACCTGGCGGTTTCTAATCCGTGTGATTTCTTGGGGATGTTTCAATGCTCCGCCTTGGCGATCTTGGCGCTAGCATTAACCTCATGCCACTCTCGGTATGGAAAGCATCTCTTCACGAACTTTCATCCACTCGTATGACACTCGAGCTAGCGGACCGTCTGTAACTCGTCCACTTGGGATAGCCAGGGATGTCGTGATGAAAGTGGGAAAGTTTCACTTTCATCTTGACTTTGTTGTAGTAGACTTTGATCACGGATCCTAGAGTTCCCTCATCTTGGGAGAGCTTTCTTAGAGCAGTCGTGCTCGATTGATGTGTTTCTTTGAAGAGTTGACCATACGGGTTGACAACGAAGAGCTCACGTTAAATATCAGCGAACTCCAAACCTCTGTACAAGCAGTGTTGCAACAATTGATCAAAGATCGAAAGAATCAATGCAACACTCTCGAACTTCACGGTTAAGAGTGTTTTCAAAAGCGTCTTTGAGCTCAAGCTTTGAAAATCACCCTGGTTCAAACAAATGGTTTGAAAGCTGCACCGGGGAAGTCAAAGTGTTCTTGATGATGATGGCGATGATCTAGAATCGGAGACTTCATCGGAGTGGTGAAGCTGCTAGCTCTAAAGCGCACCACTTGTCCACCTCCGGCATCGGTTTGTCGCATCGAGATTGTTAAGTGCGTGGATGAAACTAATCTCTCTTGGTTTCATCTCGAGTTGGATGATGATGTTTGTGATCAATGGGAGACATTCTTCCCATTGATGAATTGCTCAAAATGATCCATCATCTTCTAGTCTTATTCGACTCTTCCATCCCTTCTCTCGCTCACGATGAGGAGGATGACAACTTTGGAATGAAGTCGATGCATTTCTAAGTGATGAATCAATTCCAGCGGAATTGATAACACTTACCTTGATCCGGAGGAGACATCCTTTTACGGAAAGTCTATTGATTGAAGAACCATTTCCGCCCTCCTCCGGACACCTTCTTGCCAATCACCATCTAAGCTTCAAGTTTAAGCTTAAAGATGTCAAAGCGGTGATTTGCTTCTCTCGATGAAGAATGGACTTACATTGTCATGCATATCTTTGTTCCATTCTTCACGGATGGTGTGGTTGCTCTTTCCCTTTTCTCTTTCGGGAATGAGGACACCATCTTTGACCCGGTATCATTCTTAATAGTTTTACTATTAACAATACAGCGGTTATGTCTCGTCGGTGTGGAACTTTCGATGTTCATATGTTTCTTAACATTGTGAGCGAAAGTCCGATCGAGATTGGTTTTCCGTTACTTTCCCATGAACAAATGAATGCGGTCGAGTCAAGCTAGCGACTCGGGAATCAAAAACGATAGCATGCCGTATGGGTTTCACCCATATTTACATCTTCTCACCTCTTTCTACCACCCTAGTGTGGGGGTTGCCACATGTCAAAAAAAAAAAAAAAAAAAAAAAAAAAAAATCCTTTCTAAATAATGGCGTAGTATTTCCCTTTTCGTTCTTTGTTTCGGCATAACCGCGGTACTTTGAATATTGAGGGCAATATTCATTTCTAAGTGTGGGGGAATTCTCACGAATTTCATATATTATCTACCCAATTCCCGTTTTGGCCAAAATTTTTTGGAGTAAGTGTTTTACACTTTCTCATTTAGTTATCGATCCGCCATATACGTAAGACTAAAGGATTAGCTAATCCGAGCAAGCGGCTCTTGGTAAAGATTTCTCAAATCCGTTTATATGGCTTGCAATTTGCCCAAAATTGTATGGTATTCAACTCACCATATCCTAAAAAGTGAAGAGTTGGCTAGCCCATGCAAGTTTATGGCTTGTGGTAAAGCGATGGAAAATCCATAATTGGTAATCGAGCTCACCAAAGATAATATTGATAATTTATCTAAGAGTTGGCTAGTCGAGAAAGTGCTCACGGTAAAGACAAAATCAAATCCGTTGAAGGCGGTGGTTTGCTCAAAATCACATGGTTATCGGTGTACCATGGTTCTTACTTGAGCTGAAACATTTGGCTACTCCGAAGTAATGGCTTTTGGTAAAAGTTTAAAATCCATTATGTTTTCTCAAATCATTGCTAGGGACTAGCAATATCTCGATGTGGGGATTGATGAGTGTGTAAATACTCATCGTTTTATACCATTTAAGCGCAAATTCATCGAAAACACTCGAAACACATCAAAATGATCAAAATATCACAAATCGGTGTTTTATGTGTTTTAAATACAAAATATCAAAATCGGATGAAAAACATATCAAATTTGCAAAATTGCGGTTTAGTCCCCAGTTTCAAAATTGTCAAAAATAGTCCACGAGCCAAATTTCAAAAGAAAAAATCATCAAGGTCCTTTTAAATCATAACTTGTCAATTTGGTCCTTTGGTGGAAAATGTAAAAAGTTTGAGAAAATTACAAATTGGTCCTTCAAGTTTGCAAATTGGCGAAATGGCCCTGGAAAAATTGAAAAAGGCAACTTTGGTCCTTGTAATATCACCACTTGTCAATTTCAGTCCATAAAACATCTTTGCAATATTACAGGTTTGGCCCTTTGGTTTTGTGGAAATTGCAATTATGGTCCTTATGTTATCGCTTACAATTGGACCTATATTATCCTTGGCCCAAACCAATTGCTCCGGCCAAACAAATTACCGGTTGTAAACCCGAACCAACCCACCACCCTTTTTATTAATACCGGTCAAATGGGTTTGACCGCCTTTTCCTCCTCTTCACGTGATAACCATTTCATCATGAAAACTGCAACCACTGATCGCTCTCACCTTCTCACCATCATCACCCCTACTTTCCCCCTCCAAACACAAAGATCCAAGGTACATTTAATGCACCTCAATCTCTCTCAACCTCACAAGCGGTTAAAAAATGCTTTGGCGCCAAAACCTTTAAATGGCTAGGATTGACTTGGGTGATCCAATGGTCGATATTCTTGGTGGGATATGTCGAGAAAGATGAGAGAAGTACTTGGATGTATAAAGGCCAAGAGAAGCTACAAGAGAGAGTTAGCTTTTAATATTTTTAGCAATGTATGTCAATTGTAGTTCAACTTGTCTTAAATAAATTTTATTTGTATTTTAAGCTTGTTTTGTATCAAATAATAGTTCTTAAGTGTTTAAAACTCATTTCAAGGTTGAATTCAAGTAAAGTTCAATATTCATCTTTATACCTTTGTTGAGATTTGTGATTTCAAAATCATTTGCTTAAGCCTTGAATAGCTTAGTTTCAACATAAAACAAGCTTCGTAAGCTTAAGATAGCTTTCATGACTTCTGATTCGTTTCACTAAATTTTACACCTTGGTCAACAAAAGTCAACATTTGGTACAAAATTGATGCGAGAAGGAATGGGTTGATTCGGATGATGGATATGGGTTGAGTAGGTTAGGATTATTGGTTCTTGTTTTGGGTTTGCAAGCCATTGTAGCTCTGGACCTCTTGTAAGTGCTAGTTCCCTTTCATTTTAACTTAAAAGCGATGCTTGATAGTGATATCTGTTAGATCTCCTTAAGTCTTGTAATTTCTTGTTTCATTAGCTTTAAAATAGTATAACAAATCATTTTGAAGCTCTGCATAATCTTTTGTGTTTAAGCTTGAATTGTTTGCTAAAGCGCCACAAAAGGGTGTTTGGTTTGTAGCTATAAATCGAGTTTAAAATTTGTTTTGGTGAAAGAATTTTGTTGCATTTATCTCTAATGTCACTCTTATCATCATTTCATCACAAAGTTGCATCAGTTTTTCATTAAAAGTCAAACCTTGCTAAAAGCGCTCTTGGCTTAGCTGTTGGAATCTGTCATAACAAAACAACTCAAAAGGTTCAAAACTTGTTAATCTTGCTTGGTAAACTTACATTGCCTCATATTTGATCTATATCGGTCCTAAAATTGCCTTGGAATCTCACAAAAGTCAAAGTTAAGCGATTTTCAAAAGTCGAAAAAATGTGTCACACTCGGTTTTGCGAGAACTTGCGGGGTGTGCGAGGTTTCAATAGAGGTTTGTAGGGTCGATTTTTGGTTCATAAGTAGTTTACGGTGATCTTTAAGTCCCATTTCTCATCTTTGTCTAAAGCTCTCTGGATAAGCTGCTATATAAGCTCAAAGTTAGGGTCAGTCCACTGTTTTCTGTCCAAAATCAGTTAGCATATTTAGTTGTGAATCTGCTTATCAGAGCTTAGGAGTAGTTGTTTTTAGCTTAAATTAGCTTATATCAGTATAATTTTAGGACTGTAGAAGTTTGGTGGCTTATTATTACTGTTTGCTTATTTTGGAGTCTTTATTGTAGCTTAATTTACTTGTAGCTCTTGAATCTGTTACATAAGCCCCATTTTCTCATTTTCATAGAACTAGAATAACTTTTAGAATTTTCCTGAAAATTTCATCATTTATTGTCCTTTGTTTGCTATTTTCCATATTAAAATAGATTTTAATCAATTTTAAATAGGTTTTATTGCAAATAATTAAGAAAAAGCTCAAAAAAATAAGTTTTCAATTTTAATAGGTTAAGATAAATATAAAAACATAAAAAGATTTTTCCATATTTTTCCTTTTTATTTTGTATTTTCAAAATTTAAATTAGATTAAATTAGTTTTAAATTAGTAGAAAATAGGAAATTAATCTGAAAATTACAAAAATAGTTTTGAAAATTCTAGTTTGATATTTTAGACTTTTCCATTTCATAATTTTATTTTTCTAGCTTTGTTTCCTAATTTCTTGTATTTTAGTTAATTATTAAATAGTTAAAAATAGTTTTTAATTAATAATAACTAGATAATTAGTGATAAAATAGTTTTCTTTTTCTAAATAGTTTCTTTTATCATTAGGATTGTAAAAACATAATTTTCATATTTTTAGGGTTAATATTGATTTAGTTTCACTTTTTTTAATTTGTCGTCGCGTAGATTTTAATTTAGTTTTATTAAAACATAAAACAAAACATCATTGTAAAAATAGTGATAGCGTTTATTTAATAGATTTTATCTTTTAATCTTCTTTAATTTGCATTTAAGCCATTGTAATTTGTTGGCTTTTTCCGTAGTTATAATATCAATCATAATCCTTTTTACATTGTTCAAACTCCTCGATCACTAAGCGTTTGATAAATCATTGCATAGCTCATTTGGGACATAACGACCGGGAAACATTGTACTCCTCGGATCTTCATTGATTTCGTGCTTGAAATTGTTTTAGGTTTCTTACGCTTGCGTGAGAGAACTTTCAAAGGTCGAAATTATTGGTGGGATTACCTCAGAAGATGTGAGAGAAGCATTTGAGCTATAAAAGGAAGGAGGAGAAGGAAGATAGAGGAGTAGTTAGTTTTAGTTTTAAAAATGTATGTAGTGTTTTAAGTTATTATGTCTTAAATAAGTTTTTAGTTATAATTTCAAGTTATTTGTATCAAACTAAGCTATCTAAGTGTATTACAACTGCCTTCAAAGTATCAATTCAAGCTTTTGTCAGATTTCATCTTTTGTGTTTACTGTTGAGTATTGCGGTTTCAATTTCGGACATTGAAGCTTTAAATAACTTCTTTCTAAATTCAATAAGCTTAAATAAGCTCTATCTGACTTGTGATAAGCTTGCTCTGATTTCAAACAATTTTCAATTATAGTCAACAAAAGTCAACTGGAGCTCAATGGGACTTGGAAATGGTTAATGGTGTTGCAAAGCTGGATTTTGGGCTAGATTAGACTAGGTTAGAGTAATTTTGGATTTGGTTTTAGCCTGCATAACAGCTGGACCTATGTGAGTTTATATTTCATTTTTCAATTTCAATCCAATTTGCAGTTTATGCTTGTTTGTGTATCTGTGGTCACCACTAGTTTTAACTTTGTTAATATAGTTGTATTATGGTCGAGTAAACTCGGTTTGATCATTAGCTTTAGCTAGTTAATAGGTTGGTTCGGTTTAAGTTCTTATGATGGTTTAAAGTGGTGTTTGGTTTCTTTGTCAAAGCATTCTGGGGCTTACTCGATGGTTTAGACTTGTTGTACTAGGCTTATTTAGTTCATCTACACTAATATCTGTCTTTAACTTGTGCCTGCAAACCCTTAAAAGTCAAATCTCATTGCATCTGTCTTAAATAGCTTGACTGTTGAGTTTTTGCAAAATCAAAAGCTTGTTTTAGGTTTGTAATTCATAGGGTTAGATTGCATTAGGTCTATTTCATCATTTAACATCTCATTCAGTCCAAAAATTAGCTTCAAATTTCATTTTGGTCAAATTTTCATAATTGTCTCAAAAAGTCAAACTGAAAAACTCAGTTTTGGCCAAGCTAGGAAGAATTTTCTTGGACTCATTCTTGGGTCATTTCAAGTGAAACTTGTGGCTTTTAAAAGTTCATCTGGTCTAGTTTATTGTAATCATTTTTGTATAATTTTGTCAATTTTCTATAAGCTCCTAAAGAGCTTGTCAAAATGGGACTAAATGCCTATCAGAACCTTGAGTGCTACGAGGGATTATCGGTTCTTGCAGCTTGCATTGGGCTCATAAGAGCTTCTCAAAGTCGGCCTTTGGTTTGTTAGTAGCCAGCCAGGTCTTGTTTAGGGTCCCATATTTGGTTTTAGGTTTTAGCTTATTGGTTGGCTTATTCTTTAGCTCAAGTAGGCCCAAAGTGAATTTTAAGCTTATTCAATTCATCAAATCTTTGAAACTTGTGTTTTAGAGGTTTGAGCTTGTTATTTTAATTGAATTTGGGTACATATTGCATATTAGAGCTTACGTGTTAAGTTGGTAGCTTATTGTGGTGTTTGGCTTGTTTAAAGTTTTGTTATAAGCACTTCCTACATCGTTCATAATCCCCACATAACACCCTGTTTTCCATTTTCCTTGATTTCTCATATTATTTTAAGCTTATTTTGAATTTTCAGATTTTCTAAGTTGGTTTGTTATTTTTACGCATTTAAATTAATTTTAGGCCTTTTAGTTAGCTTTAAATACAAATAATTAAGAAAAGTCTCAAAAAATAATTTTCATTTTTCTTAAGTTAAGATAAATATAAAAGTCAAAAAATATTTTCTAGATTTTCTTAGTTAAATTTGTATTTTTAAACAATTTAATTAGTTTTTAATTCCTAGAAAATAGAAAAATAATCAGAAAAATACAAAAATAGTTTTGAAAATTCTCTTTTGATATTTTAGATTTTTCTAAGTCATAATTTTATTTTTCTAGCTTTATTTCATATTTTCTTGTAAATTAGGTTATTATTAATTAGTTAAAAATAGTTTTTAATTAATAATAATTAGATAATTAGTTATAAAAAGAATTTTCTTTTTCTATAAATTTTATTTTATCATTAGGTTTGTAAAAATATCATTTTCATATTTTTAGGGTTAATACTGCTTCAGTTTCACTTTTTCTTTTGTACGTTACGTAGTTTTTAATTCAGTTTTATAAAAACATAAAAACAAAAACATCATTTTAAATATAGTGATAGCGTTTATTTAATATTTTTTATCTTTTTAACTTTCTTTAATTTGCATTTAAGCCCCTTTAGTTTATGAGCTTTTTCTGTAGTTATAATAATTCGGATCTCTTTCTCGTTCAATCTCTCGATCACTTTATCGTTTGGTGATTCTTCATAGCTATTTGGGACATAACGACAGGAAACACTATACTCCCGGATCTTCATTGCATTTGTTTCCAGTTGTTTTAAGTTTATTACAGGTTAGCCATTCACAGTGGTTAACTTGCGTGATAAAACAGCGGTTTGGAGGCGAATCAAAATGCCGACGTGAAAGCGGACGGCGTAAAAACGGAAAGCGTGAAAGCGTAAAAACACGTATGAAAGCGTATGAAAAATGGGCGAAAATTAAAGAAAGCGGATGAAAATGTATGAAAGCGAATAAAAATGTAAGAAAATGGACGAAACCGTAAGAAAAGCAGGGCGAAAATGTAAGCGGATGTATCTGACGGCGTAAGAAAGCAGGTAAACGTGCAGCGGACGATAGCGTATAAAAGCAGACGTAAGCGTGCAAGCGGAAGAAAATGTCTAAAAATGGGCCAGCGTAAAGCGGACTAAAGCGTGAAAGCGAGGAAAACGTATGGCATTGAGAAGCGGACGAAAACGTCACGAAATTAGATGAAAAGCGTCACGAAATTAGACGAAAGCGTAAAAATTGGACGAAAACATATGAACACGGACGGCGTATAAAAGCAGGGCAAAGCGTATGAATCTGAGATGAAAGCGTGTGAAAGCGAAAAAACTTAGAATAAAAAAATTGAATTTAAAATTAAAAGAGAATAATAAAAAGCGTGAACCAAAAAAAATAATAATAGAAAAATAATGAATTTCAAATAAAAAAGTGAATTAAAAAAAAAAAAAAAAAAAAAAAAAAAAACTTGTATTAAAAATTAAAGCGTGAATTTTAAATTGAAAAAATAAAAATAAAAAAGTTAATAATTAAGAAAGACAAAAGACAAAGAAAAGGAGATAAAAACGTGAACTTGGGTTTAGTATTAAATTTTAGGTTTATCCCACCATTAGATCAAACTAGATGGGTGGTTGGGATTTGTCATGGTAAGCACTAAAATAAGAGTAACGTTGAAAATTCGCCGTAGCACATAGGTTTAGGAATAAGCGTAACTTAATCTTTGGCTTTAAATTTGTGATTGATATGGAAATTTATTCTTGTAAAGGAAATTGCAAAAGTGTAATTAACTCTTTTGCAAAAGTGTTTGATAGAATAAGTACACATGAGTAAAGTCTAAAATTAATTAGTAAAGTAAGTCATCATACATCTCGCCGATAGTAAAGTCAGCCATTATATATTTCAGAAGACTAACATTGCAAATTATTTCTCCACCATTATACATTCCAGGTCTCCTCCCTCACAAAACAATGCCTCAACCATTGGACTAATCATTCAGTGGTGTAAGTATACCAACTCAATTTTGTTTTAACCATTTTATGTTCGGCTTTATAGCATATAAACCGGTTTAAGTTTGGGCCGGCCGGTTCATGGTGAAATGGGTCGGTTTTTGGGGTGGGGTCAGATCCGTTGGACTCGCTTTTTCGTGCTCTTTCTTCTAGTATCATCGGGATTCATTTGGACTTCATTTTGACTTCGATAAAAATATATACGTGATCGATACTCGTTCGAATTTTAACATTTTTGCTTCGTTTTCAATTGTTAATACTTACAAAGTAAAATACTCGCCTGAAAAGTCGTTATTTTACTTTTTAGGTACGAAGAACTGAAAAATGAGCAAAAACGTAAAATTTTGAACAAATATCACGTATATATTTTTATTGAAGTCCAAATGAATTTTCAATGAATCCCAGAGGATCCGTTGGACTCGTTTTTCCGTTCTCTTTCTTCTGGTATCCTCGGGACGGATCCTCGGGAATTCATTTGGACTTCGAAAAAAATATATACGTGGTCAATATTTGTCTGAAATTTCACGTTTTTGCTCCGTTTTCAATTCTTCATATTCGAGGTAAAATAATGACTTTTCAAGCGAGTATTTTACTTTGTAGGTATGAAGAATTGAAAGCGGAGCAAAACATGAATTTTCGGATAAGTATCCATCACGTATATATTTTAACGATGTCAAATGAATCCGATGATACCAAAAGAAAGAGCGAAAAAGCGAGTCAACAATTAACCCGCCCAAGAACGGCCGGTTCACCATTTAACCGGCCGACAAAACTTAAACCGGTTTATATGCTATAAACTTGAGCAGAAAATGGTTAAAACAAATTGAGTTAGTATATTTACACCATTGGATGCTTAGTCCAATGGTTGGCGTTGTTTTATGGGGAAGAGACCGAGTTCGATCCTACTTGGCTAAGTTTACTAACGAAAGGGCGTAAATGTGTTAACTTATCAACCATGGATGTATGGTGTTACAATTGACAAACTACAATGATGTAATTTAGACTTTACTTATTGTACATGTATATATAAAGTGCAAAATGACGATATGTACATAATTATATATCATCCACTATGTAAGCACATGTGACTTTATTTCACATCTTTCAAAAATCATGCATCTTAAGGGATAAATCACTTCCATCTATTTTGATCTAATGGTGATAATTAACGCAAGATTTAATATATACAGCACAAGTCCATGTTTTTTGTCTTTTCTTTTCTTTTTATCTTTATTATTTATTTTATCATTATTTGTCATTTTTAATCATTTTTTCAACTTCGTTTTTCCCTTTTTACTTCTTTTTTTCTTTTTTTTGGTAATTTTCATACGTTTCTTACGTTTTTGTCCGTTTTTACGCTTTTATCGTTTCGTTCGTTTCATACGTTTTCGTCCGTTTCTTACGTTTTTATCATTTCTTACGCTTTCGTCCGTTTTCATACGTTTTCGTCCGTTTTGTTACATTTTCGTCCGTTTTCGTCGGTCTTATTACGTTTCGTCTGTTTTCTTACGTTTTCGTCCAGTTTTTTATGTTTTGTCCGTTTCATACTTTTTCGTCCGTTCGCACGTTTTCATCAGTTTTCTTACGTTTCATCCGTTTCATTCGTTTTTACGTTTTCGTCCGTTTCATACGTTTCGTCTTCTTTCTTACATTTTCGTCCGTTTCATCGTTTTGTCATTCTTTACGTTTCGTTCGCTTTTTACGTTTTCATATGTTTCTTCCGTTTTCTTACGTTTTGTCCGTTTTCATACGTTTCGTCCTTTTCTTACGTTTTGTCCGTTTTCATACGTTTCGTCCATTTTCTTACGTTTCGCTTTGTTTTCTTACGTTTTAAATCCGTTTTCCTATGTTTTCATTCGTTTTCTTACGTTTCATACTTTTTGTCCTGTTTTCTTACGTTTTGTCCGTTTCATACCCTTTTATACATTTCCTTACGTTTGCGTCCGTTTTATCGTTTTAAATGTTTTCTTACGTTATTGTCCGTTTCTTACGTTATTATCCGTTTTCTATCGTCTTGACGGTTTCATAGGTTTATATCGCTTTAGGTCCGTTTTTACGTTTCGTCCATTTTAGGCGCTTTCGTCTATTTTCGACGTTTTCGTCGATTTTCATACGTTTTCGTCCATTTCTTTCATTTTATATGTTTTCGTCCGTTTTGAGACGATTTTTCGTTTTCATGCGTCTGCGCTTTTCATTCGTTTTATCGTTTTGTCCGTTTCATTCGTTTTATACTTATTTATCTCTTGTAATATAACAACGAAAGAAAGATGAAAGTATTATACTCTTCATCATGTATAAGATTATTAGTTGTGATACTTTCGACTAAGAATGTGAAATGTTAAATTCATACCAAATGTGATAAAATTTTGTATTTTACCAAATATATATGAGAGAAATGATAATAAACATCACTTATTATATTCTTGTGATTATTACATTCATTTTCTTATTTGTGTTTTAGAAAATATTTGGAAGATTTTTGTGTTTTATGATAATATGAAATATTAGAAAAGGTGTTTAGCGAAAACAAGAGATGTTATGAAACTTTTGTTAGACTTGTCGTGAATTTTTCTATTTAATGGATACATTGTGCATGTTTCGATGGGTTTATAGCGGGTTTAAAAATATATGGTTGAATCAACAAACTAAAGAAGCTATAGTTGAAGAAAGCACACATCTTTATAAACAAACCAGTAGGCTCAAACACAGTGATATCGCATGATATCACGGTGATATCTAGCGAAATAAACTATGATATCAGCGCATGCTATCACGGTAATATCACACATGATATCACGGTGATATCACCGTGTTATCGCGTGTGATATCACAAGTGAGGTGATATCACTGTGATATCAGCGGTGTTGAGCTTCTCGATTTTTTATAAAGATGTGCTATCTTCAACCATAGCTGTTGGTTTGTTGATTCAACCATAGATATTTTCAATCCGTATAAACTATCGAAACGGCACAATGTATCCATTAAATAAAAATCAACCACAAGTCTAACAAAATATCATAACATCTCTTGTTCGATTGAACTTTTCTAATATTTCATAATATCATAAAACACAAAATCTTCTAAATATTTCAAAAACACAACCATAACATTCTTAGTTGAGTGTCTGGCGATAACACATACATGATTAAGAATGTAATACTTTTCATCTTCCTTACAATGTTATATCACAAGAGATAAATAAATGTCACCTGAATATCAAAATGAAAGCGTGCAAAGCGGATAAAAACATATAAAATCGAATGCAAAGCGTATAAAGCCGGATAAAAGCGTGCAGCGGACAAAATGTATAAAGCGGATGGCGTGTAAGCGACGAAACGTATAAAAGCGGCGAAATCGTGAAAAACATATCGGCGATCTAACAATGGACGAAATAAAAATGTAAAAAGCGGATGACAGCGTATGAAAGCGTGCAACGAATAAAGCGGACGAAAATACATGAAAGCGTAAAATACTGACGGCGTCTAAGCGGACGAAAATACATGAAAGCTAAAAAAGCAGACAAAAGCGTATGAAAAGGATGAAAATGTGATGAGTATCTAAATCTCATCGTTTTATCTTGTTTAGAATGCCAAAACATCGAAAACACTCGAAATGCTTCAAAATGATGAAAATATCACAAACAAGTGTTTTATATGTTTTAAATGCAAAACATCAAAATCTGGTGAAAAAGCGTATCAAGTTTGCATAATTGGCGGTTTTAGTCCCCAGTTACAAAAATTGTCAAAAATAGTCCCTGGTAATTCAAAAACTTGTAAAAAGTCATTTAAGGTCCATGGGATTCAAAAGTTGTTAAATTTAACCCTTTAAAGTTAAAATTTGCAAAATGACAATTTTAGTCCTTAAACTTTGAAAAAATGTCAAAATCAGTCCTTGGTGAGTTTAAAAATAGAAATTATTCAAACTACACCTTGTACTATTCAATTGTGGCATAATTGGTCCTTTATGATAAGTTTAGAGAAAAATTACAAGTTTGGTCCCTGGAGTTTGAAAATTGGCAGATTTGGTCCTTGGACTTGCAAAAATGGAAAATAATCAATATTGGTCCTTGTACTATTCAAGATTTACAGGTTTAGTCCTTGTGATAAGATTGGAAAAGTGACAAGTTGATCCTTGAAGTTTAGCGATTTACATTTTGGTCTTGGGTTATTTAGCTACTTAAACCAAGCGGATCCTTTGTTATTAATCCAAATCAATCCTTAACCTAGGCCCAATCCCAACCAAGCCCAAACCCCAACCCGGTCGATATTTAAAACGAGAAAACCGCCGTCCATTACTTACTCCCATGGTCGTTGTTTAAGCCACCGATGGTTTCACCACCACAGCTACTGCCTTCCCCTCACCATCTTTCCGGCTAACCCCTCCTATCATTAGCCACAAGCGCATTTAATGCATCTCCACCATGAAACACTTTATCCTTACCTCGCGACCCTGTTTTGCTTTCCAACTCAAGCCCGACCCATACCTCACTTCACATATTGTCCCTCCTCACATAACATCCCAAACTTCTTTAATTGCTCGAAACTATCTCAAACAACGGATACACTTTGGCGCCAAAAGTGGTTTAAACGTATGAGATGAGTTTGACTCATTCGATGGCTGAGATTGTTGATGGGATTTGATCAGAAGCATGTGGGAGTCTCAAAAAGTCTATAAAGAAACCAATAGAAGCAGATGGGAAGCTATCTAGTTTTAATTATAATTTAGCTTATGTCGTTTTTATTAAATTTCAAATTCCAGTGTTTGTTTAAGCTTTAAGATCTGTATTTCAAGTTATTAATGTGAAATAAAACCTTTGTTAACATCAATTTCAAGTTTCAAGTTCTGTTCTCAAGTTATGCAATTTTTCAAGTTTAACAAATCTCATGAATGTTGAATGTTGTTAATCTGTTGTTGTCTTGGACTTATAAGTCACATAAGCTCTTAAGATAGCTTATAAAAGCTATTAGATACCTTAAAATCAGTTCTAGTTATAAAAAAGCAAAAATACTAAAAAATACCAAATAATTAGTTAAAAATAAAAAATCACATGGAGATGAAGAAGAAAGCTGGAGCAGGGTAGATTTTGAATTGCCCTTTGGTTTAGAGCTTATTGGGAAGCTATAGGGTGTGTTTGTATACCTCAGTTCTTAGTCTTGTGCTTGAATCCACTTGTAAGCCCTTTTGATCCATTTTGGTAATTCACTGTGTAGGTTGTTAATTAGCTTAAGTTTTAGTGTTTCTGTGTTCATTAGTTGTGGTTAAGTAAAATAAACTATAAAATAATAAGCTTGTGCTTTACAATTCTTAGTTGCTAGAAATCTCATTTCACAATCTTATAAGCATAATTGTCATTTCTTGGTCTCGTGTTGTTATTCTTTGTTAATTTATGTTTCTTTAGTTTTACTATATAATAATACAAGGTTACGAATCAATTTCATGGTTTCAATTTGTGTTTAGCTTTGAAAATCATCAAAGCAGTTCTTAAAATCTTGTTTGGATTTGCCTTATTGCTTGTATTGAAGGCCGGTTGTGTTGTTGTTCTTTGTTGTTTCATGTCACGATGGGTCTAAGTAACTCGAAGAAACAATAAAAATCGGTGGTCATGTGGTAAAAGTCAAAACTCTTTTGATCTCCTCTTATTTCTTGTGCATTGGATTTTCATATTTCAAGATCTTGTTTTCATGCTCATAAGTTGTTACCATTGATCAAATCACTCTTATTTAACCTTAACATAACATAATCGATTGCATAAAATTGATTTAAAGTTCATTAAAGTCAACCTTGCTTTAATTTCTTAAAAAGTCAACAAGTGCCTGTGCTGTGATCTTGTGATTTTCCTAAGCTTGTAAAAAGCTTATTAGTTGGTCAAATCTTGAGTACTTTGGTTTTGTGTAGCTAACCTCATTTGTCTCATTGATCCAAGCTTAATTTTGTACTTTGTAGCTTGTTAGATAGAATGCAACAAGGTTTTAGTTTGTCCATGTATAAAGTAAAGCTGCATAGCGGTGATCGACATCATATTCATAAGCTCACCACAAGCTCTACAATGGTCCCACGAGTGAGCTTGGGCTTTTGGATACCCACTCAGCCGACTTATTGACTCGATGCTTGTTCTAAGCTTTTGAGCTTATTTGCCTAGCTTATTTTGCTCTTAAAGTTCTTGGCGGAGACTGTTTGTTTGGTAGTTTTAGCTAAAATGCTTATTGCTTATTTCTAGCTTATTAGTGTGCTTATCTGTGTAATTTAGCTTTATATAAGTAGCATTAGCTTGTTTTAGCTTATTTTAGCTTTGGTTTTAGTTTGTGAGCCTGTTTGAGCTTATTTCATCCAAATAAGCTAATAAGCAAATCGTTGAGAAAATAAGCTCATCTTGAGCTTATGTAATTCATAAAAAGTTGTAGTTGAAAAAAGTTGCTTATTTTCTTGTGCTTAACAAGTTTTTGAAGAAAAATTCCAAAAATAAAATAGTTGCAAAAATTGCCTTCTTTGGGATTTGATCTCTGCCACTTGACTCACCGCACACACACACCAAGCGCCACAGGGACTTTTCAATTATCTTTACACTATTTAATACATAACCCTTTTGTTTCCAAATAAGCTTATCTGAGCTTATTTACTTATTTCGACTTATTATTTATAGCTTTTCGGTTTTGTATTTTTATAAAATTATATTAGTATTAAGTATTTTTATAAGAAGAGAATGATGAAGTTATTGACACTGAAATCAAAGATGAAGCACCGTGCAACATTCTTGAATGTCGGTCTTCTCATTTCTAAAATCGAGGCTTTCAAAGAGAAACCAATTTCATCTCCTATCCCATTAAGGGTAATGACATTCTTCAGATGATTCTAATCCAGGAAATGAAAGCCTCTGTTTTGATAATATGGGAGAGAAGATTAGTGGCGGTACCACTTTTCATTCTCATAATTCTCTCCCGTTTATGAATCATGTACATTGGAGGAGTTCACCGGTGAACCCGCTCATATCAATTCGAATATGATTCATTCGCGCCGTGGAGTTCTCGGATGAACTCACTCATATCATATCTCGCGGAGTATGATAATTTCTACTGATCTAGAAACTCCCATAATATGTCTTGATCAAGCAAGCTTAAATGATGAGATTCATGAAACTATGAATTCTCCTATTGAGGATGAAGAGTTAGTCATGATTTCTATCATGATTTTCTTTCTTTTCTTCATATATTACATCACTTCTCCTGTTCTTCACTCCTTGAGAATGAAGACATCATCTTTGATCCGGCATTTCCATGTATCATTATCTTGAACCGGGAATATATCTCATCGGTGTGGAACTTTCGTGCTTGAATGTTTGTCCAAACATCTTGAGCGAAAGTCCGATGGAGATTGTCTCTTCCAGCGTTACTTTCCCGTGAACAAATGAATACGAGGTCGAGTCAAGCTAGCGACTCGGGAATCAAAAACGATAGCATGCCATATGGGTTTTCACCCATATTTCGACTTCTTTCTATCTTTCTACCACCCTAGTGTGGGGGGGTTACCCCATGTTGTGTGTATATATATATATAAAAAAAAAAAAAAAAAAAATCTTTCAAAATAATGGCGTAGTATTTCCTTTACGTTCTTTGTTTCGGCATAACGCGGTACTTTGAATATTGAGGCAATATTCATTTCTAAGTGTGGGGAATTCTCACGAATTTTATCATGTAAATATACCGCTTTAATTCCCGTTTTTGGCCAAAATTTTTTTTGGAGTAAGTGTTTACACCGACTCATTTGGTTATCGATCCGCCTTGTCTAATAAACTAAAGGATTGGCTAATCCGGGAGCAAACGGCTCTTGGTAAAGATATCTCAAATCCGTTGTGACTTGCAATTTGCCCAAAATTGTATGGTATTATTCACCGTATCCTAAAAGTGAAGAGTTGGCTAGCCATAAGTTTATGGCTTGTGGTAAAGGCGATGGAAAAACCATAATTGGTAATCACTCACCAAAGATAATATTGATAATTTATCTAAGAGTTGGCTAGTCGAGCAAGCGGCACGGTAAAGACAAATCAAATCCGTTGAAAAGTCGGTGGTTTGCTCAAAATCACATGGTTATCGGTGTACCATGGTTCTTACTTGAATGAAACATTTGGCTACTCCGAGTAATGGCTTTTGGTAAAGAGATTCAAATCCATTAAGTTTTCTCAAAAGATTGCTAGGGACTAGCAATAGTTTAGTGTGGGGATTGATGAGTGTGTAAATACTCATCATTTTGGGTCAATCTGACGCTAAAGCGTTTAAAATGCTCGAAATGCATCAAAATCACGAAAATATTCCAAAATTGCATTTTATATGTTTCGGATGCAAAATGTTCAAAATCGGATGAAAAATGAGCTAAGTTTGCATAATTGGCGGTTTGGTCCCCAGTTTCAAAAATTGTCGAAATAGTCCACGAGCCTTAATTTCAAAAGAAAAATCACCAAAGGTCCTTTTAAAATCATAAGTTGTCAAAATTAGTACTTTGGTGAAAAATATCAAAAGTTTTGAGAAATTACAAGTTTGGTCCTCCAAGTTTCAAATTTGGCAAAATTAGTCCTTGGAAATTGGAAAATATCAAGTTTGGTCCTTGTACTTTTTGAGATTGTCACTTTTTAGCCCTTGGAGCAACTTTGATGAAATGGCAGCTATGGTCCTTGATATTTCAGAATTTACACAAATAGTCCTTGTCATTAAAACCCCTTTATAAACCCTTTGGACTTGTCAATACCCAAGTGACCCCTGCCTTTCATTTTGGACCCCTGTCAAATAGCATTTTTGACCCCCTTGCTTATTAATACCCAGTCAACCCAATTGGTCAAACAGACACCCTTGGCGCCATTTTCTTTTTCTTCCCCACTTGTTTCCCTGCCAAAGCCCTGCAACACTCAACCTCCCACCCCCCTCCTCACCTTATCACTCCATCTCCTAACAATCCAAAATAACATTAAATGCTTCCCTCCTAACACTCAATCTCAACTCAACTGTTAAAAACCAAAATTCCCGCCAAAATCAATTCAATGGCCAAGATCTTCTCTTGCCATCCAAAGGTCAGAATTATTGGTGGGATTACCTCAGAAGATGTGAGAGAAGCATTTGAGCTATAAAAGGAAGGAGGAGAAGGAAGATAGAGGAGTAGTTAGTTTTAGTTTTAAAAATGTATGTAGTGTTTTAAGTTATTATGTCTTAAATAAGTTTTAGTTATAATTTCAAGTTATTTGTATCAAACTAAGCTATCTAAGTGTATTACAAGCGCCTTCAAAGTATCAATTCAAGCTTTTGTCGATTTCATCTTTTATGTTTCTTGTTGAGTATTAGGTTTCAATTTGGACATTCAAAGCTTTAAATAGCCTTTCTAAATTCGATAAGCTTAAATAAGCTCTGTCTGACTGTGATAAGCTTGCACTCTGATTTCAAACAATTTTCAATTATAGTCAACAAAAGTCAGCTGGAGCTCAATGGGACTTGGAAATGGTTAATGGTGTTGCAAAGCTGGATTTTGGGCTAGATTAGACTAGGTTAGAGTAATTTTGGATTTGGTTTTAGCCTGCATAACAGCTGGACCTATGTGAGTTTATATTTCATTTTTCAATTTCAATCCAATTTGCAGTTTATGCTTGTTTGTGTATCTGTGGTCACCACTAGTTTTAACCTGTTAATATAGTTGTATTATGGTCAAGTAAACTCAGTTTGATCATTAGCTTTAGCTAGTTAATAGGTTGGTTCAGTTTAAGTTCTTAACAGTAGTTTAAAGTGGTGTTTGGTTTTGCTGTCAAAACTGTTCTAGGGGCTTACTCAGTAGTTTAGACTTGTTGTACTAGGCTTATTTAGTTCATCTACACTAATATCTGTCTTTAACTTGTGCCTGCAAACCCTTAAAAGTCAAATCTCATTGCATCTGTCTTAAATAGCTTGACTGTTGAGTTTTTGCAAAATCAAAAGCTTGTTTTAGGTTTGTAATTCATAGGGTTAGATTGCATTAGGTCTATTTCATCATTTAACATCTCATTCAGTCAAAAATTAGCTTCAAATTTCATTTTGGTCAAATTTTCATAATTGTCTCAAAAGTCAATGAAAAACTTCGGTTTGGCAGTAGGAAGAATTTTCTTGGACTCGTTCTTGGGTCATTTCAAGTGAAACTTGTGGCTTTTAAAAGTTCATCTGGTCTAGTTTATTGTAATCATTTTGTATAATTTTTCAATTTTCTATAAGCTCTAAAGAGCTTGTCAAAATGGGACTAAATGCCCATCAGGCGACCGAGTCTGCAGGGGATTATCACGGTTCTTGCGAGCTTGCATTGGGCTCATAAGAGCTTCTCAAAGTCTGGCCTTTGGTTTGTTAGTGTGACCGGGTCTTGTTTAGGGTCCCATATTTGGTTTTAGGTTTTAGCTTATTGGTTGGCTTATTCTTTAGCTCAAAGTAGGCACCCAAAGCTGAATTTTAGCACTTATTCCAATTCATCAAATCTTTGAAACTTGTGTTTTAGAGGTTTGAGCTTGTTGTTTTTAATTGAATTTGGGTACATATTGCATATTAGAGCTTCTGTGTTAAGTTGGTAGCTTATTGTGGTGTTTGGCTTGTTTAAAGTGCTTATTTATAAGCACTTCCTACATCAGTTTCATAATCCCCCACATAACACCCTGTTTTTCCATTTTTCCTTGATTTCTCATATTATTTTAAGCTTATTTTGAATTTTTCAGATTTTTCTAAGTTGGTTTGTTATTTTTCTGCATTTAAATTAATTTTTAGGCCTTTTTAGTTAGCTTTAAATACAAATAATTAAGAAAAGTCTCAAAAAAATAATTTTTCATTTTTCTTAAGTTAAGATAAATATAAAAAGTCAAAAAAATATTTTTCTAGATTTTTCTTAGCTAAATTTGTATTTTTAAACAATTTAATTAGTTTTAATTCCTAGAAAATAGAAAATAATCGAGAAAAATACAAAATAGTTTTGAAAATTCTCTTTTGATATTTTAGATTTTCTAAGTCATAATTTTATTTTTCTAGCTTTATTTCATATTTTCTTGTAAATTAGGTTATTATTAATTAGTTAAAATAGTTTTTAATTAATAATAATTAGATAATTAGTTATAAAAGAATTTTCTTTTCTATAAATTTTATTTTATCATTAGGTTTGTAAAATATCATTTTCATATTTTTAGGGTTAATCTTGCTCAGATTTCACTTTTTCTTTTATGCGTTACGTAGTTTTAATTCGAGTTTTATAAAACATAAAACAAAAACATCATTTTAAATATAGTGATAGCGTTTATTTAATATTTTTATCTTTTAACTTTCTTTAATTTGCATTTAAGCCCTTTAGTTTATGAGCTTTTACGTAGTTATAATAATTCGGATCTCTTTTCTCATTCAAATCTACCGATCATATATCGTTTGGTGATTCTTCGCATAGCTCATTGGGACATAACGACCGGAAACACTATACTCCCGGATCTTCATTGCATTTGTTTCAGATTGTTTTAAGTTTATTACGATTAGCCATTCTGAGTGGTTAACTGCGTGATAAAACTTGGCGGTTTGGAGCGAATCAAAATGCCGAAACGAAGAAAACGGACGAAAACGTAAAAGAACAACCAAAGCGTATGAAAGCGTAAAACACGTGTAAGCGTATGAAGAATGGGCGAAAATTAAAGAAAGCGGATGAAAATGTATGAAAGCGAATAAAATGTAAGAAAATGGACTAAACCGTAAGAAAAGTATTTAAATGTATGAAAGCGGATGTATACGTAAACGTAAGAAAGCGACGAAACGCGTGCAACGGACGATAACGTTATAAAAGCGGACGCCAAGCGTCGAAGCGTAAGAAAATGTCTAAAATGGGCGAAAGCGTAAAAGCGGACTAAAGCGTGCGAAAAATGGGCAAAACGTGTAAGCGTGAGAAAGCGAGGCAGCGTCGAAATTAGATGAAAACGTCGAAATTAGACGAAACGTAAAATTGGACGAAAACATATGAACACGGACGAAAACGATAAAAGCGGACGCAAACGTATGAATCTGAGATGAAAGCGTGTGAAAGCGAAAAAAACTTAGAATAAAAAATTGAATTTAAAATTAAAGAGAATAATAAAAACGTGAACCAAAAAAAATAATAATAGAAAATAATGAATTTCAAATAAAAAGTGAATTAAAAAAAAAAAAAAAAAAAAAAAAAAAAAACTTGTATTAAAAATTAAAACGTGAATTTTAAATTGAAAAAATAAAAATAAAAAAGTTAATAATTAAGAAAGACAAAAAAGAAAAAGGAGATAAAAAACATGGAACTTAGGTTTAGTATTAAATTTTAGGTTTATCACCATTAGATCAAACTAGATGGGTGGTTGGGATTTGTCATATAATATTAAAATAAGAGTAGCGATTGAAAATTATAAATAGCACATAGGTTTAGGAATAAACGTAACTTAATCTTTGGCTTTAAATTTGTGATTGATATGGAAATTTATTCTTGTAAAGGAAATTGCTTATATACAAAGAAAGTTGAATTGAAATTTGTTCTTATAAATGTGATTGCTTCTATCCAAAGAAATGTTGATTTGAAGTATTTTCGGTTTAAGAATCTTTTCAGCAACTGTATTCAAAACTTGATAACGTTAATATGGCGTCATAAACTTTTGTGAGGCGCCATGTCAACTTTTTTATGATCGAAAGTCTAGTTTCGTGTGAGTTTGCTTGTATCGGTGAACTTGAACCTCGTAAATGTAGTCAACAACAAAATACATCTCTACTACACTGGATTCTACACTTCTACTTAGAACCATTTAGTAATAGAAGAGACCGGTAACTCAACAATCTTATATGTTAACTTTGAGAAGATACTTTCACCAATATGAGATTGGATTTACGCGTTTAACAGTAATTTTATCCACCTAACTTAAATCGTAAAAAAATATATATGAAAAATGACTTTGCAACATAATGACATACACTCAAAATAAGTTTTGTTATAGTCATTGACATTAAACATGGTTCGGTTTAGATGTAATTAAATGGAGTTGAATAACTCTTGAGAGTTGGATGGAAAAATCGTCATAAGCTTAATAATTTATATATAGAGCTTACTTTATAGTTTAGTAGAGTGTCTTACATCAATGAACAATAATACTATGCATAAAAAAGTGCCTTACGTACGCTATTAAATACGTATTAAGTTTTGACTATAAATATCTTGTTTTTAGTTAGATGAGTTTATAATAATAGCATGACTCAATAATGTAAACCAATGAGCCAAAAAGAGTCAAATTAGCTAAATATCTACCCTTGTATACGTGTATGCATTTAGATCCAAGAATTGACTTTATATTATGAGAACATGTTGCTTAATTACATGTGCTAAAAGTATAATAATTGCAAGATCATGTCCTATTTATAAATCACAAAAGGGTGCCTCTTTAGCTATAGAAAACAGTCATTTAACATTTCAAAGGTTCTTCTGAAGCTTTAGAATAGGGTTATAGGTCAAAGATGTTACTAAAGTTTACGTGAAAGTTCAACAAGTTCTTAAAGTTTTTTTCGTTCTGAAGAGTAAGCAAAGTTTAATTCTGGGTTATATAAGTTACTCGTATGTTTTAACCTTCTACTATAGGTTTATTTTTTCGTTAATTTCAAAATGGTCCCTCGGACTAAGCGTCGTTAGTTTTTCCGTTAGCTAACGACCATTTGCAAAAACATTTGCCACCGTTAGTCCTTTATCCTAACGACCGCTTATACTTAACTAAAATTTGGTTTTCATACGTTTTGTCCGCTTTTCTTACGTTTTTGACCCTTTTTCTGGGTTCTTGCTTTCACACGTTTTATCGTTTCGTTCGTTTTATATGTTTTCGTTCGTTTTATACGTTTCGCCTATTTTCTTACACTTTCATCCGTTTTCTTACGTTTTGTCCGTTTTTTACGTTTTTCCGTTTTCATCGTTTTGTCCATTTTCTTACGTTTTTGTTCGTTTTTCGATTTAATATGTTTTTGTCCGTTTTATACCTTTCGCCTAGTTTATTACGCCAGTATGTTTTCTTACGTTTTATCTTTTCTTACTTTTTCGTTTCGGACATTTTTTCTGCTTTTTCTTACGTTTTCCGTTTTCATACGATTTTGTTTATTTTACACGTTTCACACAATTCTATACACTTTTATACACGTATTTATACATATTTTACATACGTATAAAACATAACAAGTATAAAACATACAAACGTATAAAACATACAAAGGCGAGAAAACATAAAACTAGTATGAAAGCGTAAAAGGCGTAAGAAGCGTTACACAAGCATATAAATGCGCACAAATCTAATAAAAAATTATGAAAACCTATGAAAGCGTGTGAAAATAAGCGAAAAATAGATGAAAACGCATAAAAATTGACAAAACGTCTGGCGGAGAAAAGCGTCGACAAGAGAGAAAATCGTACATAAACGTAAAACAATGTAAAGAAAGTATGACAAGAGAAAAACATTCATAAGCGTATAAAAGCGGATAGAAATGTGCGAAAATATACAAAGATATGCGAAGGAGAAAATGTAAAAAAAAAAAAAAAATTAGAAAAAAAAAAAAAAAAAAAAAAAAGCATAGTAATTTTTTGTTAAGGTTCGAGAACCTATTTAATAAACCCGTAAACTATAGTAACTTCCTTGTAACATTTTAAACTTTGGTCTTGGCGTGGACATGAGGAGCCGTGTCACCTAGGTTGCCCACCCTCATGATAACATTTATGTAACATTTTAATCTTTGAGTAACCAAATGACAAACCCGTATACTTAAGTAACATCTTTGTAACGAAAAAAACTTTAGTAACTTAGGTGAACTTTCACGTAAACTTTAGTAACATCTTTGACCTATAACCCTTTAGAATATGATATAAGTGAAATAGAAGGTTCTCTCATAATCGGGCGGCGGATACTTAAGAACTATTTATATGATGAACAAATATTTTTTATTTTAATTTGTTTTTATTTAGCATATCACAAATACTTTATAACATAGTAAACGTATATGTTTTTCAAAAGTAGATAATCTAAATTATTAATAGTGTAAATAGCAAACACTTTTATTTAACAAATTTTAGTATTAAATTGGTGGTTATAAGTTTAGTGATTTTCTTTTCTATAAACAATTCTATTAATATATATCATTGTTGGAAAGGTTACTATGTATATGTTTGGCTGATGGGATGAAAGTGGCGCTGAAACTTATATTATAAGCCGCATACTGAAGTTTATATTTTTCAAAAGCTGTTTGGCAAATTAGTTGGAAATGAAGTTTATTAATGTAAAATCACATAAAAATATATCAAATTAAATTCACATATATTTTCAGTTTTTACGTGATAATTCATTATATTTTTAAAGGTATTTAAGTAATTTAACTATGCGTAAGCCCCTATAAGACCCTTTCTATGAGTTTGGGCTTACGGAGACTTGTGACTTATTTTATAAAATATAAGCCTCCATAAGTCTGTGTGACAATTGAGACTTATTTTATAAACCGACTTATTTTGAAAGCTCAAGCCCCTATAAGCCTCCATAAGCACTTCGTCAAACATAACCATATATGGTTTTAAATTTTACATTAATTTTCTAATTTTATTTTATAGTAATATTTTTTATCTTAAAATTTTAAAACTTTCTTTAAGTCTCAAATCCTTTATAATGTAGTATAAATATCTATACATGGATCACTCCAATTAACGTAAATGCACTTTGTTGTCATCTTTAAGAACAATATATATGATTGAAATGCCTAATTGACAGGGAATAAAGATTATTATGCATTTTTTTTATATTTTTTATTTATTTTTTTTGAACGGCGGAAATATATAATAGAACTAGCAAAGTTAGAAAAACGAAATTACATATGAGTTATTGAAACAATAGAATTTTTTAATCAATCTACCCAACTAATCTTAGACTTTGGATTTCTTGAGGAAATCCACAAGAAAGATTGAGAAACAATGGAATCCTGTATTACTCATTTAGTCACCTTTGCTAGATTAAAATACGTACACAAACCTATAAGATACCGTATTACATTTCGAAGTACGTAAAAGTACACAGAGGATGCGTCATCGATCAAATTTAGTTAAATCGCTATCTATAGATCCGTGACGAAACATGCTTCCATTTAATGTCTTGTATGATACGTTGATACTGATACTTAATCAACTAGTAATGCCATATCTGTAAACGAAATGATATAACTTTGGGCATTACTATAGAAAAGATACGGGTTAGACAACCCGAAAAAGAAATAGAAAACCAACCAGGTTGAAGTGGTTTTCTAAACCTTAGGACAACAACCTTAGATTAGTTAACTCGTTTCAAGGTATTTTTCCTGAAACGAGTTACTAATTCAGAATCAACCAGATATATGTTCTTTTCTTTAAACTTGCTTAAAGAACTAAGTGTGCTTTTAATCAACTAGGTTGTTTCTAAACCTTATAATCAAGGGCGGACCTTTGGGATTTTCGGAGGTTTACGAGAACTTGATGGATGTTTGTCGTCTAGTGTAAATTTTTGTAAAAAAACTTGATTTCTACGAAATGAAGCTCATCGTGAAATTTTCACACACACAAATCGTATCTTTTCGCTACTACTTGTCGTCGAAAAAAAAAAAAATACATGTCTTTTTATAGTTTTAATGAAATCGTAACTTTTAGTTCATTTTCCTTTTATACTTGTCAAAACAAAATTGTGCATATGATAACTTAGAATCAAATAAAGGTTTGATAATTTTACTTAATTGAAGACTTGAAGTAACGTTATCTACGACAAAAAGTAATAGAACCCAACAAAACCAGACTTGAAACACATTGATTGGGGTTAAAATAGTGTTTGAGATGATATAGATGACCCTTTATTTATGAACCACATGAATTGTGGAGTAATGAAAACAACACACATGTGCACTTTGATTGTATCACCTCAATACTAAAAATCAAGGTTGTCAAGTGTTGGAAATGTATATATTTACAAACATGTGAATGTTCGGATTCGAACTCGTGTGGCGGGATTTATTGCGTTAGCGAATGAGAATTAAAGTTAATAATTAATGTTTATGTTTACGATTAATTATTGCACATTAAGTCGGTTAACGATCGTTAAGTATTTAACGGAAAAACGACTAACTGGTAGTTAAATGAAAAGAGAATGACTAGTAATGGAAAATCTTGAAAAAAAAGTTATGGGTTTTCTTGTGGGCTTGTCATATGGCGGCCACAATGGGTTGTCCCAACCCAACTAACTTGTTCTCAAGTTACCTACTAGTATATAAAGAGGGTTATGTTATAGGGTTTAAATACAACGTCGTTGAATTAACCCTGATCTCTCCTTCTCTCTCTCTTGTCCCAATCGCCGAACACCCATTGTTTGGGAGTTTGGTTTCGTTTTCTTAAACGAGGACTTGTTAGATCTCAAGAATCGCCGATTCGTTGGTTAAGTCGTGTGTCTAACGTGGTAGTAAAGACACTATTCTTACACCATATTGATTTGAGTTGTAGAAAGGTAAGGGACAACTCTCTAATCCACTTCTTGGTCTTGCTCAAGAGATTTGATATTCGCAAGAGGTACGTTATGCATACTTTCAGTTAATTAATTTATTTGTTATGATCTTTAGTCTTCCGCTGTGTACTCTTGATGTCTTTATGTTTTATTGTATTTTATATATCATAAACTCAACATCAAGATCGGGATCCTACCCAAGATCGTTTTCGTCTTTGCAAGATCGTGATCGTAAGATCGGATCGGGATCTTAAGATCCTACTCTAATGTTATTTCTTAATAATTTATGTAATTTTATACAAATCTACAAATTCTAATACATTATAACCATAAAATACTATGAATGTTTCGTATAAATGTTGTCCAAAATTATGATTATAAAATGTTTAAAAAGATTAACGTGTTGTTTTTTGAATTCTACAAACAAACAACCCATAAATTGTAGATTTTAGTTTGTAATCCAGAAAAGTAAGATCGGATCGGATTAGATCGTAAGATCGTATGGTCAAGATCGGGATCTATAAGATCCTAAGCTTGCAAAGATCCCATGTAGGATCCAGGATCGTTTTTTCTTAAAGATGTCGTAAAATCGTGAAGATCACAAGATCGGGATCGGGATCCCGACAACTATGCTAAAAATAAAGTTATATGGCTTTGGCGTTTACTTCCCCATACCGCCTCCGGCGGGATTAGGTATGTTGTTGTTGTTGGCTTTGGCGTTTACTTGAACTAGTGTAACTTAAATCTAAATGTGCATATCATTAGACATTTCTTCATCTTTGTAAAATTAGCTTGTATGACTAAACTCTTTTATAACTTTTCTTTTCCGATTTCAAGTCTAGTAACCATTAAGTAGCTAAGTGCAAACAAGCCTATGATTATCGTTATTGAAATAGGAGAATTTTCAGGTTCGATTCTTGTTTGGTCCAAATAACCTAGATGGCGCCAACCTTCTCAAAATGAATTCTATAAGATTGCATTTCATTAACTAAAGGCATTTGGTGTATTGTTATGTGATTGTGAACATTAACCAAAGTGTTTTGGGTTCAAATTTCGTAAGAGATCTGTGAGATATATTGTTTTGCCAGTTTTTTTATAAGTAGAAAAAAAGACAAAATTGTAAAAACATCTTTTTATAAATAGAAAAAAAGATAAAATTGTAAAAACATCAAACCCGAAACCGTATATGCTGTTAACTGGCTGCTATAAGACATATAGAGGAGCCCAGTAACTTAGCGGTCCAATTCAGGTAATGTAAGCCCAATAGTAACAATTCACAAACTGTTGTTTTCTTTTTCTTTTTACTTAAACTTTATTTTTTTGCATATCCATGTATAAATCTTGGTACCGTATATGCCTATAATCTGGATCGAATATTAACGCATTTTATAAATACTAGATTTAGCCGTGCAGGCATAGCAACGAGATTTTATAGCGAAAAATCGTTCTTGATTAAAAAAAGTTTATGGTTATAAGCGAAAAATAATAAAGTTTGAAGATTTGGGGATTAAGATAATGTTTTGAAACTTGGTTCGACCCGGTGGTTCAACAGTTGAACCGTTCCGGTCGAAAAACGGGTCGATTTAAACCGAGTCAACCCGATGGGATGGGTAAACAACTGGTCAAATTAAACCGAGTCAACCCGCTGGGTTTGAAGCGTCCCGGGTCAACACGGTTTTCGATGTGTATTAATAGTTTTGTTTTGAAATATATGCTTTCAACATTTATTTTTTTTAGTTTCAACTTTTCACTTTTTATTTTTTGGTTTTTCCTTTATATATAGTATAGCGAGTACCAAAGACGCTTTATTGTGGCACTGCCGTGACGATAACAGAATAATTAGATCTCGATGAGACTTAATTCCACCATTTTGTATCGGTTTCAACGGGTCCTCCTGGTTCGTTTTCGGATGGCTTTTATTGGTTAGCCGAACCGGTGGCGACATTGATTCTTGGTTGAACCATTTGGTCCGGTCCGGTTTTTAAAACTATATATACCATAACCTTGTTAGCTTATATGAAGCTTTGTGTGTTTTATTAATTTATATAATGTGTATAATAACATGTACTTTTCATTTTAGGATGTTTTAAAAATAATATTAATTAGTGTGTTTAATTATTAATTTTATTTTATATTTTGAATTATGTTGTAGCTTGTTTAAATTGTACATTGTGAAAATTTTATTGTACTTTTTAATAAATGGTGTTTTAATTGGTTGTTTTAATTTGATGGATATGCTTTTATTTCTATTGTCTGATGTAAATAAATTATTGTCTTTTAAGTAATGAGATGTTTTAATAAAAGTATTAATTCACGATTTCTCTCACCTTTCGACTTTCAAGATTTCATTTTCAATGTTTCAACCATACACTCATTATATATGGTATAGATTTCTCTCACGTTTGACTTTCAAGATTTCACTTTTCGAGGTCAATTAATACACTCATTATATATAGTATAGATTTACATGTGAAAATTGTCGTCTTTAGTAGCCACTAATTTTAATGTGATAAGCAAGAGGCCTGATATAAATACATATATCTCATATGGAGGTGATTTGCACACTCTCATAAATGATTGAAACACTCAAATTTAGAGTGTTGAACATTTATATCCTTACAGGATGAACATGACTAATGTGATGATATATATGTAAAAAACACTCTAAATTTAAATGTGCCAATAAATTATATGAGTGTGCAAATCACCTCCCATATGATATAAGTTTAGCACTTTGTGAATGTCGTTAACATGAATGTTAATTGCCGCTGTTAGTATATTTCAATTAACATGTAGTAATGTGAAATGTTACTTGGTATGTTTGCATTTTTTAATGTAAAATGTGTGTTTGTGTTCTATGATCAAGGTAACAATGTTGTGACTTGAGATGTAGCAAAAGAAATTGTCTGGATCAAGTTAGATGACAGAGCAGGGTGTCAATTGATTGAAACTGCTTAAAGCTCAGGACGGGTTTGTTGTTACCTCATTTAATTTTAAGTGAACTTATAAAAAGCCTTCTCAACTGATAGTTTGATCATCAATGGTTGTTGATATTATGACCATAAAAGACCTAATGTAGATGAGCTTGGATAGATTTAACAAATAAACTTTCTTAGATTTTTGACAATAAGCGCCAAAACCTTTTAAGTATAACATAAAAAGCAACGTAAGTAAAATGTCTTTTTTGTGAGGCGATGTTCATTATCACTTTCAAATTACGTCAATTTATCCTCTTATAGTATCAAAGCAATTTTGACCTGTTTAGGTAAAATTGGGGTGATTGTGGAATGGGTCGAATGGGTGTTAAAAGTCAACTAAAGAGATTTCACATGCTTACAACTTCCTTCATTGCTTTATTATAAAGTATATTTGATTATATTTTCTATAATAGTTTTTTAGTCATATAATGTACATCTGATCAATATTCCATAAATGGTTGTTCATTAGGGGTGTTTCCGAATGCTAACTAAAACGTCGTGTTACAAGGACCTGAGACACGTACTATGCCTAATTTTATCTATTTGTTTTGTTTAAGTAGTAGAATAAAAACTAAATCTCTTAAAGTTTGAATTCATAGCTAATTTTATAAATGAATTCTTTTAAATGGTCACGAGTCCCATTATCAGATTGTACGATTTAATGTATTCCCTATTATCTGTTTTGCGTAGCCTATTGTACTATCTTCATGCTTAGTTCTAGCTAGCTCAAGAAGATTTTATGTTTTAAAAAGTTAGGACAACAAGTGTTTCTACCCAACACGATCCTACCCCAAAGAAACCTGTTTTGACATGTTACTTAGCTTTCCAATTTGCCACATCTATAACTTTTCTAACACGTCTCATTTTTTTACCGTGATGTTATATAGTACTGTTTTCAGGTTCTTAGGAGCCTGTCTACTCATGGTTTACCTAAATCATGCAAATAATATCATGTGGAAAAGACAAAAATGGGCAAAAAAAGTACTGATATAAGCATAAAATTCTTTAAATTAGATCTAATATACAACTAGAATATGCATTTCTTCCTAAAACTACCGTTCTGTGTTGTATAGGTTGCATTATCTAACACAAAAATGAAATTACATTGATCAGAACCTTGAGATTTAGGGGCACGAGAAGCTCTTCTCAAGTCTCTTCGGCCCAAATATCTTTGTATCACACATCAATTCGGGTCAAAATGGGTAGAATTACACACCAACTAGGGTTGAGTGACCTGTTTACATTTTATTTTGACAAAAATTTTAATAACGATCCAATTTTTTTTTATAACTATGAGAAAGTTAAATTTTGATAATGACTCATAGGAAAAGTTGCAAAAGAGCTGTGATTATATGTTTATTTGAGCTCTTTTTTGTAAACTAAAAATAGGAATGGCAATGGGGCGGGTTTGGGGCGGGGCGACCATCCTCATCCCCAAATCCGATCACAAAAATCATCCCCAAATCCGCCCCAATCCCTATTGGGGAACTTATCTGGGCGCCCCATTGGGGCGAGATGCTCCCCCAAACCCACCCCATTCCCCATTGGGGTCTTATCGGGTTTCTTTTAGCGCGATCTTCCATTATATTCATGCCTTTCCCCGTTTATTCTTATTTTACACTATTAACAATATGATTTTACGGAATAACTTAAAGAATAGAGAACCCATTAATAATATATTAGGCTTTAGAATAAATCATGACTTTTTTAGAATATTATGACACAAAACAAGATTCTATGATCACACATTGAAATATTACAAAGATAAAAATTAACAAAAATTAGAGAATTATATTTAGTACATAAATACAAGCACAATATTTAAGGTATATAGATATATGTATATGTTTCGGGGCAGGGCGGGGCGGGGATAGTGTGCCCCGTCCCCGCCCCAAACCTGATAAGAATCCCCGTTAAGGCTCCAAAATCCGATAAGCATGCCCCGCCCCGCCCCAATAAGTTTGGGTTTCGGGTTTCCCGTCGGTTCGGGTTTTTTTGCCATCCCTAACTAAAAAGAACCACTCATAATTAGCTCTTCATGTAAATGTAACTATTTATAGGGCATCTTTGAATGTGATTTATCTCATTTATGATGTTATTGTTGGAAATGTATATATATTTATAAATACGTAAATGTCCGGCTTCGAACTCGTGACCACGGGATTGCACACATTACGAATAAGAATTAAAGTTAACAATTAATGTTAATTGATTACGATTATTTATTACACAAAACCGACTAACGATCGTTAAGTATTTAACGGAAAATGACTAACGACCGTTAAATGTGAAAGATAAGGACTAAAGTGTAATTGGTTAACAAGGCAAGTTATGGAAACCCTTTGTGGGCTGAATTTCGTCCAAGACAAAGGGGGGAGGTCTCAACCCAACCTTGAAATCCTAAAACTTATATAAGCAAAGCTATGTTTAGGGTTTTAGGTTAACTTTTGTGCACACATTTAACCTAATTGCTTTTCTTCTTTTTCTCTTGCAAATAACAACCAACCCTCCTCCTTAGGGAGTTTGGTTTTTTTTCTTTCTAAAACAAGGTTTTGTAGATCTAGCAATCTCTTTAATTCGTTTGTTAATTCGTGTGTACAAGAACGTGGTGTAATACACTATTGTTACATCAATTGGTTTGAGTTATAAAACGGTAAGGGATAACTCGTTAAACCACTTTGTCACATCCATTGAAGAGATCTACCGAATTGCAAGAGGTACGTTACGCATATTTTCGATTAATTATTTATTTGTTATGATCTTAAGTCTTCTTTGTGTACTCTGTGGTGCCTATATGTTTTATTGTATTTCATATATCATAAACTCAGCGGTGGCATCACGAGCCTTGTATAACAAGTAATTAATTCTTGAAACAAATAATTAAAATAAACATGATTGTGTTATTATTTGTATGCATAGATCTAGGGTTTGCAAAACCTAAACCCTAATTTTTTTAGGGGGGGCGTTTTATTTGATGCCCTAATTAGGGTTTTGTAAACTTAAGTTTTAATTGGATTAGAAACCCTAGGATGCATGCAATTTTATGTGTATTGCGTAACTCTGTTTAATTGCATTAATTGTTAAGTGTGATTTATATCCATGATAATTATCTGCATGTTTTATCATGGATCTGTTTTTGTTGTATGTCTTTATTGATTAAGTGATATACACTAAATATTTTGATAGATATTCAATTGGGGAAGACCTCAATATTCTTATTTAATCAATTATGTGTTATGTGGTATGTGTTTGATTTCGACTTACGCAATCGATGAATCGATGCATGTGGCTCACCTTGTACATTATGTCAAACGGGTGAAAGTCTTAATTAAACATATACATATTGACATATCTAGAATTGATTATTAATAGGATTTATCAAAAGGGTTTTCATGTGGCTATTTGATATGCATGACTTATTATTATGTTATGCATTCATTGTTTATGTGTTTATTTTAAATACTTGCTTGTTTGTTATGAGTAACAAGGGTATTTTGAAAAGAAAATAAACTGACCTAAACAATGGTGAAACATGTATTTTTAAGCATAGTAATCATAATCATTTAATTGATTGATTTTTTGCACAAAATAGTTAGAACGGCTCACCCATTAATGACAAACTGTGTGATGGATACAAGGAGGGTACGCATTAAATTGTGACGCCCTAAAGATGAAGGTTTTTAATATGCTTCTCGCTGACCTGATTCTCCGCTCGTTTGTGCGTCTTAATGGAGCTACCAAGTATTCCTATATGTGTGCATAAAATCTTAAGGGTGAATTACTTTAATTTCTCGCACCACTTTGTGGTAATTATCCGAATAACTTGGGTCTTATGACTCATGCGGTAGTAGGATATAGTGGTAATTAAGGTGATTCTTTAATTGGTTATCCAATACCTCAATTAAAGTTTGATGATGAAAAGCTTATACATTAAAACAAGATATATAAATGTTTTAATAAAACCTAGGTTATGAAGATGAATGCATGACATCTTTGTACATATTTGATTTGACATCAAAATTATTACCCTTAATTTAAGTTATATGCCATCCAACGAAACGGAAACACCTGAGATTACCTTTTATTTGCGTGAGAACGTGATTTAGATCGTAATCAACGGGTAAAATATCCACGTGACTTGAGAACGGGCATGGATGATTTTGCAGTTTCTTAAGTTGGACAACTTAATTGAGTTTTGTAGTGAGCGGCAACTCAAGGCATAAGATGGGGATAAAACATGTTTACATGGCAATTGAAATTGGCTAAATGTAAATCCCATAAATCTAGGAGTTGCAATTTGAAAATTGGCAATTGAGGTTCGACTCGTACCATTTTGAATACTTTCATTACTAGCGGATCAAGCGATGTGATGAAAATATGTCAATTGGATCCTAGTTTTCAATGAAAATTAAATGGTTATATGTTTATGAACCATGGGTATTTAATTTTCTTGAAAAGGTTAATTATCGAAAATACTAAAATTGAATTTTGTAATTCTTTTGAATGTAAAAATGCAACATTTAACCGTAAACGTAGTTTAGTCTTTTATTAGTAAATTGATCCATTCTGCTTTCAAATAAATGTTTGATCGAGAATAATTTACCGAAAAGATAACCAAAGTCTCTTTTTCATGCGAGAAGAATGAGACTCAATCCTATTCCTTTTCATGAATGAGAAAGGTATAATAGGAACATTTGAATTGTCTAAATTCTAATGTAACTCATTGCAATGAATTGCACAACTTATTTTCCATAAAGATTTCATTACCCTCATTTGGTGAATGAATTATTGTGTAACAAACATGAATGTTGGTTAAGTGGAAAACATGTATATGAGTTACTAAATTAGAAGCTAGACTAATTACGCTAAAATTGGTAAAAGGCAAACTAGCTTTATTTATCTAGTTATTTTGCTTTAACCTTTAAAGGTGCTACATACCATTATGGGCATGGTAGGCTCATAAGGAAGAAATTGCATACCCAATTTTCGAGTTAATAACATTGATGGATAACCTATCATTCATAAACTAGAATACACCTTTTAGTACCTTAGTAATGATTACGTATGGTTCTTAAAGGTGTAGGAAAGTTAAAAGCAAGCAAGTTGTTTTCACTGGTTATGAAACATTTAAAATGTTGTCAAATTCAGTGGGAGCATTGTGTTGCATTACTGAATAAGAAGTTGTTGAAACGATTTCTAATTCAGTGGGAGCTACAAGCCTTATTTGCTGTGTAGTAATCTAAATTATCTCTTGAATATCATGTAGATAATTACTTTCCAATTGTAGGCACTTATGTTTTAAGGATTATCATGTGCGTTTCCTTACTAAACAATATAGTCCTACATCTACTTGTTATATCTATGACACAAATCATATTAATCAAATAAGCGAACGTGTATCGTGTTGTTTATCGCTACATGATGTTGTTCCATGCACAAGTGGGAGAAATCTTTATTGTGTGCAAGGTACAACACATATAAATATAATTTAAATGGATTCTCTTGACCGCAAGGTAAGAGAGTAACGTTCAATAGGAATTATACATTTTATGTGTATGATTGCCACATTAGGAACATGTGTCAAGATGATAACAAATACCCTTTAAATATTTATGTCTAAGAAACACTTGTAGTTACAATTTATGTTACGTGAAAACGTGAACTAGATTGTAGCCAAGCTAAAATATCCACGTGTCGTGAGAACGAGCATAGATGATTTTGCAGTTTCTTACGTTGAACATTTCATGGAATGACATAATTAAATGAAGTAATTTAATACTACTTTGATTTTAAGTATTCGTTGAATGACTTAAATATATGTAGTAAATATTAACTTGAAATTATTAATTGAAACCCGAGGGGTGTTCATAATTACTTTAATTATACATGTTTATGACTTCTTTGTAAAGTCACAAACATGAAGGCTTTTAATACGAGACTTACAATATAAAGTAAGACATTAACTTGCTATGTTTTAAGACATATGTATGAAGTCAATGAGTTGATCAATGACTTATAACGTATAGTGGGATTATAACTGTTATGTCTTTTGACTTGGTCAAAAATACTTGAGTTATAATGCATGCAATTGATTTGGTAATTCTATTGTACCATTAAGTTTTACTTTTTGGTAAATAGGATAAACCAAAAGTAGATGGTTATCTTAAATATTGTTAGATTAATCTTACAATATTAATTCTAATGAAATACCATAGTCTTATGGTATGTTCAGTTAGAAAATTCAAAATTTATTGGCATTGTTTGATTCAAGATAACTATAGTTTCTTCCAAAAGTTATCAAGGTTAGTAGATTGAGTATAGATTGAATATACTCAATAAGACTCCAACCTAGAAGATTAATAAGACACCATTTTTATGAAAAGTGATGAATCACATTAAGTCTTATAATGAAGTTTCGAATTTGTTAAACTACTTGTAAAGTGGGTTGTAACAAACCAATGTCGAAGCTGTAAATGTTTTTGTAATATCCCAAAAGAGAACAATGTATTGTTGCTCTACTTGCTAAAGTATTTAAAGGTAATCTTTAAATTGTTAAAGGCAAGTGGGAGTTTTGTTTAGATCTTGAAAGATTAAATTACAAAATACATAATCTTCTAAAATACACTAGCAAATATCATGATGAGGTTAAACATGTAAATGATAGACCTCAATATGATGGAATTGTCATTCATAGATTTGTAAGGATATCTCGGATATTTAATATCTTTGAGGATTATGAGTTCTGAGGATCATGGTAAGCTGTTAATCATGATGATGAATTTACCAAATGTTGAATTGTGGTAAATCAATCATACTATGAATGTTGAGATGTTGTACATAAAGATAATCAACTTTAGATACTTGGTTTATCTTAATAATGAAAATGAGTTTCTTCAAAGGATGGAAACCCTAGTGGTTTAAATCTTTGTGTAGAAATCATATGGACAATATTGTACACATATTTAATGCATGTCTAGTGATAATAATATTAATCATATTTAAGCAATTAACTATGATAATAATATTAAATAGAAGTATAAAGATTATAATTGTCATACTTAGTTTCATTGATATGAAATTTTGACAATGAATATCAAAACTCTTTGTTGTGGAATTACTTTTGCGAGGACAATAAGTAATACAAAGTAGTTTTATGAATTCAAATAATCTTTGAATATGTACAAACTGCAAGAATCCATGAATGGATATATGCATGCATCTATGAGATGATTCTTATGTTTAATATTAAATCCATGTTTGATTTAAAAAATTAAAATAAGATAGCTCATAAGTATTCCTGAAAGCTAGTGGGAGTATTATTTCCTTAAATCTTATATGTTGTATGGGCAACTACATTCCACCTAAATTAAGTTTTAATTGGGAATGAAACTTCGTTTGTAAGATTTGGAAATAAGACATACAACCTTGGAATATATGTTTATTACTATAAACATATGCGGTAAATAAATGAGTCTAAAAGAACATGATGGATACATATCTTTGACAAGATAGAATATGAATGAGATCTTAAAGTCTAACTTGAAGATTCATTATGTACATCATGGTGTGTATAAGATTGTTGTATCATGCTTGATTACAAGATGATTTGACAACATTGAAAGTTGTTAGTGTAATAAATATTTTAAAAGGAAATATGTTTGGAATTAGAATCACATTTCACAGTCTGGAGATGCTCCTAGATTCTATGGATGAAAATATGGCAATTGTTTCATAATTGTCATTGCCAACAAACTTAAGTTTTGGTAGGCACCAACATTACATTATAACTGTTCAAAGTTTACGGATGTTTAAAGAGCATATTGTTGTACACAATGATGCTTGTATAATTGAGATAACACTCAATTCTAGTCATGGTATCGTTGGTGATGACCATGTTGACTAGTTATGTTCAACTATGAGCATAGTTGCATTATACATTAAATAATAAAGAATACTTTAAACTTTAAAGTTTTGAAAGATGTTTGTCATAAAGGTGGTTCGGGTTGTCACGCACCTTATGGAATGTTATGACAATATCAAGATATGTGTAAACACATACAAGAAATTCACTTATTGAATTCTTGAAATAAGTATTCTCAAAATTCCTATAGATCAAAGTTAATTGAAATTATGCCTTGTCAACAAGTATGATTCTCATGACTTGTGGCAAAATTCATTAACTAGTATTATCATGCATTGATCTATTTAGTATTTGGATAAAGGATGTTAAACAATTATTATTTATAATGAATTAAAGTACGGTATACGTTTAATTTCATTTATAATATTGTGTCTCAGATTTGCATGTTTAAATCCTTGAATAACTTAAATTATTCTAAATAGTCCGTTGTCAATCAATAAAATGGGAATGATATTGAATTAAGACAAATCTGAGTATTAGTTAGAATATACTTGAAAGTATATTGATGCGTAGCATGACTAATTTAAGATGATATTCAATGAATTGAGTATAGGACTTATCCCACCCACATGATGATACTTTATGGATCTTAGTCATTAAGTACATCATGAATATTTATCCTCTGACTTGAGATACCAGAGATATGCCATGGATGTAGTGCATTTTTGTGAAGCAATCTAACGCTATACGTAACTGGTAGTTATAAGGATTGTTTTCAGAAGTGTTGCGAAATTTATGAATTCTGCTCGTAGTCAAAATGGGATTTGTTTCCTTTAAATTTATTTTGAAGTATAATCTTCTTGGGCCCTCGTAGGGTTGTCAAGATATTTGCATGGCCATGCCCAAGGTCTTCGGAATATGTTCGTAAGATTTGGTAATCTTGATCAATCACATAAAGCGAGAAATGAATAGTTAATTAAGAAATGAGTGAGATCCATATTCTTATTAACATGGTATTAGAAACAAAAGGATGAATATGATGATGAATCATCGAAACTTAGTTTTTCTCCAGAAAACCATACACGAGTTGTACCGGGGGCATTGGCGTGTTGCTAGACGCTAACCAATGTCATTTCACGTTTTGTAAACATATCCAAGTGGGAGCTGTTGGAAATGTATATATTTATAAATACGTAAATGTCCGGCTTTGAACTCGTGACCACGGGATTGCACACATTACGAATGAGAATTAAAGTTAATAATTAATGTTAATTGATTACGATTAATTATTACACAAAACCGACTAACGATCGTTAAGTATTTAATGGAAAATGACTAACGACCGTTAAATGTGAAAGATAAGGACTAAAGTATAATTGGTTAACAAGGCAAGTTATGGAAACCCTTTGTGGGCTGAATTTCGTCCAAGACAAAGGGGGGAGGGCTCAACCCAACCTTAAACCCTAACTTGTTCCCTAAGTGTCCTAAAACCTATATAAGCAAAGCTATGTTTAGGGTTTTAGGTTAACTTTTGTGCACACATTTAACCTAATTGCTTTTCTTCTTTTTCTCTTGCAAATAACGACCAACCCTCCTCCTTAGGGAGTTTGGTTTTGTTTTTCTAAAACATGGTTTTGTAGATCTAGCAATCTCTTTAATTCGTTTGTTAATTCGTGTGTACAAGGACGTGGTGTAATACACTATTGTTACATCAATTGGTTTGAGTTATAAAACGGTAAGGGATAACTCGTTAAACCATTTTGTCACATCCATTGAAGAGATCTACCGAATTGCAAGAGGTACGTTACGCATATTTTCAGTTAATTATTTATTTGTTATGATCTTAAGTCTTCCGCTGTGTACTCTGTGGTGTCTATATGTTTTATTGTATTTCATATATCATAAACTCAACAGTTATGGTATTGCAAAAATTATACTGACTATATGATTTGTTTCACTAAAGAATAATCGAGATCCTACTACAGATTTTGAATTCATAAACATATGTGATTCTATTCAACGCTACAAACTTACAGAATATAAGTAAAGTTATAATTTAATTGATGCTTGGATTACATGTTGAGGATATCGCTGTAAGACTTCTGAAATGGGTGAAGATTGGAGGGTGTATTTTCTTCAGAGTCATGCTATCACCAATTTGGCGACCATAAATGCAAGCACAACCCGACCCACTAACTCGAATCTTGATTCTACACCAAGGTAACTATATATTGAGTTCACACCTGATTTTACCTTGGTCTGAATCAAGGGGTGTCTTGGAGAAGGTTCAAAATTCAAACTGCGCTTGTCGGGCACGGTGAGCCAAACATGAGATTGGGTTGAAATGGTGTACCAATTGAAATGGGACGGGTCGGTTGCCCAACAAAGAATTAGTTCCTATTTTTAATAAAATAATTAATGTGTTAACTATGATTAAATCGCAATATCCATTATAATAATAATTACATCTTTGAATATAACTGATTCAAAAACAAAAATATTAAATTTATGATGAAATATTATGGTTCTTAATTCGTGTTTGTTAAATGTGATATTGTTTCTTCAGTTTCATTCTTTGAGCATATGTAATTTAGTATTGGAAAATGGGTGTTTGGACACCATAATCTGGTTAACTAAGAACAAGGTAAGCTTTACAAATCCAACATGTGCTTTGATTTATAAAAATACTTGACAGATACATACTACAAGAACAACAACAACATCAAACAACAACTACAAGAACAACTACTACTTTGATCAGCAACAACAAGAACAACAACAAAAACAACTGTTAAGCCCCTTTTATCACATATACATTATCACAATAACAACCTTTACCACACAAACACACACGTTATACAAACAAGATCGAGATAAAGAAGAAAAGAAAGAACTTGGTGACTTGAATGATATTCGTATATGTATAGAGACATAGAGAAGAAGATGAAAACAATAAGATGTTATATTGCTTCAAGGAAAACACACACACACACACACTCAAGCACACCCTCAAATGACATACTTGAGGGTATATATAGGTAAGAGATGATGCCCTAAGGCTTGGCCATGGGCCTTGAGATGGACTTGGATTGGGCTTGGGTTTCACGAACTAGACAAGGCTAGCTTAACATAACTAATACCCAATTAGCTTAGCCCAATCCACAAGCCCGTTGACTATTCTATCACGATATCTAACACACATTACAAAGTTCCTAAACGTGAATGACCATCACTTCTAATAAAAATAATCAAGGCTAACAATCTCCCCTAAGGGGTGGTCATTCAAAGATGCTCCACTTGAATAGGTCTTTAATCTTTTGAGCTTGAACTTTGTGAGTAGATATAGAATAGTCTTAATTCTTTGTTCCTTCATGCTTTGTGATCGCTAATGTGGTTGTCTGTCGTTGTCAACTTCGTTGGTTAGGTGTCTCCACGCCTTTCTCCACCATGCTCACACTTCTATTTGTCTTTTGGTTACCAATGATGTAGTTCTAGTCTTTAAACTTTGTAGATTCTTTGACATTGACGAAGAGTCATCTTTAACTTTGAGTAGCCTTTGATTTTGATGAGAACTTTCATGTGTTGTTGGTATGAGCATGTGGCGTAGTCCGCACGATCCATCCGCTCCCGAGCTTCCATAAGAAGAAAACATAAAACAAAGTTAGTAATAAGCGGATTCCGACTTACAAGTTTGAATTTCGAGGGTGTTAACAAAGATAGTGTGAAAACACGCCTCTAATTCTCACAGAGGCCGTTCTCGAACCTGAGTCCCACAAGTGAGATAACACGATATACCAAGTACACCTATAGCTCGGATGAGTCGCCGAGGTACAATCAAGCATCACCCCACGATCGAGACCGCTTGAGACACACTAAGCGTAATCCACGGGAGTTACCGGTGACTCCGCCGTGGTCGCTTGATGTTGACCCGGCAGGAGTTTCCATTCAATCACCGAGGATCACGGATGTGAAACTTCTCATAAATGTTCGGCAGATTGCTAAGATCTCGAGGACTCTAGAATATATCACTTGTATCCTTATTGATGAACAACAAGCGATGTCATGTCAAGTGTTCCTATGAGATCTTTGATGAATCTCGTGGCTCTAGACTCAATAGTGCATTTTGGTTTTCCGAGTGAGACTAGGGAGAGGTCTCCTTCTTCAATACCAACGATCTCTAAGAGAAAGTCGATAGATTATGTAGGGTTCCAGTGAGAATGAAACAAACTTTTAAGAGGAATTGAGTGGCTAGAAGGTTTAGTGCGGTGCGTCACCGGGTCCATGACGCCTTTGTCTTCAATACCGTTGTCATCTTAGTGACAACCAAGAGTGTATGAATTGAACCCGTTTCTTCCCTAAGGTTGATTATGGAGGGCTATTTCTTTTCACCCTTTATCATTACTTTTCTTTAATTCTTCAACCCTTCTTTCTCCTTTCTCACATTACTCCTTTTTCAATCATACCTAAGGACTTCTATTTTTAAACTATTTGTGATGTCCTTGTAGATCCCTCCGCTCAAGCGGATCATAGGACGGATTTACCTATCCTTAGTCACCTTATAACCCATGATCGTCTCTATTGTTGCCATAAAACCATTTTTCTTGAAAATCTCTCGAGTGTTTATGATAAAAAACATGTTTGAAACACTCCATGAGTTTTATATTTTCGTAAACACCCCTTCACATGTGCTAATAAGTTTTGATGTAACCGCACATATAGGGTGAGTTCGCACTTTTGAATTGATCGACTTTAAATGAACTAGACCGATTCGAGACACGCTTACATCACTAGAGAACTAGCTTGAAATTATTACCCGTCCCGGTCAAGTCCATAGAAAGTTTCTAAATGGTACATTTCGACTTTAATTCTCGTCAATTCATTGGTTACGATCGAGTCGAGCTCTTTCGAGATTCAAACAACGATCATTAAACATTTTTGATCACATTTTAATCACGCCTCCCCTCAAAAATAGCATATCTATGATGTTTTGAAACAAAATGATTAAAAGATATGTTTTTCAAAATCATTTGGAGAGAAACCGATTTAGCATGAATTTTGGAACAATTTTGGTTTATACCCCTTAAAGAAAGCATATTTTTCTTACGTAAAATTTGGAATCAATTAAGGTTTTAGAGGAGTTATCTTGGTACCAAATGTGAGAGATTTTGAAAAAATTCAATCTATGGTACGCAAGATGAAGATTTTAAAAATCTTTTGAAGATATTGAAGAAGAATTATCTTCATTTGTTTTAGGATAAGTGCTCGATATTTATGAAAATCGATTTTGCGTAGCACTTTCCTTTCTTTAAAGATCGGGTTGCAAGCGGAAATACTTACAAGCCATTATGTTTTTAGGAATAGTGCTTTGAAAAATATTTAAAACCTTTGATTTTGGTAAGCACTTTCCTTTCTTTGAAGCGCTGGTCCCGAACTCGATGTGTCCGAAGCCATTAGTTTGAAGTCCGGTTTCATACCGATGTATACGAAAGCCATTATATGAAGAAATTTTGAGAAACTATATGTTTTAGAAAACATATAAATAACTCTCGCTAGCATCCAGACATGCCCGTATCATTGTTGAATGACATTTCTAGATACGCATGTAATATCGATTATACGAGAGACATGTTGAGAAGGATATTTTGGATTTTTGATTTTCTATTGTTTTTGTATTTTTGAAAGATTTTATATTTTTATATTTTGTTTTTGTTGGTTTTTGAAATTTTTATTTTGTTTTTCAAAAATATTTACAAAGAAGATTCAAGAAAGAGAAATTAAGTTGGGACAAGTAAAAGTGGAGTTAAGAGTGAACTAGAAAAGGATTTCCACATGCTAAATTGGCATAAAGTTCTTCTTTACCACACGGGTATATGAACCTTCAACACTTTTACAAGTACCGCATCCACGTAAGAAGAATTTTCACAAATAACAATGTTAGAAGTACATGATTCCTCACGGTGAGGGTGATCACTATCAACGGATGTAGTGGATCCGACTTCCTTATCCGAATGATTGTCACTATTATCCGTGTTGGTGCCAAGATTCAAAATCTTTCCTGTGGGAATCCATCTAAGACCTATTTTGTTGAAAACTTTGCCCGTGGGAATCCACCTAAGGTAAGATCTAGGAGTTGTTTTCTTATCGATTCAATGGAAGACTCATTTTTTGAAAACTCAAGGCCCCAAGAGATCCACCTATTAGGTTTCTTTTTGTTTGACATTTTATCAACGGGCTTGTTTCTATTTGGTGTCTTAGTGGATTGTGCCTTGGCACGAATTATCTTTCTTGAGATATAGTGAGGCACATTCATCATGATTAGCGGAAAAGACACATTTTTTACATGTAGTATGCATAAATTCAATATTCTTGTTTAAAACAAAGCCTTTAACTTTGTCACTACGCCTTTTGAAATTGATTCTTGTTCGAAAAGAATTAGAATTCCTAGTGTTGTTTTCTAAGGGCATAGCATTTTCGCTTGCAACTACTCTTAGATGCAAGCCAATCCCTAGTCTTTGTAGAGTGTTCCTAGGTAATGGTTTACTACTACTAGCAGGTTTTGAAATCTTGTAGAATTCACACCCTAGATGTTGCACCTAGAATTCCATCTTTTCGAGTCTCGTGCCTTTTTCCTAGCTTCTTCTAGATAGTGATTGTTGACCATGTTGTTAGAACCAATGATTCTTTAACCGGATTTTTGGTCACATTCCGTGTACTAGTCTTAGAAATGCTGTGTAATCACATTTTCTTTATCAAAAACAGTTTTCAAAACCTTTGATAATTCTCTTTTAATAGGCAAAGTCTCGTGGAGGACTGCTTTTGACAAATCATTTTTCTCATTGACTTTTGGAGGAAATCGAGAAATAGACATTTTGGTTTGAAAACCGGTTTGGGAACATTTGTTTTCTCCTCACCAATGGTTTTGCAAACTTAGTATCCACAGCCTTTCCTTTTAGACATCCCAATGAGCTCTCAAAAGATCATTTTGCTCTTGCATATCCTTGTAGGCACGCCATACGACAGCTTGTCATACTTGCATTCCTCGGTTTTTCGATCAAGTCGCTTAAAATAGGACACATTTTCTTTTCAAGTTTTTCAAGAGCTTTTTCATATTTTGAAACAATCATGAGGTCTCAGACCGAGTCTTTCATGATCTTCAATGTAATATGTTTGTAAAATAATGGACATGATATCGGTTGTCATAACATCTTCAGATAGAGAATCATTCAAAATTTCCAAAACTTTGATGTGTTCAAAACTATCATTAGCTTGCTTTACTGTGGATTTATGGTCCTCGACAAAGTCACCGCTTTTTTTCAAAAGTGCTTGTTCAACATGAATTATCCTCGACCGATGGCGCTTAACTGAGGGCAATTGGGTTTTAAAAACTCTTTGTTTCGTCATCATGACGAGTAAACCGATGTTAGTTGTAATATTGGTTTTAGACTCGACGCCTCTTGAAGATACCCAATTATAGTTTTAACGCCATCTAAAATGCTTCTAGTATCACTTGTGTTAAAAGGATTGTTTGAAGACATTTGTTCGATTTTCAAAAGAGATTTTGAGACAACCATGTGAGTTGAGACCGGTTTTGAAACCGGTTTTGAAACGGTGTTGACTCTTTGTTTGAAACACTTGGTGTGATGGAAAACTTTGACTTTTCTTTTGATTAACAAAAGTAATTCCTTTAATTTTGTTCCATTTGTTATAATCAATCGGTTTAAGATCTGGATTCTTTTGTTTCATTTTTGATCTACTCTCCTCAGATAGTTCCAACGTTTCAAGAGAATCATGAACAATTATGGGTTCATGCAAAGGTTTTCCATTGTTCAACACATTCCGGTCTTTGTGAGCTTTCTTGAGAAAACAAGGAGGTGAGTTACCAAGAGCCATTTCTTGCGAAGTATGAAAAATCGGATTTACTTGATTAGAAAGCATCTTGATTGTCTTAGCGGAATGACCCGTTGTAAGAAGTAAATTGTCCAATTTTTGATCATTTCGCTTTATCCAGAATCTCATCAAGAAGAGAATCTTCTCGCTTTGCAAAATCGCTTATCAACTTCTTCTCTCTTTTCAAGATCGAATATGTTGCTTTTTGTTTAGAAAGTTGGTCATTTAGTTCGTAAATTTCCTTGTTTAAAGATTTGATTTTCAAATTCGATTCACATCAAGTGTGTCATACTTGAGTTGCAAATCTTTTCTCTTAAAATGTAATCTCGATAACCAATTTCTAACTCGAAATTTTGTTTGTATGAAATTCAAAAGCTCGGCGTTCTCTTTGTAACTCTCAAGCTCGGCCGGTCAATGTTGATCCCAGTTGAGCAAACGATCTAATATAGAAAATGACTTGTAACAAAAGCTTATCAAGTATTACGGAATTTAATACTTAATCTTAAGAAGAACAATTAACATTCAACACCTCAATATTATTTATTAATACGAATACTCTTACAAGATTAGGGTTTTGCAACCTTGAAGTGTATCGACTTTAGATATAAAACATACGCCTATCTAACCCAACCTGTGACCTCCTTTTATAGACTAAGGAGTCCTATACAATATACAATACGTAACCTACAAGATAAATATCTTTTCATATTTATCTAATACAATAAACTAACCGACTATACAAGACTAGCAGTTGCTTACTATATACTATCGGTTACATAATACTACTAGTCATGGTTGTCTTCATCCGTGGTTACACTCTTCAGTCCGTGGTTACATCAAGCCTGTCCGTGGTTCCAGTACTTAGAGTAATTCTTTATCCAAGGAACCTAAAACCCAACAATCCTCCCCTAAACTTGATAAATTCCAACAGAATTCTTCAAGTTTCTTTTAAGCTCAAAACATCTGAATTGGAGGATGTAACCAAACACTTACTAGCTTTAAGTATCTTCTCATACTTCTTCAATAAATCATAAGCTTGACCATCATAGGATACTAACATCTTGATACAACCAGGCTTCAACATCTGAGCAATTATTCCTGGATGCTTATTCAATTGTGGATAATTACCTTCTACAAGCATATGAATAACCTTTCCAAAAATGCTTAAAACATGAACTCCACAAGTTTGATATAAAACCAGCTAGTAACTTTACCATTGTAGAGTCCTTGCCATTCGTGTTCATCATGAGTAGGCTCAAATAGAATCTTCAAATTATAATACATCGCCTCTCATGATAATCATCTCGAATGTACTTCACCAAAGTTATTCTTGTAAAGTATCCAAAGATTCAAAGAAATCATCTCTATCAAAATATCAAGCATTTGTGAAAATTTATTATACTCATAAACTTCATTGTCGAGTCTTTGAATTTTCCAAACTCCTTCACTTCCAACTAAAAGCTTAAACTCATAAGAAATGATTTGATTTACATCTACATCTTCAACAACTTTCAATCTTTTAGAATCGATGTCACCGAACCTCGATTTTCTTTTCTTTTACTTTGCATCCATTCATCATGTTCTTTAATCCACTCTTCTTCCTTTTAGAATTCATTGGATGAAATCATCTTGGTTAACCTCATACATCTCTCATAAAGCTCAAAAATTCTTTCAAATGAACATCTACTAAGATTATCGAAACATATATGCCCAATTCTTAATAATCTTCATCAATACATTCTCACCGAGCAATATTAGAGGTTTCGTTCACCCGAATAAATAAGTTTAATCACACAAGCTAACCACTTGTGAATGGTCAACCGTAATAAAGGTCCGAAAAATCAAACAAATACAATTAAGAATGAGGAGATAAGTGATCCCTGTCGTTAAGTCCCAACGAGGTGTAAACCTGAATACAAACGAATTTGTGATCGGGTGATATTGAATGGGAAAAGGTTTGTGAATTTGGAATAATTATACCTAAAGAAAAAGTTTGTAAATTACAGGGCTTAAATGCAAATTAAAGAAAATTAAAAAGCTAAATTATATTAAATAAACGCTATCACTATTTTTAAAGTTGGTTTTCTTGATTTATAAAACAAAATAACTTAAATAAACTATTTTAATTAAAGCGTAAACCTAAATTATCTAAAACGTGACCTAGAATGAAAACGTATGTTATATATAAAAATTACGCGAGCGCAAGAAAAAATGTAAAATTTGTAAAATAAAAGTCCTATGAATGTAAAAATAATTTTCTTACTTACTATATGACAAAAGAAAATTTTAGAAAAAGATTTATATTTTTTGACTTTTATATTTTTATTATGAATTAAATACTATTTTACACTAATTAAATAATTAAAAATACCAAACTAATTGGGAAAAATCTGGAAAAATCACTAAAAGTACTTTGAATGATGCTAATTCTAGGAAAATTAAAGACAGTGATGGTTGCTTTGGAAAATAAGCTCAAAATAAGCCAAACATGGCTAATAAGCAAAACTGACCAAATGTCTTTAAGTAATAAATGTTGCAGAAGAAAACCAATAGAAGTCCCAAGGGCGCATGGCATACAGGTACTCCACTAACATTCTCATAAAGGTGGGAGGTCTCAGGTTCGAGCCTGCCTCCCCACCTTTTTGTTATTTTGGGTTTAAACTGTGTTGCAAAAATTCCTTAAATAACTCGTTTATTCTAATGTTAAACAAAAGGTTGTGAAGCACGCTTGGTCGAGGTGTGTCATTGGGGCATGGACAACAGGCAGACAGATCGTGGGTTCAAGTCCCACTTCCCACCTCTTTGATTTTTTTTTGATTTTCTTCAACTCACAAATGTAATGGACAAAAAATGAGCTTGAATGGTCAGTAAAAGGTCGTTTGGGATGATTCCAAACAAACACCCTCTACCGATTTTAGCACAAGATAAGCATAAAAACACTTTGAAAATGGATATAAGCTAGCATCCCAACTAAACAACCATAATGAGCTAATAGAATAACAATGTAAACATTTGGAATGAGGAAATAAGTAGTTAGCAATAATCACTAATCTAGGGAATTTTTAATCTAGTAAATAGTGAAATAAGCATAAAAAGGAAAACTACAAGTAAGCACGGATAAGAAATTCTACACTAACTAAGGATTTTCAATCTTAATTAAGCGAGGCTAAATTAACAATAAGCTAAAAGGAAACAATGACCGTTTGGTCGCATAAATCAAGACTCACAAACATTTGAGGAACATTAAAACTAATTGGTGCGAACAAGAAGCTCACAATGTTTTAAAACAAGTCGCTAAATTCTTCTTTGGCTCGTTATGTAACCGATATGGATGAGCAGGCGTAAAAGGATCCATACCACCATCTTCTAGCTCAAAGAAACATATTCAAAAGATTTTTCTGAATTTTTTCCTTTGTGTGCACAGTAGAACCACCTATTGAACTTGTGATTTTTAATTTTTACTAATTTCTACAACTACTAGAAATGAACTAACAAGCAAGTTAAATCGAGAGAAAACTACTTATTTGAAATAAAACCAAAACTCGTGACAGCTTTGTTAATCAACCGAAATCACCATTTAAATTTGAAAACTATGATACTTTAACCGAAATGGCTTAAAAAACACTCCTAGACTTATTGACACCAAAAGCAACTTGAAAATTCAATTTCAATACCAAAATTAACAACATCCAAACACCCCTTAAAACATTAAAACTTCTATTCTATTTAAAATTAAGTAAGAATATCAACTCGAAAATACTTTGATTATAACAATAAAATGTAAAACTCTTCCCAAATCCAATTAAACCCGTAAAATCGCTTGACTATAGTTGTTGACCCGCTTGACTTTTGTTGACCCGTATTAACTTTTTTTGGAAAATGGAGATTAAGAACAGAAACCGCTCCAAATTGGTTTAGTAACATTGAGATAACATAAATAAGCTTACTTAATTACTCAAAACATATTTAAACTTGATATTGTGATAAGGATAAAATGGCGGAAAAAGAAAATGATGTAAACAGCAATTGATTTCTAAAACTTTGAAATTGAACTTGAATTAACTCAAACACTACCATAAAATTGAAACCCGTAATTCTTAAACATCAATAAATTAAAAACGATTACATTAAAATTAATAAAAGTCTAAAAACAAGGACCAAGTATTCTCATCGCTTCTTTTCTATTTGTAGTGACTTTTGAAGTCCAAGCAACTTTCCTTGACTTTCCACTTCACTTGAACCGTTGGATTGGTCAATTTGATCTCCCCGCTTAATTAACCTTGGCGCCAAAAATATCAAAAGCGGTGTAAAGCAATTAATGAGTTTTGGGTGTTTGTGGAGTGGAGGGACATGCGGAAAGGTCGTGATGAGCTTGGGGATAAGTGGACAGTGGTGGTGAAACCAGATGCGGAAGTGGTATGGTTTTACAAAGTATGAGGTAGGAGAAAATGAAGGTGGGTTTGACTGGTTTTGTTGACCAAGGGTCGGGCTTTTGTTTTCGGGCTTGATTTGATATATAAACAAAGTGGTCCAACTGGTTTTGTATTAATAACAAGGACCAATTATGTAAATTCTGCAAATGAAAAGGACTAAACCTGCAAATATTCCAAAGTTATCACAAGGGCTTAAATTGTAACATGTGAATAGTACAAGGGTATAATTTGATAAATTTCCATTTTTAAATACCCAAGGACTATTTTTGACAATTTTCAAACTCCAGGGACCAAACTTGTAATTTTCTCAAAACTTAACATAAGGACCAATTTTGCCATTTATGAATAGTACAAGGATGTAGTTTGCATAATTTCCATTTTTAAACACCTGTGGACCGATTTTGACATTTTTGTAAAGTTGAGGGACCAAAGTTGTAAATTGTGATTTTTAAACTTCAAAGGACAATTTCTTACAACTTGTGAATCCCAAGGACCTTTCATGACTTTTTATAATTTTTGGAATGACCAGGGACTAGATTTGACAAATTTTGAAACTTGGGGGACTAAGACTGCCAATTATGCAAACTTGATACGTTTTTCAACTGTTTTTGGTATTTTTGCATTTAAAACACATAAAACACTTATTTGTGATATTTTCATCATTTTGATGCATTTCGAGTGTTTTCGGATGTTTTGCGCCTAAATGAGATAAAACGATGAGATTTAGACACTCATCAATCCTCCACACTAAGATATTGCTAGTCCCTAGCAATGTTTTGAGACAAATTAATGGATTTCATCTCTTTACCAAAAGCCATTACTCGAGTAGCCAATTGTTTAAGTTCAAGTAAGAACCTTGGTACAATGATAACCAAATGATTTTGAGCAAATCACCGCCTTTCAACGGTTTTGATTTGTCTTACCGTAAGCCGCTTTGCTCGGACTAGCCAACTCTTAGATAAAATATCTTTGGTGAGTCGATTACCAATTATGGTTTTTCAACCGCCTTTACCACAAGCCATAAACTTGCGGGCTAGCCAACTCTTCACTTTTTAGGAAATGGTGAATAACACCATACAATTTTGGGCAAATTGCAAGCCATCAACGGATTTGAGATATCTTTACTAAGAGCCGCTTGTTCTCGGATTAGCCATCCTTATGTGGTTTAGACATGGTGGACTGATTACCATTTGTTGTGTTTAGTACATAGTACTTCCACTAAAAAATTTTAAATTTGGCCATTTTGAGGGAAAAAGGAACTAAAAGGGTACATTTATGATCAAATTCGCTGAATTTCCACACTTAGAAATGAATATTGTCCTCAATATTCAAAGTACCGCTATTATGCCGAAACTTAGAACGAAAAGATAACATTACTAGCTAAGTGTAGAAACACAACAATTATTCTCTTTTAATATTTACAATTTTCATTCATTTTTAGATCTATATACAACATGTGGGCATCTCCCACACTATGTGGTACACACGGTGAAAACCCATGTTTAACTCATCGTTTTTGATTACCGAGTCGCTAGCTTGACTCGACCTCAATTAATTTGTTCATGGGGAAGTAAGTGGAAGAGACAATCTCCATCGGACCTTCATTCAAGATGTTCGACAAACATTTGAAGTACGTGAAAGTTCCACACCGATGAGATATAGAGACCCTACCACGATGATAAATGAAAATGCCGGGTCAAGATAATGTCTTCATTCCCAAGGAGTGAAGAACAGAGAAGCCACGGATAGGTGAAGAAGAGAAAGAAAGTCATGATAAAAATCTTGACTAACTCATCATCATCGTAAGGGGAATTCATGATTTCGGATCATGAATCTCATCATTTAAGCTCATTTGGTCTAGACATATCCCGGTGTGTCTAGATCAAAGTAGAAGTTATCATACTCCGTAGAGATATGATATGAGTGAGTTCACGTAAGAACTCCTCAAATGTGAATGATTCATATTCTGTTTGATTTGAGTGAGTTCACCGGGAACTCCTCAAAAGTGAATGATTCATAATCGGCAGAGAATTATGAGAATGAGAAGTGGTAAAACCACTAATCTTCTCTCCCATATGATCAAAATGGAACGCTTGCAATTCCGAATAGAATCATCGAACAAAAGTTCACTATCCTCAAAGGGATAGATATGAAGAAGGCTTTTCATTAAAAGCCTCGATTCTAGAAATGAGAAGGTTAACATTCAATAATGTAAGACGAAGAGCTTCGCCTTGGATTATTTCTTCATCATTCTCTTCTTCTAAGTCGACAAGCTCGTAAGGTAATTCCCCACATAACTTATGTCTCCACAAGATAAAGAATAGTCCTCATCGTAATCGAGAACATCTCAATATGATCATTTTGGAAGACAAGAGGAGGAGGATATCACACACATGATCAAGAATTCTCGTGACTCTCTTCGATCGGGACAAGGTTCTCAACACTAGACTTTATGAATTGCTCGATTCCTTTTCGTGAACAAAGGTCAAGATGCTCGTCCCCATGTTTAGAGAGTGAGTGGGAATATCGTGTGATAAAAACAGATCGAGGGAGTTGAGAAGGACTAGCATACATATGTTTTATACTTTCCATTTGTTCTTCGCCGGTAATTCCATCATAGTCTTTTCTCCCTAATTTTTCATGGAAGAAATTTCAACCGATGAACTTGATGAACCGTATATAATTGACGAATATCAAGGGTAACTTCATCATCATCGCCATCGAATGAAACGGAATCGAGAGCTAGATTTGGTCGCTTTTTTTTTGCAATTGATTCCCTAATAGATTTTTCAAAGGCAATTGGGAATTTAATTTAGCACCCGCTCTTCGCTAACAATTCTTCCATGGATTTCATTTGGATTATCTTGGGAATGTTTACATTCCTTCAAATCTTCACTAAATCCAAAAGATCAAGGAGAAGATTTTGAGGAAGTGGCTCAGCCGAGGTGGTGCCCGATTCACTTGGTAATCGTAGAGGTTGGTCATGATACTAAGAGTCGAATTGTTACAAGGAAATGGATTCCTTGTTTGACAATCGAGCTAGAGTGTGGACCTCCACAATACTCACAACAAGAAACCGATGCGGCCGCGAGTTATATGTGTTGTAGTCATAATTGTTATCGTGAACCCGCCATAGACAAGCGTGTTTCCCGATTGACAATCGAATCGAGTGTGAACCACCACAAGACTCACAACAAGAAATCGCCGAGTCTCACAAAGGTGGTAGCCGATGGAATAAATCGGTTGTGTTATGGTAGGAATAGGATCCCGTTATAGATGCACTCCGCTTCGATTCCACCATGCTACAACCGGGCAATTGCCACCATTATAAGGACCACCACACCATTGACAACCAAGAGGTGAGGATGAGACATAGAAAGAATCAAATGGTTTTAGAGGGTAAGAAATGTAGAATCAAAAGATGTGAAAGGGTAAAGATGGATATTTTTGGTATTTTTGAAAAACATTTTGTAAAAATAAGAAAGAAAATCTTTTTGGGTTTTTGTGTTTGTTGAAAACTGATTTTAAAATGTTTTCGGGAACCGTTTTGTTTTTATATGATACTAATAAGAAAATATGAACAAGGATGGTAAATATACAATGGATGTATATTCAACAACACCGATGCTTCAAATTGTAGAGTCTAAAGACACCTCCCAAGATCGGCGCCAAAATTTGGTTCTATCCCGAATGCAAGAAAGTTTAATCACACAAGCTAACCACTTGTGAATGGTCAACCGTAATAAAGGTCCGAACAGTCTGAAACAAATACAATTAAGAACAGAGGAGTATAGTGTATCCTCGGGTCGTTAAGTCCCAACGAGGTGTGTAAACTGTAATATAACGAATTTGTGATCGGGTGATATTGAATGGGAAAAGGTTTGTGAATTTGGAATAATTATACCTAAAGAAAAAGTTTGTAAATTACAGGGGCTTAAATGCAAATTAAAGAAAATTAAAAAGCTAAATTATATTAAATAAACGCTATCACTATTTTTAAAGTTGGTTTTTCTTGATTTATAAAACAAAATAACTTAAATAAACTATTTTAATTAAAGTGTAAACCTAAATTATCTAAAACGCGACCTAGAATGAAAACGCATGTTATATATAAAAATTACGTGAGTGTGCAAGAAAAATGTAAATTTTGTAAAATAAAAGTCCCACGAATGTAAAAATAATTTTCTTACTTACTATATGACAAAAGAAAATTTTAGAAAAAAGATTTATATTTTTTTGACTTTTATATTTTTTATTATGAATTAAATACTATTTTACACTAATTAAATAATTAAAAATACCAAACTAATTGGGAAAAATCTGGAAAAATCACTAAAAGTACTTTGAATGATGCTAATTCTAGGAAAATTAAAAACAGTGATGGTTGCTTTGGAAAATAAGCTCAAAATAAGCCAAACATGGCTGATAAGCAAACCGACCAAATGTCTTTAAGTAATAAATGTTGCCAAAGAAAACCAATAGAAGTCCCAAGGGGCGCATGGCATACAGGTACTCCACTAACACTCTCATAAAGGTGGGAGGTCTCGTGTTCGAGCCCCGCCTCCCACCTTTTGTTATTTTGGGTTTAAACTGTGTTGCAAAAATTCCTTAAATAACTCGCTTATTCTAATGTTAAACAAAAGGTTGTGAAGCACGCTTGGTCGAGGGTGTTGTCGTTGTTGGGCTGGACAACAGTGCAGACAGATCGTGGGTTCAAGTCCCACTTCCCAGCTCTTTTGATTTTTTTTTTTTTTTTTTTTTTTTTTGATTTTCTTCAACTCACAACTGTAATGGACAAAAAATGAGCTTGAATGGCTGTTTGGGACTGACTCCAAACAAACACCCCTCTACCAGATTTTAGCACAAGATAAGCATAAAAAACACTTTGAAAATGGATATAAGCTAGCATCCCAACTAAACAACCATAATGAGCTAATAGAATAACAACAGAAACATTTGGAATGAGGAAATAAGTAGTTAGCAATAATCACTAATCTAGGGGAATTTTTAATCTAGTAAATAGTGAAATAAGCATAAAAAGGAAAACTACAAGTAAGCACGGGATAAGCAATTCTACACTAACTAAGGATTTTCAATCTTAATTAAGCGAGGCTAAATTAACAATAAGCTAAAAGGAAACAATGACCTGCTTGGTCGCATAATCAAGACTCACAAACAACTTGGAGGAACATTAAAAACTAATTGGTGCGAACAAGAAGCTCACAACAGCTTAAAAACAAGCTGCTAACAGCTTCTTTGGCCTGTTACAGAACTGATATGGATGAGCAGGGCAGAAAAGGATCCATACCACCATCTTCTAGCTCAAAGAAACATATTCAAAAGATTTTTTCTGAATTTTTTCCTTTTGTGCACAGTAAAACCACCTATTGAACTTGTGATTTTTAATTTTTACTAATTTCTACAACTACTAGAAATGAACTAACAAGCAAGTTAAATCTGAGAGAAAACTACTTATTTGAAATAAAACCAAAACTCGTGACAGCTTTGTTAATCAACCAAATCACCATTTAAATTTGAAAACTATGATACTTTAACCGAAATGGCTTAAAAAGACACCTAGACTTATTGACACCAAAAGCAACTTGAAAATTCGATTTCAATACCAAAATTAACAACATCCAAACACCCCTTAAAACATTAAAACTTCTATTCTATTTAAAATTAAGTAAGAATATCAACTGAAAATACTTTGATTATAACAATAAAATGAAAACTCTTCCCAAATCCGTAATTAAACCTTAAAATCGCTTGACTATAGTTGTTGACCCGCTTGACTTTTGTTGACCCGTATTAACTTTTTTGGAAAATGGAGATTAAGAATGTGACTCGCTCCAAATTGGTTTAGTAACATTGAGATAACATAAATAAGCTAACTTAATTGCTCAAAACATATTTAAACTTGATATTGTGATAAGGATAAAATGGCGGAAAAAGAAAATGATGTAAACAGCAATTGATTTCTAAAACTTTGAAATTGAACTTGAATTAACTCAAACACTACCATAAAATTGAAACCCAGAATTCTTAAACATCAATAAATTAAAAACGATTACATTAAAATTAATAAAAAGTCTAAAAACAGTGACCAAGTATTCTACTGCTTCTTTCTCTATTTGTAGTGACTTTTTGAAGTCCAAGCAACTTTCCTTGACTTTCCCACTTCACTTGAACCGTTGGATTGGTCAATTTGATCTCCCCCGTTTAATTAACCTTTTGGCGCCAAAAATATCAAAAGGTGTTTAAAGCAATTAATGAGTTTTGGGTGTTTGTGGAGGTGGAGGGGACATGGTGGGAAAGGCTGGTGATGAGCTGGGGGGATAAGGTGGACAGGTGGTGGTGAAACCAGGGATGTGGAAGGTGGTATGGTTTTACAGTGTATGTGAGGTAGGAGAAAATGAAGGGTGGGTTTGACTGGTTTTGTTGACCAAGGGCTGGGCTTTTGTTTGCTGGGCTTGGATTTGGATATATAAACAAAGGGTCCAACTGGTTTTGTATTAATAACAAGGACCAATTATGTAAATTCTGCAAATGAAAAGGACTAAACCTGCAAATATTCCAAAGTTATCACAAGGGCTTAAATTGTAACATGTGAATAGTACAAGGGTATAATTTGATAAATTTCCATTTTAAATACCCAAGGACTATTTTTGACAATTTTCAAACCTGTGGACCAAACTTGTAATTTCTCAAAACTTAACATAAGGACCAATTTTGCCATTTATGAATAGTACAAGGATGTAGTTTGCATAATTTCCATTTTTAAACACCCAGGACCCGATTTTGACATTTTTAAAGTTGAGGACCAAAGTTGTAAATTGTGATTTTTAAACTTCAAAGGACAATTTCTTACAACTTGTGAATCCCAAGGACCTTTCATGACTTTTTATAATTTTTGGAATGACCAGGACTAGATTTGACAAATTTTGAAACTGGGGACTAAACCGCTAATTATGCAAACTTGATACGCTTTTCAACTGCTTTTGGTATTTTTGCATTTAAAACACATAAAACACTTATTTGTGATATTTTCATCATTTTGATGCATTTCGAGTGTTTTCGATGTTTTTGCGCCTAAATGGTATAAAATGATGAGTATTTAGACACTCATCGCTTTCTTTCTTATAACTCGCTTCTTTTCTTTACTAACCTTCCTTGCAAATATACCCAAAAGTCTAGCTTTTCTTCATCATCAAATAAAGCCCATTCTTGTACAAGATACTCATCATATATTAATTCGAAGTTTCAAGATAGTTTTGTGATTCATACCATGTAGCTAACAATTTCTCGACTAGCTTCCTCTTCATCTTGCTTTCTTCATCAAACCGCTTTATCCTCATCTTCAACACTTTTAGCATACTGCATCATAAGCTTCTTGTTCGCTTTATTCTTAAACTTCAAAGACTACTTCTTTACCTTTTCCAACATTAGATTTAATCACTTTCTTCTTCAAAGGTTCACCAATAACCAAACTTTTACCGGGTTTAGTAGCGAGACCGAATGATAAAACAGTGCAATGATGGTTGTAGGTATAGATGATGTTTTGCTCAGATTAATCAAGGTACTTGCAGCCTTCTCAACTTCTTTAGACTTAGGTGGTATTATAGAGAGAGTTGTGACAACAAAGGGAAGTGGTTATGATAGCAGTGGTGTGACGAGTAGGAACAATAACTAAGTCCAAACCGCATCTGGTTACAAGAGTACTAACCATGGTTTCGTATACTATCGCTTGTTATGTTCTCGCACTACTCAACATTCTTCAATTTTTCCGAACAACCTCATTCCCATCTTTATCGTAAAACCAAAAATCTTGATCTCCACTATCAACATCTTCTTCCATAGGTACACTAACATATACATCCACAACCTCCCTCGAATTCATGCCATCACCTCCCCTGCTTGATACATCATTCACATTCGTAGTAGAGAAGTCCACCTTCTTTTCTTACGCCGCAAAGTTTTCAAAACATCAACCCGTGTCTTTTCACTTTCTCCAAAACCAAGACCCTATGCTTCAACCTCCGAATATCCTTACCCAAGCACGCTTAACTCCTCAGACTCAAATTTTATCCTCCATTTTAGCACATCGAACCGCCAATTCATTTAAACGCTCAAGAATATCCTCCCCACTTCGATTGTGTGAATCGTCCGAGAGGTGGTTCATTGAAAAATCATCATGTACAAAGTCATTAACCGTCAATTCATTGTCGTTCCAATCTATCCTCATCACTGAGCCGTGTGAATCGCCCGAGAGTGAATCTTGGATAAAGAAAACATAGCACCGCATCGAGCTCGATCATCTATGCACTCAGAAAGCAACGGGCTTGGTTAGGATACCTCCACCGTGTTAAGCTCCAAAGAACTTTCCACATTAGGAGTTGCCAAAGGTCGGGTCTTATTGATGTTTCCACTATCCCGACCAAGATCTAAGCATGAATTAGTAAGGAAGCCCGCCCAATCATGTCACCTCCACTCCATGTGATGCCTCATTAACCATACCACTAACACTAGCCCGAGGAAGCTTAGTGCCTGTGTGCGCCTAGTCCATGATGCAAGACCTTCATTAAACTCGTAATCAAGAGGCAAAGCAAGCATGTGAGGAAATAAAGGAACATCTCTAATGACAACATTTCGTGGTCGATTCTCATATGTGCAAACACTCTAGGAAGCATCGATGTACATCATACTTTCTAACATGTTCAATAGGTTCCTTTATTTGATGTTCCACCAAAGAATTGAACAAACCTAGGATACAAATAATATTTACCCTTCTTCCTAATATTCTCGCACTAACCCTCATATATCATCCTAGACCGCTTAAATTTCCTCCCATCGACAAACAAATAATAGCAAGAGTAATTTTGAAGGAAAATCATTAAAGCCTCGTGGTCTTATTGCTCATACACATCAACAAAGTGTGAATCAAAACTTCCATTGTTGAGAAAACAAACTCTAAAAAATTGTACCTTGTCACCTCTGTGTGTAACCTAATCTCTAAACCAAAGAACAATCTCAACATCCGTAAGATTATCAACACCATCAAGATCATCAAACCTCAAAACGCCTCTAATAATCTCCTCGTAAATGTAAATAGCATTCTCATCCACCTTAGTACTAAAACCTCCAAACCATTAACCTCTTCAAGTTTAGCATGCTTCCAAATCGACGATGTAGGCTTTAAGAATGGTAGGTTCAACCGTTAAAGCATAGTGAATGGGATCTGAACAAGGAAATCAATCATTTGATGAAACCCTTCGATCGAGCATCCTTAGTAAGTATAGCAACAAGATTATGTGAAGTGGAATACGCCTCACCATTGTGATTAATGATGTAAATGAAGCTGGTGTTGTGAATAAACCAAAGAAAATGATTAGGTTTAAGGGTATTGTCAATTGAAGTGGTTAGAAGATCAAAGAAATTGATCCATCCGTGATTTTGGTAAGTGATATATACTTTGCCAAAGTGTCGAAACAACCTCGTAGTATCCATAACAGAGGATCATACTATCCATTGCTCCACAACAATCGTCTGCTAGTTGTAACAAACCATCATGGATACAGATGATGACTCCTCCCAACCGGTCCAAATTAGAGCAAGCAACTGCGCTATTGGAAAAGTGATCTTACAAGATATAAAGGATTACACAAAACTTTTTTTTTTTTTTTTACACAAACACAAGCAAAGAAACACACTAGCTCCTTATGCACACAAATCCTTCTTTCCGCAAGACAAACACAAAACAAACATGTAGACAAAGATTATGGTTGTCATGGTTAGAAATAGCCGTAAGTGGTTACAAAAGACCTATCCGTGGTTAGAACAGAAAGTCAATATAGTCAACTTCTAGAACTTATCTCACCAAAACCCAAGAACCTCATTAACTCTCCAACCACATTTAACCCCGCCCCATATTAACTTCAATAACCCTAAACTTCACTTATAAAAAGCACCCAAATATCACATAACGCCCAAACCAATCAAGAGTTAAAAACCCTAATTGCTCCAAAATTCCCAATCAATCAAAATGTGGAACCCTTGTTGGAACAAACCAGAAGTGGTTGATCTAACCTCCTCCTCATCCTCTTCATCATCTTCATCATCAAGTGAAGATGGAAACCCATGGCTGACCTACTTTCCTCCACTAGAACCAAGACCAAGAAAATCTCCATTTCTCCCATCATCCAAGATGATAGTGTGGTGAATCCAAGTGATGCTCAAGACTCGATGACTCTTCTAAGAAGAAAACTTCAAACCCCAAACCGTCATCATCTAACCCCAACAAAGACCACGAGAAGAAACCCACCACCCCTAATGACAGAGAGGTGGTTCTGGTCTTAGTGCACCAAGGCATGGTGCTTCTTCACACATCGTAACTGTGAAGGGAAAAGGAAGATGGAGTAAGTTGTCGAATGGTGGTAAGAGAAGATGGAGCACAAGAAGTTTATCATATCATCCATCTATCTCGCCACAATCGCCTTCGCCTTCTTCGTTGCATCAATCCATCCTTTCCATTTTGATCCTTAGTCGCTTGCTTGCATATGATAAATGCATATCCAAAGATTCAAACGATATAAGCAAGGATAGTAGTAGTAGAAATCATGTATAGATGTAGTCTTTATCTAGTAATCGGAAGTTTCATTGTGTCGTAAGTCAGAACTGCTTTTGTTGAATGAACAATGTAACTTCAAGATTTTTGAATTTCTATAATGACTTGTCTTTATCTCGCACATTAGTTAGTGGAAACACGTAACAACTAATAAAGGATAGATCAACTCTATCGGTGGTTAAGCAACACTATCAAAGGATATAAAAATAGCAATACTAAGATTACATGATAATGTACCCAATACTTTTACAAACTTATACAAAACAATTTGAGAATTTTAGAGATTAATCATTCCAATACTAACAACAAGATACTAAACCTCCCCACATCAAAAGCTTTGGTGAGAAGATCATCAACATTGAAATCAAGATGGATTTTTACCATTTGAATCAACCTTTCTCATTACAATCTCTAATAAAGTGATGTCGATCTCAATATGTTTACTTCTAGAATGTAAAATGTGATTTTGATAATGCATATTGTATCGTTATTATCAATGTAAATCTTAGTATGCATAAAATTGTACCCAAAATCCAAAGAATTGATTCTCGAATCCAAAGAACTTGACCACAAAGAACTAGCAAAAGCCACATATTCATTTCGCTTGTAGAATTAGCCACAATAGTTTGCTTTTACACCGCCAAGAAATTAACTGCTTCCCAAGAACCGACATCCTCCAGTTGGTAGACTTCTTATCCGCGACTAGCTCCAAAGATAGTCACTATCGCAGAGGCTACCAAATCAAAAGGAGAATCCTTAGATTACCAAAGGCCCAATTTAGGATGACCTTTAAATATCTAAAGATCCTTTTAACAAAGATTCATGTGCGAGGTATTTGGTGTTACTTGAAATCTTGCACACACACATACCGAGAACATAATGTCCGCTTAGATGCGAGAAGATACATCAAAGATCCAATCATGGATCCGTATAACTTCAAATCAACTTTGGGACTTCCATCATCCGGTAGCATAGGTTTCGATTCTCCATAGGTGTACTTGCACTTTTACATCTTGAAACCCAAATTTCTTCAACACATCTCTACATACTTGTCTTGACTAATGAAAATACCATTAGTCCTTTGTTGAACCTCAGAGTCTCAAAAGAAAGTGAGTTCTCCCATAGAACTCATCCGAAACTTATCATGCATAAGTTTCTCAAAATCTCTCGTGATAGCTCCTTGTTAGTAGAACTAAAGATGATGTCATCTACATAAACCCGAACCAAAGAAATATCATCTTTGTGCTTTCTAATGAACAAAGTTTTATCAATCGCCCTCTTTAAACTCATTGTCCATCAAATAAGTAGATAGGCATTCATACCATGCCCTAGAGCCCGATGCAATCCATACATAGCCTTCCTCACCTCAGTAAACCTTGTCGATGATCGATCTTCAAAACCGTGAGGTTGACAAACATAAACCTCCTCATCAATAGTGCCATATAAAATGCACTTTAACATCCATCCGATACACAACAAAATTCTTGAATGAAGCATAAGCCAAAACAATCTAATAGCTTCTATCCTTGCAATCGGTGCAAATATTTCATCATAATCCAAACCTTCGCTTGTGTGTATCCTTGAGCAACCAACCTTGACTTGTTTCTCACAACAATTCCTCTTTCATCCCTCTTGTTCCCGAATACCCATTTAGTCCCAATAGCCCTCTTCCCATTAGAAGATCAACCAATGTCCAAACCTCTTGAAGTTTGAACCAAGAAGCTCCTCTTGCATTGATTCTACCAATCCTTCTTCGTTAAAGCTTCTTCTACTTTCTGGGCTCCTTTTGAGACGTAAAACAAGCAAACAAGCAATTTTGTAGATCTTTATGACTGCTTTTTTTGAAGAGATCTTGCAAAGAACCCATGTTCGTGAAAGGGTTATGTGTTCTTTACCCCGCTTCTTGTTTGAACTGGAGTATTCAAATTTCCAAGAATTGCTCCTTGGGATGAATCTTGTGAATTTCGGTAGTAGTAATTGGACTTTCATTAATCACGCTTCCAAATTAGTCAAATTAGCATTGAAGAATTCATCCATGTCTTCATCATCGCAGGAGTATCAATCTCTATTAATTCGTGCATATCGTGATCATGGATACTCCTCATCACCAAATAGTGGCTTTGGATTAGGTCCAAAGAAAGTACTATCACCAAGATTTGTAGCCGGAATTTCACTTGAACTATCATGGTAGAAGATGGCTTGTCACATGATGGCCTATCAAGACTTTCAAGAGGGCTTAGCGTTGCTTGCATCGCTTTTTCTTTTTTCAATTTCTTCTACCGACATCGAGTTATCTTGCAACAACTCATCCTTATCTTGATGATGATCAACATTGCCTCCGAATTCTCACATCATCACCGTAGGACCTTGCTTGTGTATGATGGAAGGAATAGAACCAATTTTCCATTTTTCAACCAAATAGAACTCCTTTGGAGAATCGCCTTTGAAGATGAATCTACTTAATCCTTTGTATACCGTGATCAAGATTAGTGGAAGTTCCCGCAATGATAGGCTCATAATTCATAGATTTGGTTAGCATATCAATGTTAAATGTACCACTCGTCCTTTGGTCTCAACACTAGGAGTCTTTTCACCGAATTGAACATGTAAATTCTCTTCTACAAGTCTAGTCCTCCTATTGTATACTCTAAAGGCTTTGCTATTTGTGGAATAGCCTAAAAGTATCCATCATCCGCTTTTTCTTGAAACTTGCCTAGGTAGTCTATGGTATTCAAAATGGTAACAGGACACCCAAAAGGTTTTAGGAATGCAATCATTGGCTTCCTATCATGTAACACCATAGGGGTCTTGTTATGAGGCTTCACTACCTTACTGCTTTTGCACATAACATGCAATTCCTACATCTTCAAATTTCAAAAGGTAGTTGGTAGCTTAGATTCTCGATAACATTGTCCTAGCGCCTCAATTAGTGTTCTATTTTTCCTTTCACCACACCATTTCGCTGTGGTGTTCTAGCAACACTAAACCTGCCTTTCAATACCTTTAGCTGCTACGTAACTTGTTCATCACATCATTCTTAAACTCGCCCATTATCACATCCGACATTGACCTTATGATTTACTAGATTTTCTATCTTAGTAATGAAACTCTTAAGAATCTCACTAGTCTCACTCTTAGTAGCCAAAAGTATACCCAAGAAAATCTACTATAATCATCGCTGATAACTAGGCACATCGCTTATGGTTCAAGCTTCTAACAAAGGTTGGTCCAAATAGGTCCATATGAAGCATAAACAAAGGTTGTGTTATGGTGTTTACAGCTTTGGTCTTACAAGAAGCTCTATGTTGTTTTCCTTTTGACATGCCACACAGCTTCCTTACACTCAAAACCTTTGAAGGTAACCTCTCACTAAGTTTCCTTTTACCGCTTTATTGATTGTTTTGTAATTGAGATGACCTAGCCTTCTATGCCACGCTTTGACTCATCAATAGATGCTTTAGCAAACAAACATAAGGACCTATTAGGAAGAACATTTTTCGATCAAACAATATATATTTTCCTTCCTAGGTACCCTAAGTTGTATAAACTTCTCATCGTGCATCTTAAACTCGTGAGATAACACCACACACCCGCTTCCCAAAAAGTACCCGCTTTTTCTTATCACACATTTGAGAAACACCAATAGATTGTACTTAAGTCCTCGTACTCAAATAGACCTTTTCAAAGTCTAGCTTCCCTGCTCGATTGTGCCTCCGCCAAGTATCTTTCCTCCCTTGGATCATTGCCAAATGCCACATATCCTCCATCATAAGCTTCAAAATCTTCCAAATTGCTTCCATCCCAAGTCATGTGCCCAGAGCAACCACTATCAAAAACTCCTTTATCCTTTAGCTCGCTTTGAAGATTGCCCCAACATAAAATTATACAACTTAGTTCTCTTGTGGACCCAAGCCAAGATCGACTTGGGTCGCCTGCATCAAAATATTCAAATTTCTTTAGGTCCATTGATGCACGCTGACATGTGGTAAAACCTTAGTCTTAGGCTTCCACCGCCAACTTGTCGAGGCCTTAATAAAGATAAAATGATTTCCAACCATCGTATCGCTTATCACCTTTGGAATTGTTAAAACTTCTTTTGCATCGGTGGTGATATTTTGCTTAACAGGGTTTGACACCGCTAGCCGTGTTTACATTTTGCTTAGCAAGTTGGTTGGAACCCATTTAGGTGAAGCAAAGTTGACAATAGATTTTGTATTCCCATTCCTCATCAAGATCGCTTCTTGGAATCATGTTACCGTTAGGATGAGGGTTTGTTTTTCTTGAAAAGTTTTGATGATTTACCCTCCTCCAAAGGATTCCAAACTTGTGGTATGTTTCGTGACAATTTCTCCGTAGTGTTCAAAACTACCACACACAAAACAAGCCTTTTTAACACATTGAAACTCATCACCTAACTGCTAGAAATTAGACCATTTAAGCTTCTTTGATTACCCCTAGGTTTATATTGTTTCATCTGCTCCCTAGGAATTTCCTCACTCTACTACTTTCTTGGTAACTTTAGCTCCAAATCTAGGTACAAGGTTGACTTGCTTAGAATCAACTTTCTTAACTGCTCTCTATCTTTTCGCACTTAGTTGATTCAGCTTCTATCATCCTCGTAATCCGATTCCCAATCTTCAATTATGGAGCATCGATAACTTATCGAACTTATCTTAGGTGTTTCAATCTCTTCAACAGTTTGTTAAAACTGAATTCACTACTAAATGACGCTCTTTAGCAGTGGTGCATGTTTCATCAAAGGGTGGTGGCATATCATTGTAACCTAAACCAAGACCATCTTTGAATGCTTTTGACCTATTGGTTTCTTTACTAGATCGAAGCATATTGTGTTTTAGCAACCCTAACAACATGTTTTTCTTTTTCATCTAGGGCTCTAATTTTCACACTTTCTCGCCTCGCTAGTTTATCTTTAAGCATTTTAATCTTCTCGTTCTTAAGATCAATTTCACCACCTAGTATATTGATCTTTTCTACATACTCAAACTCACATTTAATACGTAATTTTAGCTTTCTTCCACACCTCTAAACCAACTCTATATCCTAAGTTATCTAGAGTCAATCTCTACTTTTCTCATACTCTCACCGATAGCCTTTGAGACTCTAAGTTATCGTAACATGATTTAAAAGAACAACTAGATGTTTTAGAATCATTAGACACCCTTTAACTCGAACCGTAAGATGAAGCATAGGCCATTAGAGCAAAGTTATGCTCTTTGAAGCTTCACTAGCAAGAAAAGTCGATTTGGACCTTCTTCAACTGATCACCCAATCATAATCACCAAGTCCATCCCGAGCAACCAAAGTCAAGAAGTAGTAGGCTCTTCGTTGTCTTCTTAATGCTTTCAATTTTTTAGGAGCTCGACATTCCCTAGCAAATGACCTTTCTTCTTGCGCTAAAGCACTCCATCTTGCTTTTGTCGAATCCAGCTCTCCTTGACCATCGTATTTAACCTGCCTTCCACCCTCCCGTAAACTTCCTTGCTTGAGAGTCAACATTGCCATTTGCCATTGAAGATTAATCTCTTCAAGATCATCAGATCAATTTCATCCGCATCTTGATTCAAGACAAGAATAATGGTAGTTAAATCACCGTAAAAAGCATGCATTGCACCATCACTAACATTATCACTAACAAAGGTATTGTTTGCAATAGCCGTGGTTATACCATATGCAAGAAAGGATACATCTTGTGGGCTTTTGTGATTAGTGGATACAAAAGCAATGTTTTGATTAGAAGAAGACGAGTTAGAAAAGTTGTTCTCAAACTCATAAACCTTCAAGTTATTGAAGAGATTGTCAGAGTCATTGTAGCAAAGTCCGCCTTATTTCTCCACACAATTGTATGAATAGCCCAATCGGATGATAAGCTCCTAATGAACTTCAAATTAATATCTTCTTGAAGGAACTTGTAACCCAACGCCTTCGCTGACCGATGAGTTTTGAAGCCTATTGTATGTACCATCAATCTTTTCTCCACTAAGAGCAGTGAAGGTTTCAAACCGATGCTTGAGCATATTCATCCTTGACTTCTTAGTAGCTTCATTACCAAAGAAACCTTAATTCAAGAGCATCCAATAACTCTTTAGCAGATTCATATTGATCAAAGTCTAATGCAAACTCATTAGGTATTCCCATGGAGAGAATATTGTGAGCTTTGATCTCCATCTTCCTCTTAGCTTTATCAGGTTCACTAATAATAGCAACCTCCTTACCATCCACACCCTTCAAAGGAAGAGTGTCTCCTTTTTCAACAACATCCCATAGAGCATAATCAATCATACGAATGTATTGCCTCATTCGCATCCTCCGCATTTGATACTCACCATGTTCGAGCATGGCAACTTTTGAAGCAACACCATGTGAGTTTCTTCGACATCTTAACTTACTTGAGTAAAGATTAACAGATTCTTCTTGGTTACGCTTTCTAGATCACAAGCTCGATACCACTTGTTGATCCCATTGAGCAAACGATCTAATATAGAAACCGACTTGTAACAAAAGCTTATCAAGTATTAGGCGAATTTAATACTTAATCTTAAGAAGAAGAACAATTAACATTCAACACCTCAATATTATTTATTAATACGAATACTCTTACAAGATTAGGGTTTTGCAACCTTGAAGTGTATCGACTTTAGATATAAAACATACGTCTATCTAACCTAACCTAGGACCTCCTTTTATAGACTAAGGAGTCCTATACAATATACAATACGTAACCTACAAGATAAATATCTTTTCCATATTTATCTAATACAATAAACTAACCGACTATACAAGACTAGCAGTGCTTACTATATACTATCAGCGGTTACATAATACTATTGCCTCCAATTGTGAATACTCTGATACCAATTGTGGAGTTTGTTAAGCTCCTTGAGATCGTTTTAAGCCTCTAGGGTTAACAATAACAATGATAATAAACTTGGTACGCAGCGGAATAAAACAAATCATAGTTATTGACACAAGGTTTATCTTTATAATCACCCAAGCCCCAAATATTATTTGATCGAATAATACGGTTACACTAAACTTGTAACGGTGGATCAAAGATCCTGAGGCTAAACCATATTAAATCCTAGGCGCCCACTTAGAGGACTTGACGCCTAGACACACACACACCTTTAATGACTACATTATGAAAGACTTAATTTATAAAACCTACAACCCATGTCCTCTTTATATACTAGAGGATTAGGGTTTACAAGATACTACTAAGGACTAAATAATAAATCTTCTATTGCAAGCAAGTCCTTCCATCCTTTGTAGATTTCTTCTTTATCTTTAAGCCCTTGATGTTTCATTCTTCTATTTACTTTGTCTCATCAAATCCAAGGAACCTAAACCCAACAATCTTCCCTATTTGATGATGACAAAACAAACAAAGTCGTGTATGAACTTCCCTAGACGAAGTAGCGAAGTTGAGATGTAAACATCTCCATGAATGAAACATTCTTATCTTCCTTGTCTTCCCTTAATCCATGCCATCGCACTCCAATATCTCTTCCCTTTTGTTATCAACAAATAGAGAATGTAAGCAAGAAAACTTCCCTTGAGTAGTGCATGAACATCAAATGATTCTTCAAATCAGAAGCTCTATGTAATGATCACTTGTGAAGAAAACCAAATATAACTAATTTGATGAAGAAGTAAAATAACCCAAACTTGTGTCTTATGTCTTGTACTATCCACGTGACTCCAAACTTATACTAACACCATATAAGTAGACCGCAATCTCTTGACAAAATCCTCATCTTCAATGAGACACCGAGCACTACAATGTAACCCTTTAAGTGATAGTTAACTAGGTCTTCATCCATCCACCCTTGACCTATGAAAACTAGATTTTGCAAGTCTTCGCCAACATCCTTAAGCACGAACAAGTTATCTCCAAAGTGTAACACCCACTTTGAGATATGATAAGAGCACTAACTGTGTTACTCAACTACAATATCAAATAGGTTATGATCAATCTTCTTCGTAATCAATTATGCAATAAATCCAAACCGAGCTTTTTAACACTTTTAAGAACAAATAAAATCCAAAACCAAACTCCTGTGTGTGGAACCAATATCCCGTGTGTGTATCATTCAACATCGTCCAAAAATCCAAAACCAATCCCTTGCTTCCATCTTAAACCAAACGGAGATAAACGACTTCTCCTTCTTTATCCACCGACATGCTCACTCGATTTATCAATATTAACGTACTGCTGTTGTGATTGAATTTGTACCCATGACAAGTAACAAACCAAAACACATGTAATATTAACATGATCTGTGTTATCATTCAAAGCACCAATCAGAAAGAAGATAGGATCATGCAATCAGTAGTACTATCCAATGACCAGTAGTACTATCCAAAGTTTCCATCAACTTAGTCAAAACTGCCCTTTAATCGAACAGTAACACAAACTGCTTAAATTCATGATAGCAACATTAATAAATAACAGGCAGTTCTAATCATCAAGTAGCAGTAGAAATCATAACTCGAGCAGTGATATGTAAAAGCTTATAGCAGTGGTTTCGATATAACTATCAGTGGTTTTGAGAAGCTTGTCAGTGGTTTCGAGTCATGATTGATGCTAGCAGTGGTTTCGAGATAGTAGCAGTGGTTACGAATCTCAATCATTCAAAAACCTAACGCGCTTGAATGCTTTCCTCCATTGTCCTCTCACACTACGTATTCTCGTTAAAACTTATTGTTTCCTTTGTGACCAGGTATTCACCGAATACAAGCAGTATTAAGTTCTTTCCACGAGCAATAACGAGGGCAGAACTAACTTACTTTTGTGGCAATGAGCAGCACTACCAAATTATTTTCCAATACGCTCCAAAAGTGATTCTTCATAACACATCCAAGATGTATTATGATCCAACGGTCAAGATGTAATAATAACCAACGATCAATTCATGAATATTACTAAGAACCACCGACCAGGTAAAAAAAATACGAGGAATCAATTTGATAAATTATAGTATCTGCACATGTATATTTGTTGAAGCAATCCTCAAATAATTATAACCAACCGACCAATTGAATGACACCGACCAATTTATTAATTCCAGATAGTATTATGTTATCACACAAAGTCAAAAAGTAATGATCAAGAAGAAATAAAACCGATTACCTCGTAAACTTTAAAGATAAATCAGACACCATTCAAAATCGCTTTCTTCGACAATAAAACCTTATAATCCCTAGGTAACGAGCTCCCAAGCTCAAACCAATTGTGTATCGAATACCCCGGCTCAAACCAATAAAACCTCGGCTCGATACTAATTGTGGAGTTTGTTAAACTCCTTGAGATCGCTTTTAAGCCTCTAGGTTAACAATAACAATGATAATAAACTTGGTACGCAATGAATAAAACAAATCATAGTTATTGACACAAGGTTTATCTTTATAATCACCCAAGCCCCAAATATTATTTGATCGAATAATACGGTTACACTAAACTTGTAACAGGATCAAAGATCCTCGAGGCTAAACTACACAAATCCTAGGCCCACTTAGAGGACTCGACGCCTAGACACACACACACACACCTTTAATGACTACATTATGAAAGACTTAATTTATAAACCTACCAAATTTCATGTCCTCTTTATATACTAGAGGATTAGGGTTTACAAGATACTACGAAGGACTAAATAATAAATCTTCTATTGCAAGCAAGTCCTTCCATCCTTTTGTAGATTTCTTCTTTCTTTAAGCCCTTGATGTTTCATTCTTCTATTTACTTTGTCTCATCAAATCCAAGGAACCTAAAACCCAACAATAATTTAGCATTCGCGCCTTAACATCGCGATTGACCGCTTTAACTTTCTCAACTTCAATGCCACATTGATTGATTAATGATTCAAAATAAGCACGTGTTTCTCATCGCCTCAAGATTTTGTGTCACACAACCTCCATTAGGATCCACATATGGAGTTTCGTAGGTATTGCTACAACCTGATTGTCCATGTATGTATCATAAGTAGGTGCCGATGTCACGTACGTCGTTCATCATGAGTAAACACATCACATATGACATTGTTATAGCATGGATCAATGATTGGTACCTTAGATATCGATTGACGGCGCATAGATGAGGAGGTGCGCTGAGTCGTTGTCGCATTTAGTCTCCTCAAGATTTGCCATGAAGACGCAGCTTGCATTGATGTCCTCTCGCCTTCCAAATCATCCATAATGGCCATAAAGTCATGTTCCTCAAGACTCAACCAAGGCCTCGCTTTTCCTTTTGTACCAACAAGATAGCTTCAAGATACGCAAGATCCTTCTTTTTCGCTTAGTAGGACAATTCCTTGCTATGCGACTCCACTCCTGACGCTTGTAACACTTAACCCGACACCCTAATTCACATTTCCATAATTCCCAACGACAGAGCCGCAATAGCCCCATTCTCGACACCCATCGCTTATTCCCAACATTCTCGTCCCATCCGATTTCCAACATGTTGACCCGACCGACACTCGACACGGAACCGCTGACACCGCGCGATCAAGTAAATGCTTTATCCAATAAAGAAAATATCTGCTGTAAGGTCGCTTCGGGTCGGGCCAGGATCGCTGATTCCTTGTTCCCGGTATTGTTGATCCGATAGAATTGTTGTTGTGGTTGTGGAATGTATTGCCGAAGATGTTGTTGTTGTTGGAAGATGATGAAGCTTGTTGTTGTGTATTCACCGTAGTTCGAGTCTTAGCAATAAGTGCCAATGGATCATGATTCTTTGCCAATCTTTCTTTCTCGACTTCATTCGCTTCACTTGGTTTTGTTTCGTAAAATCGCTTAGTTGATCAAAGTTCACCGATGTAAGTCTTTGTTTGGTTGACAATAGTGACATATCGTCCCCATTCTTCTCCGAAGATTATTCAGAACTTGATGTTTTGAACGATTGTTCCGGGTGCCAACTTGTTTCGATAAGCTCATTCATCAAAGTGCAAACCTTCCATAGTAGGATTCAATGGATTCTCCGTGTAGATGTAAACTTTTCCCATTCGCTAGCAACTTGTTCTCCATGTCTTGTTTACCAATTTGCTCCATAACATAGCCGCCTAACACGCTCCCACATATCGAAGTGAAGCCACAACTGCCTACAACAAAGAAAATGTCTATTGGTAAACCCAATGGACAATATGAATTGCCATGTCATCTCAGATCGACTTGTTTTCGATCTCTTCAAGGTATTCTCGATTCGGTTTGAAGATGAGAGGATGGTGGATGGGAGGTGTTGCATCAAGATTTCCAAATGACATGGACTTGTCGAGGCTTGAAGGGTCCATCCGAATGGATTTAATCATGAGTTTCCCATTAGGTTTGGTCTTGATGTAGCGGAGCATTCGACTTGTCCATTGAAGATAACCACCTTTGCCAACATAGGAGGTCGGTTTTCAAGACCTACCGCATGAATGTCTTGTCGAGTTGCCATTGATGAAGGTATGATCCGATAAAGTTGATGTAGGATCGATTCAACGATAAAGGAGTTGTGGTTGATGAAGATTAAGCTCATTGAGGTGGTTCCGAAGTCGCATCAGAACTCGGTTCTTAAAAATTTTGCCCAAAATTTGAAATTCACTATAAAATCAATTCTAAGGACGATGAAAATTTTGAGTTATGACAATTTTGACGCCAAATTTGACGCCAAATTTGACCAAAAATTTGAATTTAGGCCCAAAAATTTGAATTTTGACCAAAATTTTCACAGTTAAACCAAAATTTGAATCTCAGAAAATTGAACGTTTAGACTCCTCAAAATTTAAATTTTACTCAAGTTTTCCGCCAAAAAAAATTGATTTTTTTTTTTTTTTTTTTTTTTTTTACACCTTTATGCGTAGAAAGAGCTTAGGCGAGAAACACGGGTTACTAGTAGACGAGGCTTATGCGTAGGATCTTAGGCGAGGATTCCTTAGGCGAGGATCTTATGCGTAGGTTTAAAGTTACGAGTAGAAAAGTTATGCGTAAGATTTAGCTTATGCGTAAGGAAAACTTAGGCGTAAGAAAAATGCTTATGTGAAGTATTCTACGCTGTGAAGTCGAAACTTATGCGTAAGATTAGGGTTTTGCCTAAAAATCCTTTACACTATCACAAAGGTAAGAGATATCTAAAGTCAAGTGTTCCACAAACTTATCCAAGTGAGGGAAGCACCGAGTCACCGCTAAGCTCAAGAACTGCACCAAAAGTTATGAGTAGAACCTTATGAGTAGTTGACTTTCTTACGAGTAGAACTAGGGTTTTGACCTACTCGTAAAAAATTTCAATGATTCAACCGATTTCTCTTGCACGTAAAGCCTTAAAACACTCGAATAACCCAAAATGTTGACCTTTTTCACCCAAAGTGCCTAGAAACGTTATTAGTAGAAATGACCAAGGAACCAAATATGAGTTCAAAATGAAGAAAACACGTAAAGCTTCAAACTTTTTCAAAAACTGAAACTTTAGCACCAAATAAACCTTAAACCATTAAGAATCTTGAATTTTGAGTGCAAAATTAAAGCTTTAAGCTGACAAATATGTAAACGTGAGCTTTATGCGAACCCTTCAAAACAAACACAAACACTCCTAAACCATTGTTAGGCGATTGATACCAATTGTTAAGCCCCTTTATCACATATACCTTATCACAATAACAACCTTTACCACACAAACACCCACGTTATACAAACAAGATGTGAGATAAAGAAGAAAAGAAAGAACTTGGTGACTTGAATGATATTCGTGTATATGTATAGAGAGAGAGAGAGAAGAAGATGAAAACAATAAGATGTTATATTGCTTCAAGGAAAACACACACACACACACACACACTCAACACACCCTCAAATGACATACTTGAGGGTATATATAGGTAAGAGAGATGATGCCCTAAGGCTTGGCCATGGGCCTTGAGATGGACTTGGATTGGGCTTGGGTTTCACTTAACTAGACAAGGCTAGCTTAACATAACTAATACCTAATTAGCTTAGCCCAATCCACAAGCCCGCTGACTATTCTATCACAATATCTAACACATTACAAAGTTCCTAAACGTGAATGACCATCACTTCTAATAAAATAATCAAGGCTAAAAACAACAACAACAACAACAACAAAAAACAACAACAACAACAACAACAACAACTACTACTACTCTACTACTACATACAAAGATTTTCCATGTCACCTAACAACCACTTAAGTAATGCATCCGACCGACATGCGTGTCGCTGTGAACTTGCCATTTGAAGTCTTGCCTCCAACAACCTTACTCTTGTCTCTAGCACATGTTTTTGTGATTCCAAGAAGTTTATCCTAAGATCTTTTTCATGGCAGCTCGAGCACTCTGTTGGTGCGATCCGTAACCTCGAAGAGATTGTTCTTAAGTACTTGTCAAATGCATCCTTCCACATAAAATATCCGCACCCATTATCTTTTCTCGGGTGTTACATAATAAGAAAATTATAAGAGATTACAACCCAATTATTTGTATATTTACATAAATAAGAAATGTATGATTGTTCACCTTGACAGAGGACATGAATAATATTGTCGCCCAGATGAATGTTCTCTATGTGATGTTCTTAATTTTATATTTCCCGCCTACAAGAACACATAAAAGGATTAAATGACTCCATCTCCGGTTTTGAAATTTGTGTGAAGATAAGAGGTTGTGAGGTCGAGTGGTTTTGAGGATAAGATTTGGTAGTTTTGGTGGATAAGATCTCAAGTTTTCTTTATGTGATATATAGAGTGATCCGTAGCTTTTGGTGGAAGTTTTGCGCCATGTTTTTGTGGAATTTTGGCGCCATTTTTTGGTGGAAGTTGAGACCATAATAATAATAATAATAATAATAATAATAATAATAATAATAATAATAATAATAATAATAATAATAATAATAATAATAATATGAGTTGGTTTCTGCTTCCCACCAATTTCTTGTAAATCCTATGAGTTTTTAATAAAGTGATGTTTTATAAAAAATAAAAATAAAAATAATAATAAAAATAATAATAATAATAATAATAATAATAATAATAATAATAATAATAGTAATAGTAATAATAATAATAATAATAATGATACGTGATACCATAGCACCTATACTCGCTTAACATGATACGATACCAATGCACCTATACTTGGTTGTTTAACATGATACGATACCAATGCACCTATACTTGGTCGTTTAACATGATACGATACCAATGCAACTATACTTGGTCGCTTAACATGATACGATATCAATGCACCTATACTTGGTCGCTTAACATGATACGATACCAATGCACCTATACTTGGTTGTTTAACATGACACGTATACCAATGTTCAACCCTAAGATATCGACTCATCCGTTGAACGCCTAATGTGTAACCATAACATATCGACTCATCCGCTGAACGCCTAATGTCTAACCCTAATATATCGACTCATTCGCTGAACGCCTAATGTCTAACCCTAACATATCGACCCATCCGCTGAACGCCTAATGTAACCATAACATATCGATTCATCCGCTGAACGCCTAATGTGTAACCATAACATACCGACTCATCCGCTGAACGCCTAATGTAACCATAACATATCGACTCATCCGCTGAACGCCTAATGTGTAATCATAACATATCTACTCATCCGCTGAACGCCTAATGTCTAACCCCAACATATCGACTCATCCGCTGAACGCCTAATGTGTAACCATAACATATCGACTCATCCGCTGAACGCCTAATGTGTAACCATAACATATCGACTCATCCGTTGAACGCCTAATGTGTAACCATAACATATCGACTCATCCGCTGAACGCCTAATGTCCAACCCTAACATATCGACTCATCCGCTGAACGCCTAATGTCTAACCCTAATATATCGACTCATCCGTTGAACATCTAATGTGTAACCATAACATATCGACTCATCCGTTGAACGTCTAATGTCCAACCCTAACATATCGACTCATCCGTTGAACATCTAATGGGAATAATTTTTATAATAAATAAATACTACTCCCTCCGTCCCGTATTAAATGTCCACATTTGACTTTTGAGAGTGTAGTTAGTGGGATTTTTTAAAATTTTGTGCATAATAAAAGTGGACATTTTAAGTCTTTCTTTGACAACTTTTACCTTAAATATTTTTGCTTGTGTTATAGTTTTAGATAAAATAATACGTAGTCAAAATACATTTAAACTCAATCTATTCATATGTTTTGCTTCAAATATTATATAACAAAACAAAAATATTTTTGGTCAAAGTTAAGAAAGAAAGACTTAGAAAATTCAAACTAGACATTTAATATGGGATTAAGGAGTAACAACTTTTTTTCAAATTTTCATCTTGGCACGTGAACTATAAAAGTATCATTAAATGAAATGAATTTTCATAAAGTGTTCAAATATAGACATTTTGATATGTTGTCATATCGTAAAACCGACACATGTCATTGTTTTTAACGTAACAACACATCAAAATATGCATATTTAATCACTTTATTAAAGTTTGTTGCATTTAATGATATTTTTATAGTTTATTTACAAAAACCAAGCTTTGAAAAAGTTCTGTTATTTTGTGAACTAAATCCTTTCTAATTTTATCGCTAAACATTAAGTTTACGATAAAATAAAATTGTTAATTTTCCCGGCGACATGTCGCCGATACCCCCACTTAAAAATTTCGTTATCGCGCCAATTACGCTAAACGACAAAAAAAGTAACTATTTGAGCACATCCAGAATAATTTTTATGATAAAGTAGATCTGGTTCATCTTTCACTGCAGAAAACGAAATAAAAAGTTATCCTCCTTCCTTGGCGATTTTTGCAACAATTCGAGCACATCCATAAAATCAACCATCACCAACAATTTGAGCACCTCCATCACCACCACCGCATCCACCAATTCAACGTTACCCACCACCACCGGCGTTACACGAGCACACGAGCACCTCCTCCTCCTCTAAACCATAATTCTTTTCTTTACCCTCTAAATGATAATTCTATATCTTCTTTTTAACCTCTAATTATTGGTGGTGCGTGATAAGTTTTGTTTTTGGTTTGACGATACCACACAGGTGGTTTGGTTGTATATATTTTTTTTAATTTTGTTAATTATAATATGATTTGGTTAAACAAGATTATTATTGTTGTAAGAAGTTGTTAATTAGAAAATTTTGTTAAGTAATTTTTTTTTTGGTTTTGGCAGTACGCGACAGCAGCCAAGAAGGAGAACGAGCCGAGTCCACAGCCGAGCCGACAACGAGCCGAATCCACAGCCAAGGTATGTTATAATTTTTTTTTCTCCTTTTGGTATCCCGGGTGACATGTTGCCGGGGAATGTTTATTGTTTAAATTTTGTTAGTTTATAGTTATTATTAGTTGAATTGCCTTGAAATGTGCTCATTTATAATTATAATAAGTTGTCAATGATAAAACTTTGTTGATATAATCCGTTTGTTTTCTTTGTTTTATTACCTTAAAACTTTGTTGATATGAGCCGTTTGAACCCTTTAGGAATGTTTTAGGATTTTAGTGATTAATTTTGGAAAATCCCCGTCTAAAATTAATCATCCTATAGAAAACCCGTCCGAAATTAATTTATAATTAATTTATTAGAAATTAATTTCGAAAGTCCCCTGCTTGGGATCTTTTTGAATGTTTTGTCTCATTTAGATATGAATGCGTATATTGGTTTACTATTTGAGATGATTTCGTTGTTTCTCCTTTACTCCTATGAATATGTCTTTAAACACATATTTGGGAGTTGAGGGAAATGTCACCAAATTTTCTCAAATAGTAAATCGGTTATACGATTCATATATGAGACTAATCATTCAAAGAGTGGGTTAGATTGCCTTCCATAGTTGCACTAGGTGAACAAAACATCCTGGTATTCCTCGCTTGAATGTGTTTAATTGTTGCATATAATAACTAAATGTATCGTTAAAACGTAGTTATGGTATTCGATGATAAGACTTGGACACTTTTACGTCATGAACCATTATTTTTATCGGCCTTCAAAATTGCCGATCATTGCAAGTCGTTAGTGAATAGTGTCGGAAAATAAAATGTCCATGCAAGTCTTGTCGAAATATATTATGGGTACACATCAAACACCTTTCAGACCACATTATGAGACAAGGGTGGGACCCACGTTATAAAACATGGGTGGAACACGGTGAACCGGCTCCACCTACGCCACCGCCAGTAATAAATAACACAAGACAACCTCTGATGAGTGACATGACAGCGTTAATTAATGATCTTAGCTATATTCCTCCGAATGATGAACACAATGAACCAACTCAAGGAGATATAAATGAGACAAGTAACGAACCGACTCAAGCTACACGTAACGAGTTTGAAGAGTTATATGCCAGTGCCAATGAGGAGCTGTACCCCGGTTGTGACTATGTGACTCGATTAGACTTTATGGCAAAGTTTACCTATTTTAAGGCTAAAGGTAGATTGACTGATTCTATATTTAATGAAATGTTAGAGTTTTTCCAAAATGTATTTCCCATCATTAAAGGATTCAAGCTCCCACCATCATACTATGCAATAAAGAAGACATTTAAAATGATTGGGTTAGGTACAGTCGATACATGCTTGTGAACACGATTGTCGCTTATTTCGGGAGTCAATAACAAAGATTTGGATTTTGTCGGTGTGTAATACTGAGTAGATGGAAAGACAAGAATACCGCGAGGAAGAAAGTTCCTAAGAAGGTGTTCATACATTTCCGATCATTCCTAGACTACAACGCTTGTACAAGTCTAGTCACACCGCAAAGGATATGATTTGGCATGCTATCGAAAGTGTACTGAGCCCGGTAAGATGCAACACCCGTCGATGGTGGATCATGGAAGAAATTTGACACCAAGTATCAAGATTTTGCAAAAGAACCAAGAAATGTTCGACTAGGGTTGGTGCCGATGGTTTCAACTGCTTTGGCAACCTTAGTCGCCTACAAACATGTGGCGGTGATATTGACAACATACAACTGCCTCCGTGGTTATGTATGAAAGAGAGTTCTTTATGTCGACGTTGTTAATTCCCGGCCCTAAATCCCGGCAAGGACATTGATGTTTACTTGAGGCCTTTGATTGAGGACCAAGGTTTTATGGGACCGGAAAGGTGTCGAGACTATAGACGTTGCTTTCGTGCCGAAGTTCAATACGAGAGCGATGGTTTTATGGACCATCAATGATTTTCTGCGTCAAGTAGTTTGTCGGGTGGAGTGGGCAAGGTTACAAGGCATGCCCTACATGTAATAAAGACACTCCATATGTTCGTGTGTTAAGCAAAATGACTTATGTTGACCACGGAAGATTCTTAACGAAGCCCCATAAATGGAGGCGCTCACTTGAATTCAATGGCCAAACCGACAACACAAATCCTCCTCGAAGAATTTGGCCGATGTAATCTCGGCTCAACTTGATAGATTGCCAACGCGTGTGAAGGGTAAACATCCGAGTTATGGAGGTGTGAAGATAAACGCAATGTTCATGTCGAGCTTAATCGACTAAACGGTCTATTTTTACGAGCTTGAGTATTGGTCTTTTCTTTCACTAAGACACAATTTAGACATCATGCATATCGAAAAAATGAGTATTGGGCATTTGAAGTGGCTTGTTGCTCGGCCAAACCAAAAACGGGAAGTGCTTGAAGCCTCAGGCTGTGTATTCTTTCACACCAGAGAACCGAAAAAAGTTTTGTCAGTACATCAAAGGAGTTAAACTACCAGATGGGTTCGGATCATGCTTCAAGCATAAAGTGACCGATAATGATACCAATATAACGGGCCTGAAGTCTCATGACTGTCATATAATGATGCAACGTTTACTTCCTTACGGATTCAAAATTACTTGTCCGATAAGATTGCAAAACCAATAATCGAGCTATGTTCCTTGTTTAAGCAAATCGCTTCTACAACTTTGATGGAGGATGACATGTTGAAAGCTCGCATCAAGGTGGTCGATATTCAGGCGAGCTTGAGCTCATATATCCTCTTGCTTTCTTTGACATTATGGTTCACTTGGTTATCCATTTACCTATAGAGGCTCTTGAAGGCGGGCCTATTCTCCCTGGATGTATCCATTTGAAAGATACATGAAGAAGCTAAAATGTTATGTTCAAATAAAGCTGCTCTAAGGTTCGATTATGGAGGGTTATGTTGTCAAGAAGCATTGACTTTCGATTCTCATTATTTTCGGATGTTACCACGAAATTTAATCGTCCGGACTGTAATTTGGACCCCCATTCTCGAACGTGTCGGTTTTGTGTGTTTTGATCGGTATATAAACCGATTGGTTTACGGTCATTTATTAGGTTTGATGCCCAAGAGTTGAAAAAGTGAAATGGTATGTACTTCATGATCCCGAGCACGCATCAGTCCAGTTCAAGAGGTACGCGTTTTTTTATTTTGAAACTTCTTTTTCTTAACTTATCATTTCGACGACTTATTCTAATACCATGAACATTTTTCAGTTTATTTCCTAACAAAGACATGCAAGAAGAATTCCCCCACTGGTTTGGGTCGTAGGTAAACTTAAGACTTATTTTGTGTACTTAACTGTAAAAATAACAATATCATATTTTGTGTTCTCTATCTAATCCTATCTTCTTCATAGATCCGTCAACGTCACGTAGACAATGACCAAGACCCAGAGGTTAGCACAACCAGCGAGTTATTCGCTTTGGCTAATGGACCATCATGGACTCCAATCTCGGTAAACTCTTGCGTAGTCAACGTGTGAGGTATGTCGGTACAACCGCGATGAACGTCGCCTGACTCAAAACAATGACATTTGTTCGCTTTGGCCGTGACGGAGAAATGTATTATGGTCACCAAGAAATCCTCGAGTTTAAGTATTTGTTGTTCAAAGTTGCATTGTTCCGAGTTAAGTGGTTTGATACTAGCAACAAAGGACGTAAAGTCATAAAACTTGTCTTTAGAAACAACATGACACAAATCATCGACTGCAGGTGTGAGGCATTTAAAGATGACCAATACATTCTCGTAACACAAGTCAAACAAGTCTTCTACCTTGAAGATAATACCAAACCCCACCAGAAGGTAGTCGAACATGTTAATCATAAAAAGTTTTCCGACGGGGGTGTCATCGTGGTAGAGGTCGATCATGATATTATACATTTTGACAACTCATTTGATCTCCCACTTTCTACTAGTTTGAATGACTTGGATAATGCGACCTTGCATATAGATGGTCAATCAACGGTTGTTGACGCACCTCCAGATATCATTGATGTTCCTGACGAAGACGATGATATTATTGATGATGAAGACGCTCTTCCTCATGATTTAGCAGATTCTGATGTTGAAGACCTCATCAATGTTGATGATGATGGTATTGAGAAAGTTTATTCTAGTAAAGAAGAAGATTGATCTTGAGTTGTAACTTGCAAAATACACTTATATATTTGAATGAATGAATGAAATTATTGTGGATTGTTTAAATGTTATGATGATGTACCTCCGAGTAGCTCGAAGGACACTCCTCCGAGATGTGTGAAGCCCTTCCATTCGAAGGCCAAGTTAGGATTCCAAAATATCCACAAGGCGTCAAACCATTCGTCGAAGCACAAAGGTTACCTAAGGGAATTCGCCATTCCAAGCCCTAAGCCCTTCGGGTATGGTGACGAAGAAGCCCTTTGGGTATGGGTGACGAAGAAGGATAGGGAACCTCGACTTGGTCAAACCCACGATCTCCCTCTCTCTTGACTTCCCGTCAAGTATGAGCGTGGGTCACTAAACCCTAGCGGTTACCCACAATCATGGGACGCCCCATGATCTCGACATTCATGCAGAGGTGCGCTCAACCCTATTTCATCCACTATAAATAGGTTGGACGGGCAATGGATTATGGTATGCTCATTTCACACTCATCTCTTTACTTACACACACTTATACAACCATAACTCATACTTACTCTCACGGGAGGTGGTTCGCAGGTCCTACCCTGCGTAATCACTTAACGTAGTGTTTCGTATTTCTTATTCTCGGTGAAAGGCAAGTCTTGGCTGGAACATACACCCTCATACCTTTGATCATCATTGAAGCTGGTAGTGCAATCTTTTGTACAATCGGTGGCGCCATCCGTGGGACCACTACTATTAGTCCGTAATCACCCGGTCCTAAAACCTTAACCAACTACGCTACTTTTCCGGCATGGAACCGGAAGAGAAGATACAACTCCACCGGTTTTCTACCCGGGTCCTCTCAACACAACTAACACCGATAATCTCGCCCCCATAACGGCCTCAACCTTCACCACACGATCTCGTTTGGAAACCACTCCCGTACATCACGCCTCAACATCCGCTAACCCTATTCCAGATATTAGCCCCGCCTTCGTTGAGGCAAACTTTGAAGCCTTAGAATCTTTACTAAGGGCTCATAAGAGGCAGGTTCGCAACACTGAAATGCGAAGAGAGTTGGAATACTCCAGTGAGGAGTATGACGAAGAGATTGAAATAGAGGAGAGGCCTCGACCAGTTAGCAGGGGGCGCTCGGCCCTACGAAATGGTTCTCCTTCCATCAGAAGGCCAAATGGAAGGACCGTGGGTTTGAAGAAGGCCGGAGGAGACCCGGAAGAAGGAAAGAATTCAAGGTGAAAGAAGGGCGAGAACTCCAACGGAGGAAGCAACCCGGTAGGGAGCGGAGGGTAAACCTACCCCTCTTCTAGCCGCCCACTTAGGAAGATAAGGGATGGGGCTCCAGACCCCTTCATATGTTTCGAGTGTCGGAGGTCCTCCTCCATACTCGTGCATGAATCAATTACCCCTCCGGGAATGAACCCCTACCTACCTACTCAAACCTATAACACCTACCCTCCGAATGGTTCTCTCCCCAACCAGAGTTACCATCAAATGCCCTATGGACACGTTCCTACACAATCGATGGGTGTAAACCCTTCGTACCAACCTTCTACTGTTTACCCTGCCTACACACAGCCATTTCCTAACCCGTATAACCCTACACCTGTTTATCCACCTCCATACAACCCATACTACACCGAAGCCTCTGGAGCTTGTACACCTTTCGTGAAGTGGATCGAAGACTATCCTCTACCCGACGGTGTAAAGATGCCTACTCACATAGGCACCTACGATGGAAAAGGCGATCCTGATAACTTCCTACACTTATTCGAAGGTGCTATCAAGATGCAAAAGTGGGTCATGCCCGTAGCATGCCACATGTTCACTTACACGCTCCGAGACTCCGCGAGAATATGGTGGAATGGACAGAAGTTGGGAAGCATTGTAAGTCTAGACGACCTTAAGGCTAAGTTCCGATCACACTTTAGCCAACTGAAGAAGTACACCAAGACCCATCTAGTCGTGCACACCATCAAGCAAAGGGACAACGAAAGCACAAGGGCCTTCGTTATGAGGTACACCGATGAAACTTTGCAAATTCGGGTTTGCACGAAGATCGAGGATCTCGGGTTTTGTACATGGCCTCCGGACGCGAAGCTTGGTGGAATTTCTATCCACCGATCTTCCCACCACTTACAAGGCGATGAGAAGACTTACACTTGGATTGAGTCCAAAAAGTAGCGACAAGCGGGGCTCCGATAGAGCAAAAGGAAGCTTCGACAAGTTCTCTCGAGGATCCTCCTAGGAAGGATCCAAGAATAAGAAGAAGAACAGAGACCGCTTCACTCCATACAACAAAGGTTCGAACCATGGACTCTTGGCGAATTTGGTCAAATCTCCCGGGAGATTCGGCTACCGAGAAAGCCGCAAAGTCTTCGATCCACCACCTCGGATGATGAAGACGAAACAAAGCCGAGACATGTCTAAGCATCGCCATTTCCATGAAGACCATGGACACGACACGAACAACTGCAGAGAGCTAAAGAAGCGGATCGAATAGGCGACGATCCGGACAATTAGCACACCGGTTAAGGGCATCAAGAAAGGAAAAGACAAGTTCTCCGACACCCAACTGGGTGAATGGAAGGGAACAAGAAGGAGGTTACGCCTCTGAAGCTCCGATACTAATGGTGCATGACACGATCCAACCTTGAAAGCGGAAGGAAGCGGGGGGGGCCGGGAAGCACGGGAGAAATAACCTTCCTTCCATCTTGGGGCGACACCTTGGTGACCCGTGGTCATCAAGGTACGAATCTCAAGCAGGAGGTAAATCGATCATATATGGATTGTGGAAGCTCTGCGAGATCATTTATGAGCATTGTTTCCTAAAGCTCAAGTCATCCATACGCTCACGAAGGGTGGACTCGAGAACACCACCTGGTAGGGTTCTCCGCGAACACTCATGGCCCCGGGAGAAGTACCGTTGGAAATCACCATAGGCGAAGGCCCCTTATCCCCACGGAAACACTCACCTTTGTTATAGTCGGTCGATTCTCCTTATAATTTGTTAATAGGAGAACAAATATGCCAAAGATGGGCATTGTTGTTTCCACCATACATCTTGCTATTAAGTTCCAAACCCTTCGGAGTAGGGGCTGTTCATTCTAATTATGAGGCGGATAAGGGTGTATATGGTGTCAAAAGATCAAAGAAGAATCGGAGGAGCCTCCGATAGCAATTCTAAGTTGCAGATGCGGAGGAGCGAGTTGTAGTTAACCCTAGCTACCCCGAGCAGACGGTGGTAATAGGAAAACAACTCCGGTGAATTTCAAGGCGAAGCTCACGGGCTGCTGCGGACTAACCTTGATATTTTGCTTGGAAATATTTCGACATGACAGGGTACCAAGAACATTGATGATAGCGGACATTCCTTGAATGGAGCATAAACTCAATGAGTACAAACACATTGAGCCAATAAAAGAGAAAAGGAGGAGCCTAGCCCCGAAAGAAACATTGCGACTTGCAAAGAAGTTGACGAACTCACACAAGCGGGCATCCTAAGGGAAGTTAAGTACCAAACTTGGGTAGCCAACCCGGTAATGGTCAAAAGAGCGACGGAGGGTGGCGCGTGTGCGTTGACTTCATCGACATCAACAAAGCATGCCGAAGGATTGCTACCCCTACCGAAATTGGTGAAGGTAGAATCCTTGGCGGGCTTCCGGCTAAAATGCTTCTTAGATGCCTACAAAGGGTATCATCGATCCGGATGGCAAAGGAGGACGAAGAAAAGATAGCCTTCTACACAAGCAAAGGTGTCTATTGTTACGAGAAAGATGCCCCGGATTAAAGAACGCAGGGCAACTTACCAACGTCTCGTAGATAAAGCCTTCAACAAACAAATAGGCGTAAATCTCGAAGCATACGTTGACGACATGGTTATCAAAAGCAAGACGGAGGAGGACCTACTCCTCGATGTATAGAAACCTTTGACCGACTTGGGCGATTAACATGAAGTGAACCCTAAGAAATGCTCCTTCGGTGTCGAAGAGGGCAATTCCTAGGGCATTTGATTACTAAGCGGGGATAAAGGCTAATCCTCCAAGGTCAAGGCGATTATGGATCTCCAAGCCCCTAAGTGTCTAAAAGATGTGCGAGCACGAATGGGAAGTCGGTAGCTTTAAGCCGATTTTTGTCGAAGGGGTGATGGGTCCCTACCATTCTTCAAAACACTCAAGGATGCGTGGATAAGAAAACTTTTCGGTGGAGTCGGGATGCGAGCGCCTTCCGAAGATGAAGGAGTTCATCGAAATCCTTCCAACACTTACGACCCCAATCAAAGGCGAAGTGTTGTTCATGTACTTAGCATCCTCAATGGAGAGTATTAGCGCGATCCTTATGGCGAAGCGAGACAAACGAAAGATCCCCATTTACTTTGTCGCGAGGTCCTGCAGGGGAGGAGATCAACTATCCAACATTGGAGAAGTTAATACTAGCCCTAATCTACGCAGACAAGGAGGCTCGACGCTATTTCTAGGCCCATCCAATCACGGTCTTAACCGACAAGCCACTCAAGCAGATCTTGTCGAAACACGAAAAGTCCGGGAGGGTGGCTAAATGGGCTATTGAACTTGGAGAACACGAAATAGAGTTCAAAGGACGAAACTCTATTAAAGGACAAATTCGAGACTTCTTGGCGAAACACCTTCCGAGCCAAATACGAAAAGGAAGAGCCCAAAGCTAAACTCACTCAAGCACGGGATGATGGAAACTTTATACAGACGGAGCATCCAGCTCGATGGTTCTGGGCAGTCTAATGTTGGTCACCACGAAGGAAGGAGCATACGTATGCTCTTCGTTTTGAGTTCGAAGCCACAAATAATGAAGCGGAGTCTGAAGCCACGCTAGCGAGCCTCCGATTAGCTAAAGATATGGAAGTTAAAGCTCTCGCTGTTTTCGTAGACTCCCAATTGGTAGCAAACCAAGTGACAGGCTCCTATGAAGCAAGGCAGCCCGTCATCAAGCAGTACTTGGAAAAAACGAAGGAGATATTGGAAAGTTTCGACTCCTACACCATCCAACATGTTCGTAGGAATCAGAACAAGAAGGCAGATGCACTGAGCAAACTAGCCTCTATGGCCTTCGCTCATCTCACCAAAGAAGTACTTGTCAAGTCTTACGAAAGATCCATCATTCGCAAGGAAGTTGCGGACGTGGTTCATGAGGAAGGAGAGACATGGATGACCCCATCGGGAATATTTGATAAGCGGTCTTCTCCCGAAGATCCCAAACTAGCGAGGAAAATTCGGGTTAAGTCCCCACAAGACGGCTAATAGGGAAACCCTATATAGAAGGTCATTTCTATCACCTTGGTTAAGATGTGTGGGACCCAAGCAGAGCTACTGAGCATTATCGTGAAGTCCACGAAGGATCCTGCGGCCTCCATACATGTCCCGCTCAGTTGTCTCGAAAATAATGAAGTTGGGCTATTATTGGCCTTCGATGCACAGGGATGCGGCATAAATTATTCTCAAATGTGAAGCTTGTCAGATACACTCAAACGTTCCTAAGATGCCGAAGCAGGACATGACAAGTGTGACATCCGCATGGCCCTTCTCTCAGTGGGGCATTGACATCGTAGGACCTATGCCTATGGCTCCGGAGGAGTCAAATTCTTGCTGGTGGCAATTGATTACTTCACCAAGTGGGTAGAAGCTAAACCCTTAGCCTCCATTACGGGGAGACAAATCGAGAAGTTTGTGTGGGAGCACATTGTGTGCAGATTCGGAGTACCCCACATAATCATATCTGACAATGGAAAGCAGTTCGCCGAAGGAGTCTTCTACGACTTCTGTCAAGGGCTCAACATAAAGCAGTCTTGGACATCCGTCTACCATCCACAAGGTAACAGACAGGTGGAGGTTACAAACAAAGACATCGTCAAAGGGATCGAGAAAAGGCTGGGACGAACTCACCATGGATGGGTAGATGAACTCCCTCAAGTGCTATGGGCTCACAGGACGCAACCTAAGTCAAGCAATGGTGAAACCCCTTGACCTAACATACGGAACATAAGCGGTCATCCATTCTAAGTGTCACACGAGGCGTGTGGCAACGTATGATGCCTCCCAAAATGACGAAAGGATCGGGAAAACCTTGATCCGCTAGAAGAAAGAAGAGAAATAGCCTCCATCCGAGAAGCAATACACAAACATAAGATCGAAGGCTACTATAACAAAAGGGTCGGACCTTCCACTTTCAAGCTCGGGAATATGTGCTACACCTCAATAGTGCAAGCAAAGCCGAATACCGTGGAAAGCGGGACCAACTTGGAAAGGACCTTACATGGTAGCTGAGGCCTACGGCAACGGAGCCTACAAATTGGCCACTCTTCTCGGAGAACCCATCGACATGACATGGAATGGTACGAACCTTTGAAAGTTCTATGTTTAAGAAGTACTTTTACTTTTTCATTCTTGTAATTAGAAGCTTCTCAAGGGAAAGCAAACATTATTGGTAGTTGTCTTAGTTTTCATTTCAAGAATGATGTAATCCTCTCTACCATTTCAATGATAAATAAGACATTCCCCACAAATCTCTTGCTTCGTTTCTTAAACACAAAGATTTGTTCAGCCAAGTCGTTTATGAGCTTCAATGTCGAATATAAAGGCATAAGGTGCAGCAAACACCTCATTATTTAAGCCTACTAAAACATTCACATTAGCTCTCCTCGTAGTTTATGGCACTTGTAAAATATATACAAAGTCATGCTACTTAAAGGATTTGAGATAGAGTGGGTCGCGACCCTCATCAATGATCAAATTTGGTCATTATATTCTTGGTGTTGTAATTTACACACAATGAGGTTGTTTAACCTTAGGTTGTAAAACTTAAGCGTCGGAAAAATGGCGCACGAGAAGTTAACAAGACAAACACAAATAATAACTAAGTGTAGAGGTATTCCCCCACACCATACCATTCAAAATGAGGGCTAGTGCCCTTGTACCTGCACGAGGAGCCTAAGCCCCAGTTAAATTGTCTTTGGCCCAAGGCCATACATCACAAGCATTCAAACTGTTTAGAGAACCAGACAAACATTGTCAAATAACACAAATTGTTTTAAAGGGTACATGCCACCCTTGAAACCAAATTACTGCCAACATGGCAGCCTTCATTCCTGCTTTTGTGGGGAGGGGTTCGGAGACGGTTGAACAGAGGTAGGCTTGGCAGACACTGTCTTCTTGGTAGGAGTCGTAGGCTTCAGCTTGCGAGGCTTCTTGGAAAGGAGGTCTTCGAGGGGTGCCATAGGATCTTTGGTCGCTTCAGCAAGGAAGGAGTACTGCGGTTGCAAACGCATTTCTGCCTCATCATATTCACCTTCAAGTAGGACGGTAGCATTCAATCTTGGAAAGGTCCACGGGCTTACTGTTTTGGCGACCTCCTCCAATGCCAAGCACCATCCATGAAAAATAGCCGATTTGATGACCTTCCACATCGTGCTCCCAACTCATCACTATGGTAGAGTTCCATAGCTATGTACGGCACTACCTTGAAACAACCTCCGCATGATCTTTTGCAACATCTTGTACCTCATCGCAAGCCATCCACTTCCTCCCTCAACTTAACTTCTACTCTCCGAGCCTAGTCCTCTCACTCTCTAAACCAAAGACACTTTGCTTCAAGCACAACATTTTGACCAATGAGAGTTGCTACCCTACCCTCCTCTACCTTGAGTCGACAATTTCGGTTGTCAACTCGCAACCTTTGACGAAGGTCTTGAGCGAGAGGATTCTTTCCTTCTCAATCTCATCACACTTGGCCTCCAACTTTGCATACTCACGATCCCTATGTTTTCTCTTTCCAACATGACATCCATCTCTGTCTAGCCTTGGTCACAACCCAAGCAACTCCACGGTTCGCTATTTATGTGATTATCCAATACTGCTTGCCTCGCTACACCATTGTCATGCATATCACAAACCATTTCAATGGACATATTGTCCAACAAACCTTTCCATTGAGGGGGGGGGTGACATGATCCACAATTCGGTGACAAGCCAAAGTATTGGGATGCTCTTTCGTTTCTGGAAGGCCTGCGACCAATACAATGTATAAGGGTTAAGGTAAATTTGACAATTATCACTTCACATGTTTTATAAGGAAAAATTGCTTACCATGAACCTCCACTGATTCATCCGGTAACTCAAAGGTCGACTTGACAAATTTCTTGCCTTTAGTACTCTTTTGACTTCACATCCCTTGATCGGAGGCGGGGAGGGATTCTTCCTCTTGTTGGTAGACTTAATAGCCTTGGCGTTGTTCCCTTCGCTTTTCAACACATCGGCCTATCCCTGTTGAACCTATACTGGGACATCCTCCTCCGCAGGATCGTCCGAGTCGCAACATTTTCAACAAGCTGAGAAGGACCTCCAACAGCAAGTTGTGGGGTCTTGATGCAATAGAGCTCCAATTCGGAGTATCCACCTCATTGTTGTTCACGGATGTAGAAGGAGAGCCAACACCATAAGACTCTTTCCGCCTTCTCCAGCGGGCATGAAGCTCAAGTCTTCATTTAAATCTTGGTACATAAAGTTCCTGAACGACATCTCTGCAAAAAGAAACAAGAAGAAATAAATATCAGTGCTACATTGGTCCTACTTAAATAGAAGTAGATGTACATACTTTGTCCTTGGTACATGATAACAGGCTTCTTGGGAGACCCCTCCCAGCTCTGGGCAATCCCAACCATGTATAAGATGGCTTCGGGGAACACTTGCACATCAATAGGGTATCTAGCCAAACACTGATAGCAGGGATCCCTTCGCACCTCATATGGCAAGGGGTCATTGTACCGTTTTGCATCAAACATATTCTCCTTATTCAACAGCTCTGGATAGTTGGGGGAACAATAGTGTTTTGCACATAGAAAAAGCTACCTTTCCAACCTGTTATATTGGTATACACCCTCCCAAACAGGTTTGGCACATCCGACTCAGGCCTTTTAGCTAAAGTTAACCAATTGCCCCCAGGATACAAGTTCAAAAAACCTCTTAAAACCTTTAATGTTGGTTCATAGCCGTATGCTTTACACATCACTATGAACGTGGTCAGTTTGGCTAAACCAAAGGGGTTGAACCTAGAGATATGAACTTTGTAGTATTGCATAAACTCTAAAATCAGTGGGTGCAATGGAATCCTAAGGTTGGAATGGCTAAATGCATGTGTGTATAGCCCTACGAAACCTTGAGGAGCATCAAAAATACCCTGATTAGACTTGGGTAACATCACTTTGTGCTCTGGTGGGATTGGGTAATCAGCTAAGTGATCATGTAAATCTTTTACAGACAATGTACATTTTTGTTGTTTTATGATAAACTTGGAATCCATTTTTAACAAAAAAACAAGCTACAAGTTAGAAGGAAGGTTTACCTTTTGATTTCGGAGTGGTGGCGATCAAAATTTTACTGCGTGTAGAAAGTGGCGGAGAGAGTAAAATGTTTTAGGGTTTCAACAACCCCTCCTTAAATACTGTTTTTACCGCTTTCCTAGCCGCACACGTGTCCTGAATAATTACTCTTATCCAATTTAAACTTTTTAAATTTTAAAATAGTCTTTTGGTCTCCGGGTAAGATGGGAAATTGTAATTCCTGTAGCGGGCAGCCGAAAGGTTTAATTAGCATTAAATGCGCTGAGTTAGGTACATAGTTATCTTCCAACTAATGCGATTAGCAGCAGGATGGTATTTTTTCGAAGCATGAAGTCGAAAGCAATGCCTCTTCGCTCATATACATCACTTTCGACTGAGGGGCTTGATGATGTGCCCTCCGAGTAGCTCGAAGGACACTCCTCCGAGGCGTGTCGAAGCCCTTCCATTCAAGGCCCAAGTTAGGATTCCAAAATATCCACAGGCGCCAAACCATTCGTATCACGAAGGTTACCTAAGGGAATTCGCCATTCGAGCCCTAAGCCCTAGGTATGGTGACGAAGAAGCCTTGGATGGGGAACCTCGACTTGGTCAAACCCACGATCTCCCTCTCTCTTGACTTCCCGTCAAGTCTGAGAACGTGGGTCACTAAACCCTAGCGGTTACCCACAATCATGGGACGCCCCCATGATCTCCGACATTCATGCAGAAGTGCTCTCAACCCTATTTCATCCACTATAAATAGGTTGGACGGGCAATGGATTATGGTATGCTCATTTCACACTCATCTCTTTACTTACACACACTTATACAACCATAACTCATACTTACTCTCACGCCGGAGGTGGTTCGCAGGGTCCTACCCCTGCGTAATCACTTAACGTAGTGTTTCGTATTTCTTATTCTCAGGTGAAAGGCAAGTCTTGGTGCAATCTTTTGGGTCCCCATGCGCTCACCGGGTCTAACACATCCTCATACCTTTGATCATCATCGAGCATTATCGGTAGTGCAATCTTTTGTACAATAAATATATATATATATATATATATATATATATATATATATAGGCATCAACATGCACTTGCAAAAGCCTACAATACCAACAAGGCTTCTTTCAAGGCCAAGCATTGGGCAGACCCACCACCGGACTTACGATGTGGAGGCGATCAAAGGGCACGCCCCAAAGAGATTACACGGATGAGTGGGATAAGTACATTAAGTTTTGAATGATCCCAAGAACCTTGCTCGAGCCGCCAAACCGCAAAAGAGCTCGGTCATATCTCGTCAGGGTCCCGCCGCTCGCCGAGATGAGATGGTAATAAACATTATAATTATTTTACATGCATATATACATATATATCCGATTATACGCTTTGGTGTGTTGTGATTTTTCGTTTTAATTAGTTTCATCTTATATGTGTGTATGTACAGAGTAGGTGCCTCGACACTCGTGGAGTACCCTTCACTCATTGACACCTTCTGGCGAACACATACTGTTGACGGGGTATTCTCTAAGGATGAGGACCGCCACATATATGTAAGTTTTGTTTCAAAACACACTTTAATGAATTATCGAGAAATAATGTAGCAACCCGACTAATATATTTACTATCTTGTGTTTTTGTCACTACATAGGAGGAGATGAAAAGGCTTGAGGCTACGGGTGAGTACACGGAGGATGAGATCAATGCGTTGGCAAGAGGGGGTAAGCTTCGTGGGCATATTCCCGGTGTGGGTCGGGTATTGCCATCACGGGCCACATCCAGGCCAACTATGCCCGCCCCTGACAAGTCGCTCAAGAGCATGCATAGAAAGGTAGACTTTATGATGAGTCTTTTCAGAAGCGACGCCAAATACTCGGATATGTTTAAAGAGTTTGAGTCGGGTGGTGCTAGCGGGAGTGGCGGGTGTGGTGATGACGAGGAGCGTGGCGATGATGAGGATGACGAAGACGAGAGGTAGTTGTGTTATATATTATTAGTATGCTACATTGGTACTTTAGGTTCATCTTGGTGACATTTAAACACTTGTTTCCCTATCTATCATGTTGAATATTGACTTTAAGGCCCTGTTTATGACTAGAACAACGCTTTGTAGACTTATTGGGATTTTGGACGATTTAGCTTTATTATCTTCGGTTTTGGTAAAGTTGTGATGTATTTGTATTGCGTTGATCCGTTATATTGTATTTGTGTTTTGGTACAAGTTGTGGTGAGTCTATACACGCTTTGGTACAGTGTTTGATATTTGGTAGATTTTTTCCTAAAAATATGGAAATCACTTTGTGCAGCCGTATTAAAAAATTGCAGATTTTTCCGGCGACTTGTCGCCGGGATACTACCACCTAACGTTGACAAGTCAACGAAAAATATAGTTTCCCACGACATGTCGCCGGGATACTATGCTTATTCGCTGACTTGTCAACATATAATATATTTTCCCCAACGCATGTCGCCGGGGATAATTGGAAATTAACTTTAGCTTTAATTAGGCGCTAACCACTTTAGCTTAACTCGAAGATTCCCAACGACATGTCGCCGGGATCATATGCCACCGTGGCACTACTTCTTTGATGTAAAATGAGTGGGACCCACATCGTCGCCGGGATTATCGCTGGGATACAATCCTAACGAGGTTTCCCAATGACATATCATGGGAACGAATCCTCACGTGACAGTCACTGGGAAAGACCCCAGTGTCGCTAGGAAACCGGTCGATGTTGTAGTGATTTGACTTTCAAGACGCCGAGCCATTTTTCTCATGATCCGCAATGTGGTATGGATTGAGGTTCCAACAATTGTGTTTGGAGGGTAGGTAGGGTTCGAGGAAATGGTGGTTGGGCAAAAGTTCCTGGTAACACCTCAAGTAAACTAACCCGCTTTAACCTCAATTCACCATATTAGGATTTAGTAGAGTTATGGTTTTTTTTTTTTTTTTTTTTTTTTTTTTTTCAAATTAGTTTTGTATTTTTTAAAAATATTATTTGTAAATTTGGTTTTCTATAAAAGAAGGAAAAAAACATGCAATGAAATTAAATTTTGTTAGTTGAAAAAATATAATAAAAACAAAATAAAAAATAAGGTCGCCACCTTACTGTGACAAAAAATCGTCTGTTAATCGCCGAAGAGAAAAAACTGATGTAACGGGTAAAATGAAAGTCGTTGGTGGTCACTATTGCGGCCAGCCTAAGGTGTTCCCGGCTCATGAGTCATGACATGACTTATGGCTAGTACAAATTTCAATGTATTTATTTATGTACCTTAAGAATCATAAAATCAAACATATTGCATCGTTACTCAGCCTCCCAAGGTATCATTTCATGATGTACCTAAGTTGTAAGATGGTAATCTGCGACTTGATTTATATTCCAAAATTAGTTAGTCAACTATCGAAAGTCTCATTTAAGTCTGTACAAAAACATCAACTTGTGTTATCGAGTTATTAACCAGCTTATTTTTTTTCAGTTCTAGTTTTAGCATCCATAAACCAACTTGCTCATAACAAGTTACTTATCATTGTTGATGTCATTAAATTAGAGCACATTCAAATCATCAAGTGTACTACAGTACTTGTTACCATGTAGAGCTACAAATTATAACGATGTTCGGTTTCAGTGTCATTAAGTTTAGAGTAAACTGAAAAAATCATCTTTGTGGTTTGTAAATTGTTGCGCTAATCATCCATTGCCGATACTATTGGCAAGAATCATCATCGAGGTTTATTTATTCAAAACATATCATCCGTATGAGGTCAAACGTCTAGTTTTTTACATCCTTTGCCAATATGAAATGACCATTTGACCCTTATTTGAACTTTGCCAAACACCCTCATCTTTTTCTTCTTCACCTCTCCTAACACATACCACTTCCACCACCATCATTCCTCATGAGAAATACACCACCACCGCTCATCACCTACTACTCTAGATTATAAAATTAGAAAGAAAAGCCCAGCACCTTTGAACCAACACACGAAAATGTTTCTGACAATTTATCATCTTTTATCTTTAAACCATCATTTTCTTTATTCTTTGATCCACCTCTATAAATTCAAGAGCATCAAAATATAAAAAAGCAACTCAATTAAATCACAAATTTTTATCTAATAAGTAACCACTACTAACAATAGTAATAGTAATAGTAATGGTAATGGTAATAATAAAAATCAAACCCCAACCAAGTTATCTTCATCCTAGTTTATAAACGAGAAATTTCATTTTCAAATAAAGACAAATTATCAAAGGCCACTAGAAATAAATCAGATCCCACATTCACTTTCAACATATTTCAGTGGATGGAACCCATAAATCAAAATATAAATCATGATGAAATATAATCCTTGTAAATCAAAATCACAAACACCTATGTATGGTGAGTGTGAAAGAAAACCAAAACCATAGTCTATGGTGTGGAGACGATGGGAAAGAATATGGTGAGGCTTCCATTTTAACTATTGTATATCCGGTGGAAGAAGATATGCAGACGATGGGAAAGAATATGGTGAGGCTTCCATTGAAAAGAAAGATAAGATACAACATTGAACAACTTTAGCAGTTAGCACCGATAGTTGATTAGCTTGTGACCAGGATTCTTAAAAGATTGTCAATAACTAGCTTTTACAGTTAACACAAGCATTGTAGAGAAGGTGCTCAGAGTCACTTGGAAGTAACTAATGTATACGCATTTGGAATGCTGCAACCATTTCTAGCCTAAACATGAATTCAAAGTTCCATCAATGCATTAACCTCATCACCTTTAGGACCATGATCAAGCAGTAATTCCTCAGAGTCTTAATTTAGGATTTAATCACTATCATACCAGTAATGTAGCTCCATCAAATTGTTAACAGAGTATCCAACTAATGCAACATACAGAACCTTCAAGTTTGATGGATAAAATGAGTTGAGATTAGTCTGATTCTGAGTCCGAGTCTTCTTCATCTTCAACCGAAACACTACTAAGCCATTTATGATACTTCTTCATGTTTGATGGAAAAGTGAAACCTTTAGCCTTCAATCGAGTGAGAGTCTGCAAACAGAACATAGCAATATGAATGGCGCGATACTTGTATGAATTCATTTTTATAATGGAAAAATGAGATGTTTAGCTTCAAACAATTGATTATCCGATTTATATTCTCCGGGTTGAAATCATCACTTTCAGAATGTACATCCAAAGTCCAAACAAGTATACCATTTATAACCAATATAAAAGTAAAGTAAAGTAACTCCCAACACCGCCTTCCACGGGTTATGGGTCCCAATACCGCTTTTCCACGGTGTATGGGGAGGTTGAGATGTAGATGCCTTACCCCTACCTAGGGTAGAGAGGTCGCCCTGTTCTACCAAAGGTAGAAAAGGACCTCCGCCTTGCAAGGAGTAAGGATTGAACCTTGACCTCTGTTTCGTAAGCAAGGATGTTAACCACTTGATCCAAGCCTTGCCATTTATAATCAATTAGTTCTCCTGAAGCTAATGATAAATAAGTGCTACAAACACACAAATTGCAAAAAAAAAAAAAAAAAAAAAAAAAAAGGAAATTACCCTTAAACAGAAATGTCCAATTTTAAGCCTTTTGACATGGCGAAGGCTTAGTATAAGACCTTAAGCATTTCTTCTTTCGCTTCCTTACTTGTTGTCTCATAATGGCGGCCTTCGAATAATCTAATTCAGCTTCAACTAAAGAAGACACATCTAGCAACACAACCTTCCATAACAAAAATATTGTATAATTGATAGTGACAAAAGATGAGGCGCATTTATTTCAACAATATCTGCAAGATACCATTCATCTTCAGGATCACTATATCCATTAAGCACAAATTTCTTAACACTCTTTGAAGTAATATCAATCCGCCCAAAACCATGGCACCTTAGCAAGTGGAAAGTTTCCAAAAGCGGACTTCCGGATAATATATTTTGAATCAAATCGTCATCTAAGTTCCCTTGTGAAATAAGCAAACTCTTAAGGTTAGTCCAACTAATGGCACCAGCTGGATTAAACACACAACCTTCCAAACTCAAACGAATAAAACTCGAGTTGACGAAAAAGAACTGATCTAACACAAACTCAGTTTCGGAATCCTTGTTCACTATTGTTAAGTCAAGGTCTTGAACATTACAACTAAAAGCGTAACGAATCCAGGTATTCACGTGTGATTCATAGATAATATCATAAGGGATACGCAGTTTGAATTTGGTGAGGTTAAAATGGCGGCATTGAGTTAGGGTTCTGTCGATAGACGAAACGAAATCGGAGAGGCGTTGATCATTCCAATCCCAAATCGACATATAAAATATAAAAATGAGATTGGAAACATAAGGCCAAAGATGTTGCCATCGTTTGGAGAGTGTACCTGTTTTGATAGCTTCTTTTGTCTCAGGTAATCGAGAAATGATATCAATAAGTAAGCAATCTGGTAACAAACTTATATGATCTTCTTCTTTGCCCGTAATTTCATTTGATCTGATTGTTTTTCTTGTAGATTGATAATGTTTCACCATTTCCATGGCGACAGCAATTACTGCTACCTCTTTTTGCTAAAAAAAAACTAAAAAGAAGAAGGAAAAGAGACTGCTACAAAATGAACATCAATTGTCTTACTTAGGTCCCCAAAGTTTATAATGAGATGATTCTTATCCTTTTTCTTTCTTTTGTTTTTCTTGCAGATTGATAACTAGTTTAGAGGTGGTAAAACGGGCGGGACGAGCAGGCACAGGCGACGGGCTAAACGGGCATGGGCTTAAACGGGCATGGGCCAAACGGGCTCATATTATACGAATTGCTTTAGAAAAAACGTAAAACGATAACACCTCATTTGTATTTAAGTAATTAAATATACTATATGTCTATATCTATAAGTTTTCATTAAAAATAATTTAATGTTCGAGAAAAGCATGTGCCATTTATGCCCATTTAACTTCTAAATAGGCAATGGATGCCCATTTCAAACAAATGAGGGGGCTAAGGGTGCGTTTATGTAGGATCGAAATATTATTATGTTTGAATGATTCGGGTGGTCTTGGATGATGGAAATATATGATAGCCATTTTAGAGAGAGAAAGTAGAGAGATGGGTGTTCAAGCTAGAGACTTGCTTTGTAAAATGTAAAATGTTAGATTGAAGAACCACCCTTCCATGGATGGAAGGGTATTTATAGTTACAATGAAACCGTCCTCCGCTTCGGACCGTGGATCGTGCATACAGGTGGGTAAAGACCGTCCTTCCTCCACTTGTTACACTACGCTAAACTAAACTAATAACTAACTAATAAACCGATAAATAACGTAATTAACGACAAGTCACGAGCTAACTTATGCTAGACTATAATTGGGGCGACCGACTCTTTAACATGGAATTTCCAATTCTAACAATCTCCCCCAAGGAGGTCACCCCATGAAATACATTTTGCATCCTAGCATTATTTCTATGTCTTTAGTTCTTGAGCTCGTAGACTTTAATTCTTCAAGTTCCGCAATCTTGTGCTTTAGCATGATACTTCAAAGTCCACATAGTTTTGTACTTTCGTGGAGGCCTTTAAGCGATCCACATCTTTGATGATCTTCGAGATTTCATTGAGATCATCACCACAAGAAATCTCTCCGATCACCCTTTTTGTGTTGCCATCATGTGAAGTTGTGACTTTCGGACCGACATGCTCACACTTTCGGATCATGACATCTTTCCATCGTAGTAATGGAAGCTTTATTGGTTCATGATATTTGCGCAGCGTAGCGAAGCATAGTATAAAAATATCGTAACCGTGTTATGTAGATATGCACCATCATGATTTCTTCAATTAAGTGTGGATCTTTGTGAGCATGCGGCTTTGGATTAACTCCTCAATTATGATCACCGCAACCGTCCAAATGTACCGCAAACAACAGTTAGCAATAAAACACGAAAGTATCTTTGATCACTTCGTTAAATTGAGGTACACTACCACGGTTCCCGTTGATCAAGACAAGTATCGCTGTGATCGTAGGATTCAAGAATCTCCTTGACAGGTTTCGCACTGCTCTAGTCGTTCTCAAACCGAACGCCTCAAAGAAGACAACACGGAGTAAGTGAACCAATAATTGAGATTCACCGATTGATGAAAATCGATTTGAAAACAATCGCGTATTGCTTAGAAAGAGTTTTACAACTGACGAAGGTTTTATGAGAAAGATCAATTTTCAATCAAAATACTTTTGTATATAAAGAGTACACATTCGACATGCTAGTGAATAGAAGAGATTCGCACATCGAACGGTTTTTCCAAAAGTATTTTTCAATCGAGATACTTTTGTGTTTGAAACATGAGTACACATTCGACGTGCTAGAGAAAAGAAGGTTTGCACATCGAACGGTTTTTCCAAAAGTATTCGTCAATTCCAATCTCGACCAAGGTTGATTCACGGTGAATCGCCCATCGCTTCTATCAAGTTGTCACAAGCTTGATCTTACGAGAAGATCTCACATGCCACCTACCAAGAGCTTGTTTGATGTTGGCTCTGAAGGCTTTCCATCTTCGTTGTGAATATTTTACATATCACTCGGATGTTACGGCAATACCACAAGGATAATGCGTAGGACTCTTAATTATATTCTTACTTTTCACATTGTGTGAAACAACAAGTCTTCATTAATTTTGTGTCCTAATGAGATATTATGGATGATCTCTTGGCTCTAGACTCAATTAGTGCACTTTTGGTTCCTATGTCGAGACTAGGAGAGGGTCTCCTTCTTCAATATCAACAATCTCTAAGAGAAAGTCGATAGATTATGTAGGTTCCCGTGAGCATGAAACAAGCCCTTTAAGAGGAACTTGAGTAGCTTGGGAAGTTAGGTGCATTGCGTCATCGGGTCCATGACGCCTTGTCTTCAATACCTGCTACCTTAGTAACCACCAAGAGCATATGTATTGAACCCGTTTACGCCTAAGGTTGAATTGATGGAGGCTATTCTTTTCACCCTTTTCACATTCATTTCTTTTCATTCTTCAACCCTTCTGCTTACCGAGACTTCATAACTAGAACCTTGTTGGGTTTATTCCAAGACTAGCTCTGCCTCATCCGCACTCTTCCCATTTCTCATTTTCTCCTTTTTTCATCATACCTAAGGACTCTACACTATCTAGTGGATTGTCCCTGGGTAGATCCCTTCGGTAACGGCGGATTGTGGGAACTAATACCTAACCTAACCATCCTTATAACACCATGCATAAAGTAAAATGGTTGGTCTTTTGGTACAGTTCATTCTTCCATGAAACCAATTGAAAAATCATTTGGAAAAACAATCAAGGTACTTGTGATACGAGATCAAAGCATTTTGTACCTTAATAGTTTTGATCATTTAGAAAACCTCCCCCTCAACTTGTGCATATGATTTAGAAATTGTTTAGCACAAGGAGGCAAGAGGACTTTGAAATATTTTCTTTGATCACAATTTTCATAGAAAAAGCCATTTGATTTATTTGGTAAATTCTCCCCCTCAATATGTGCATAGGATATTTGAAATCATTTTATCACATAGAGGCAAGAGTTCATTGAAGTACATCCACGATTACAAAAGCCATTAAGAAACCATTAGAAAATCAATCAAGGTACTTTATGTTGAAACATAGAGATCTTTGTACCTTGAAAGTTTATTTTCTTTTGAAATGCTCCCCTCAATATGTGCTTCAAGATTCGAAAGCGTTTAACACATATGAGAGCAACTGCACAATTGAATCAAACAATCACATTATCGATTATAATTAAATCACAAATTCTCCCCGATCAAAATATCAAACCCTTTGAGATTTTGGATCCCAAGTGATTTAATAAGGTTTATAAAACATTGGAGAATATGTGGCAGTTTAAATACTCATCATGTTTTGGATAAATCCTCCTCCTCAACATGTGCATCGTGTATTTGAAATCGTTTGGCACATGGAGGCGGAGTGCCTTTAAAGGACTAAAACCAACTCCAATTAAATGATAAGAGATTTAAATCACTATCTCTCCCGATCAAAATTTCAAACCTCTTGAGATTTGTGATCCCAATTGATTTAAATCATTTAGAAAATTTTGGGAAAGACGTGGCAAGATTTGATTTTGAAAATGACCGATAATGACCAATTTAAGACATTTAAAGATTGTTAGTGTCGTATGATAGTTTTTAAGAGATCCTTAAGTAAAATAAAACAATTTCACAATCAAACAAGAATAGAAAAAATTTCATTTTGAAAGATCTTGATTCTTAATGAAAAATCATACCATGACATAACATTAAATCTTTAGATCACCACTTATTTTTGTACAAACCGGACTTTTATGAAGCAATATTGTTTGAAAATAATTTATTTTAAATCACTCTCCCCCTCAATCGATGACCGTAGTCATTGATTAAGTGACTTAGGTTTTAAAATAAAGTCCGGTGATTTCTAGAATTAAGTCCAATTTATTTTCAAAACAATAATTTTCCATTTTCAAAAACAATAATTTTATTCAAATTTATCAAAAATTGTTTAAAAATGGTATCCTGCACAAAGATACATTAGGTGGTTGAAATGCTTTTTGATGTTGTCTTTGTAGGGCTTGAAGAAAAACCGTCTCGCAAATGCAATGAGACTTCTTACGTTGCATTTAATGCCAACCGAGGTCAAATTAAGCTCCCTTTCTTCAATCACTTAGAAGAAAACCATATGTCGATGCGTTGACACCTCTTACGTTGCATTTATGCCAACTCTCCATTGAAGTCCAATTAAGCTCCGTTTCTTCATTTGTCAACACAAGATATAGTTACCCTTCCTTTCGGCATCCAATCATCTTCAATTATGGGTTCCGGATCGGAACATTCTTATAACCAATATACCTACATACGTTAGTGAACACACATACGATATATGGTGGTCGACATCACCCATAACAAAGAATCGACTAATTAAAGTCAATTCAACATAACAATCGATCATATAAGGCATGGGTTTATGTGTTAATCAAACTCTAATCATCTAAACCTAACAATCATATCCTAAATTCCTAGTCCTTGACACGTGCAAATATCATTTTAATTAAGCACGAGGATAATTAAGAAAGCTCGTTAGATGATATAGATTTGAAAACATTCTCCCTCAATCAATGACTCATTTTTGAAAAAATTTAAAAGCGCCAAAAGTCATTGATTGAGTTTGCAAATTAATACGAAAACTCGATTCGATTGACTTTTCAAGCAACTCATTTACCACCATTTTGAACACAACAAATATTTTTCTCAAGAATTATAGACGAAAAACATTTGTGTAGGAACAACGATCCTTTGACATACTTTCCTCATTTTGTTTTAGGATAAGTGCACGAAATTTGTGAAAACGTTTAAGCGTAGCACTTTCCTTTCTTTTGAAGAGCGGGTTGCTATCTCAAATAATAGCAAACCATTGTTTAAGCGGTTACTGATCGAAATAATCGTAAGCCATGGTTTAAGCATGGTCACGATCTAAAGTAACTACAAGCCATTTTTGTGACATGTTTTGAAAGAATATTTACACCTCCTGCTCGAACTTCATCTATGGTCCGTGCCATTATTGAATGACATTTCTAAGACCGTAGATGTTATCGATACGAAGACATGTCTAGAGAAAACAATATTTTTGGTATTTTTGAAATTTTCTGATTTTTATGGGTTTTTGAAGGTTTTATATTTTTCTATTTTGTTTTTGTTTGTTTTATATTTTTGTATTTTGTTTTCTAATAAATATATACAAAGATAGAGTAGATGATATAGTTTAAGAAGATGATGATACGAGTACCGAGATAGGATATCGAGCAGCACGTCGTGGTAGATAGAATTCGTCATCTCTTAAACTTCCACCACCAAAGCTTCCGAGGCTCCGAATAGAAGATAGAACATGAGCCTTTGAGAAAAGAGACTTTGGCGCTTCCCCAAACCGAGAATCCATTAGATGAGCGATTCAAGCTCTATTCCAAGCTTGCCTTAGCGGTGCATGAGAAGCACACCATTATCATAAATTCACGCTCCTTTTAAGGACGATAATCGAGATTCTCCATTCGGGTTATATCATCAAGAAGAACAGCAATGTATCATCCCACTCATAAATAATCTTCTCAAATTTCATAACCACTGAAGTCTGACGCAATCCATTCCAAAAAGGTGTCAAGAGACCACTTCCCCCAAGTAGACGAATTGATGCAGTCAGTCTCTTAGAATAGAACTCACGAACCCGAATACACATATACCCAAAGACAAAGAAACTTATACCATCGAAGTTGCAAATTAAGTCCGATAGCCAAAGAATAACCCCAATGTATACTTTTCTCTCCCCTAAAGAAAGTGTATGAAGCTTACGAACCCGAAGTACCCAAATGACAAAGAGAGAATAACCGATAACATTGAAGAGGCAGGCCGAATCACTGATTATCTCTCAAGGAGGACTATCTCGAGGATCTCAACTCCGAATAAGTGATTATATCTGAATCACGATTAAGCCCTCAAGTAAAACAATTGAGCATCCCCAATGTACACAATCTCTCTCCCCGATGATTGCGATAACATCAAAATCATCACACACTTGTGTACCTCTTTATCTTCGAAACTAACTCTTCCATCTCTTCCTCACGTAGTTGGAATAATAACACTTAAAGCCTTGATGAGTAAAACCTTGAGATTCTCTCGCGGTCATGACATTTGTCTTCCGGATATCTTCAATCACATAGAAGAGTTAAGTTCATCAAGTTTACTCGCCATGAGTTAAACCTTGAGTTTCTGCGGTAATAACATTTGTCTTCTCGGGATATCTTCAATCACTTAGAAGAATTAAGTTCATCAAGTTTACTCGCTTTGTGTTTATATGTGTGTCCTTCCCCTTGTCGGTTTTGACGCTCGTAATCGGCAACATATTATCACCCAAATATTTGAAATTTGTTGAGAAGAACATCATTAGCTCGATATATCTCGTGAGAATCAACTTTGTCAAGAAACAATGTGAGCAAATCTAATTGGGAATAAATCGACTTTTCACTCTCCCCAATCTGCTCTCCCTAAACCAACAACTGTTTGATAAATGCACGAGATAAGAAGAAGTCTTTGGATAATCAAATGCAACTCGCCTTTAGTCTTCTAACATGCAAACAAAAATGTAGAATGATCAGACTCGACCTTCTTCAAGATTGTCCGGTTGGGGAATAAATAGTTAACATCTTCAACTCACACCAAAAACATCCCACCAAAAGCATCCCAATTAACTTACATCTTGCAAATCCCTTAACTAAAATCCTCCCAATCAAACAAGAACGGAAAGATGTTCATCAAGGAAATCAAGAATCGCCATAACGAACACACAAGATGGTAACACCAAACTACCAATCACATCAAACAAGAACAGAGAGATTGTTTGGAATCATCATGTTGATGTATACGTGAAGCATTAACCGGAAACACTTTGTCGGTAAACTCATCAATCCGAGTGAAGATGTCAACCAACGGCTCTTAAGAAGAAACTCCATGTAAAGATGATCCGATAAGAAGAAGCTCGGTTCTTACATGAGTTAGGAGCCGTTTGACCATTTATTCTCATATAATAATCAACCATGCAGTAAATTTCACACTTCTTCTCCCCCTCAAGAATTGCATACGGAGTTGCCATTCTTGATTAAATAAGTGACATCATCCAAATGTAGTCTATTCACACTTCTCCCTCGCAAAATAAGCACATGATGTCGCCATCGTCATTATAGTTGAGCAAGTGGAATAAGAAAACAATCAACATTATCCCGGTTCACTTGATCATTAAAAGTGCATGGAAAAAGCATGAAGCATGTTGATGAGAATGGTCATAATATGAAGATTTCTCTTCGAAGATAAGGCGCACCAAACGTACACTTTTCTTTTCTTTAGAGTACGAGGCATGAACAGTAGTGTTCATACGTCATAATCTCTCTTTTCAATCTCTTTGCAAAACATGTAATCACCTCATTATCATTCGGTAGGCTCTTTGTCGTGAAATGATGGAGAAAACCCAATATGATGAATTTGACCTCAAGTAAACTAACCCAAACTCGTGACTTAAACTTGCACATATGTAACAAAGAGCGGTGCCGAGACTTTATCCTCCATTGAATCTCTAAGTACTCTATACTCTTCAACCAACCAACCATCAAGTAATAGACGACATCACCTCTTGAAAATCCACAATTGAATGTGACATCGAGCACTACAACGTAACTCCTTTAAGTGATAGTTATTTTCGGTGATAAGAGCCCAATTCCCCAAGTGGTAAAAGAAAAGGTAAATTCACCCAACAATAACTAGATTTCCAAGTCTTCGCTTTTTATAATAAGCTCTAACAAGGATCATGAAAATCTTCATCCAACCATCCCGATACCTTCAGATACTAAGTACACTCGCCCGTGAAATTTCACTTCAACCTCAAATAAATAATATCAATTAACGTCGTTGTCACATCTTCCGTGAACCGCTCAAATCTAGCCTTCTTTGACATTTAAATGAACTTAGATAATGGTTTCATCCCAATCATGGTTAAAAGCACATAACCCGTCAGAAACCATGTAATAACCAAACTACCATGACGAATATCCAAACACACATCCAATTCATGAAATACACCCTTTTATCCCTTCTTCAAGCGAAACCGTAGCACCAAAGATCAAATGAGATCCCGAAATACACTTTCCTTTTCTAGGATGGTTCCATAATTATGGATTTTATAACTCTATGGTTTAAAGCGAAATAGTTTCTTCGTGGGATTTTACAAGAACCAAGAATAAACCGTAATGTAGATCCGAAATGCACCTTACAATTATCGGATGTTTCCATTGTTACGGGATTTTACAAGTCTATGATTTAAACCGAGAAATAGGTTCTTTCATGGATTTTACAAAATCAAGACAAAACCATAAACAATGTCAGCTTGAATATGTTATGACAACTTTGGTTTCGGTGAATATCTGTTTTAGGGGAACATGCTACGGTTCATCAGCGATTCATTATCCAACATCAACAATAACATCAACCATCCAATAAACACTTTGGTAAACACATCATTCACGCATTCTGATGGTTGTTGTTGTGACCACATGGTGAAGTAAACCTGAAATGCCAAACTTGATCATGAAGTGAACTTCCCCAGATTTGTTACTTAAACTTGTACTAATCCTTGTGAAGAAGAAACGGTGTACCCAATGTACAAAACCTCTTGACGTATCCTCAACAGCGTGAGACACCAAAGTGATAGCTACGTTGTGGGTTAAGCGAGAAAGAATCACAAACGTAACTAAATAGCCAAGTCTTTATCACACTCAACAAACGCTCAAACAAGTCATCTTCGGAAAGGTAGAAAGAAAGAAGACGAAATAAGTAAACACGTCCGGAAAAACTTCACTTTAAATCCAAATAAGAAATACCGTTCAAATAACCCCGTAGTCAACATGTTCCAATAAACAATTCAAGCCGTGAAATAAAATCCTTCGTGAAGATGTATAAGCCAATGTATCAAACCGCATAACACAACAAGTTTCACCATCAAATTTCATCACACACCAAATCTCATTATCAATCACATATGTGTCAAGTCTCATACTTACGATCCAATTTAGAGGAGTCCATCATGACCATCATTCAAATCCAAGTTATCAAATATACTACTCAAGCCCAGTTCAATGACGATATCCAATAACACATACTAACACATAAACATGACCCTATTCAATTTAGGACTAAACGACCCGGTTTATTCACTACATATCACACATTACCATAAAAGCACATTTCACAAAAATGACCTGGTTTTAATTATAACTTCAAGCTCAGTATTCAATCATCAAATTGACTGGAGCCAACGAAAATAATTATCTGGTCCAAAATATAAACCGCAAACGTTCACTTGAGTGGCCCCAATAATAACACAAGGCCGAATTTCCTTTTAGCCACATCTAGCATTCGATCCACTGAAAACCAACTCTCAATTGAGATCACACCATTAAAACCAATGTTCAGAAATAATCCACCAAGATACAGCCCATGACCTTGTGTTTGTCCATAAACGAAACATGAGGCTCAATTAGTAGTATACGGCCCACTCAAACACTACAAACAGCTCCACGGTTTATTTCAACCGTTCACATAATCACTCAAACCCTAAGTGTTTGGGTATTTAACACCACATAATCACACATTTCAACCCTAATATCACCCAACCTGTCCGCCCCCTTTCATAATATTCACTCACATCTGCTTCCACCAAATCAAAAGAAAAAAAACCTTCAACCTCATATACCTCTTAATCCTTTGATGCCACAGGGATGGTACAATATTCGGATTTGATTTGCCACAGGGATGGCATGGGGTTCATTGAATTAGCACCAAGATCCATTCCAAGGTAATGGATAGTATAATTATTTTCTTGGACACGACCACCGAATTTATGTTTTCTTCATTACTTGTAAACGAATCAAAGTCTTGTTTTAACATAGTTGTTAAAAACAATTCTTTAAATTCGAATATAATCAAAAATATTTTCGACAATGATGATTAACTATTGTGGTCGATAGGATCTTGAAAAAGATCAAATGATAACATGATTATCCTCGACCCAAGTAATCTGAGTTCATTCACTTTGATTTGTTTATAATAAACGAATAAAAGAGATGAGTTAACATTCTCGTTAATTTCATTTGTTAGATTCGAACATTAACAAAGATGTTTTAGATCCATGAAGCACATGATCTTTTGTGTATAGATCTTTAAGGGTCTATGTGTTTGATGAACCTCACACAAAAGAATCAAAGCTGAGGTCGAAAACTTTTCTCCTTTTATTCGTTTTGACTTTGAGATCAGTGATGGATTCTATCGTGAGTATGACCAATGTTGTCAAGATGTTTTACTAAGAGTAGCCACGATGATACTGAGATCTTTGATATATTTATATGTTGATGTTGGTGTAAGTAGAAATATGACTGATGATGTGTATGAATTAGACTGTGGTTGTGTATGAGTCTTCATGAATGATATGGTTTTGATCAAGTCTTTCTTTCATCTTCATCTTTTTTCTTTTTGTCAAGTCGCTTCAGTCATAAGTTGCTAATATTTTTCACAAGTCGCTACTTATTTCTTAAGCAAGTCGCTACTTATATTTGTAACTCAAGTCGCTATCAATATAGTGACAAGTCGCTAACCATTTTTCCAAACCAACTCGCTGCCTGATATCCACTGAATCTAGACGACTTGTAAAGACAAGTCGCCACCAGTATTTGTGAGTCAAGTCGCTAACATATTTCAAACCAACTCGCTAACTTGTAAATACAAGTTGCTATCAAGAATATAAGTTTTTCCTGAGTTATTCCGACCACATTTCCGACCATCTTCATACAAACCCGTAAAGCGCATATGAATATCATTTTGACCCCGTTTCACCTTGTTAACATAAGCGGATATTGACCACATAGTAACGCCACCAATATTTTGACCACAAATACATACGGATTTGGTACCCATAGACTCTGATAGAGATGAGACAAAAACTGAGACAAAATAGTTTGGACAAAACTTGACACAGAACAGATTTTGTAATCATTGAAAGACCAAGACTTTATTGACCAAAAGAAACTTGTTTAAAAACTGTTAAAACCATAAGATTCGACCAAAAGATGATAAAAAGCAGTTTTTAGAACAATATTTCGAGCCAACATTAATCAATAAACCACAATAACCATGGTAAAAAAACCACACAAATCAAAGAAACACAACAACCTTGGCTCTGGTACCAATTGTAGGATCGAAATATTATTGTGTTTGAATGATTCGGGTGGTCTTGGATGATGGAAATACATGATAGCCATTTTAGAGAGAAAGTAGAGATGGGTGTTCAAGCTAGAGACTTGCTTTGTAAAATGTAAAATGTTAGATTGAAGCACCACCCTTCCATGGATGGAAGGGTATTTATAGTTACAATGAAACCGCCCTCCCGCCGGACTATGGATCGTGCATCTGATGGGTAAAGACCCGTCCTTCCTCCACGGTGTTACACTACGCTAAATTAGCAAATGACAAAAAATGTATCGAACTTGACATTTTATGTGATTGTGTAGTTAACTATTTTTTCTTATTGTATGTATCGAACTTTCAAATTTCGATCATTGTGTGTATTTTGTGACTATTCTACCATGTAAAATGACCATTTTACACTTCGAAATTTGAAAAAATTAAGGGTAAAATGGTCACAAAATACACACAATAATCAAATTTAAAAAGTTTTGTACACACAATAAGAAAAAAAATAGTTGGCTACACACAATCATAAAAAGTGTCAAGTTCGATGCATTTTTTTGTCATTTGCCCTAAACTAAACTAATAACTAACTAATAAACTGATAAATAACGTAACTAACGACAAGTCTACGAGCTAACTTATGCTAGACTATAATTGGGGTGACCGACTCTTTAACATGGAATTTCCAATTCCTAACAGTCTAGTTGGAGAAAAAGATTATCTTGTTTTCTAAAAATTGTGAAGGAAATTTATCTCTACAAAATACATGTCCATTTCGTCCGCTTTTTACGTTTCGTCTATTTTTACGTCAGTCCGTTATTTTACGTTTTCGTCATTATTTTACGTCGTATGTTATTTTACGTTTTACTTTGTTGTTTTATGTTTTCACGCTTTTTTACGTTTCATCCTTTTTACGTTTTCATCCATTTTTACCTTTTCGTACATTATTTTATGTTTTCATCCGTTCTTTTACGCTTTCATCCACTTTTACGCTTTTGTAGATTTTTACGTTTTCTGCTTTTTACGCTTTCATCCTTTTTATGTTTTCGTCCGTTATTTTACGCTTTTATCTCGTTATTCACGCTTTTGTCTGCTTTTTACGTTTTGTATGTTTTTACGCTTTCATCCGTTATTTTACATTTTCATCGTTCTTTTACGTTTTCGTCCGCTTTTTACATTTTTGTCCGGTTTTTACCTTTTTCGGTTTTTACGTTTTCTTCGGTTTTTACGTTTCGCTTATTTACGTTTTCGTCTGTTATTTTTGTTTTGGTATGTTATTTTACGTTTTCATCCGATTTTTACATTTCGTCATTTTTATGTTTTCGTTTTTACGTTTCATTCATTTTTACGTTTTCTGCTTTTTTATGTTTTCGTCTGTTTTTCACGCTTTCTTCTTTTTCACATTTGCCCATTTTTACGTTTCACCCTTTTTATGTTTCGTCCATTTTCATATGATTTCATAAGTTTTGTACATTTTCTTATATTACCTTATATAAGAAAGCGAACGAAAACGTAAGATATTGTTAATAAACGGGCAAAACGTAAAACACACTAAAGCGTAAAAACAGATGAAAACATAAAAATGGACGAAAACATAAAATGGACGAAACGTAAAATAGATGAAACGTTAAAACCAAACGAAAACGTAAAAAACGGTCGAAAACATATAGAAATGATTTAAAATTTATAAAACGGATTTAAACGTATAAAACATACAAAACGCTCAAAACGGAAGAAACCGGACGGGAATGGATGAAAAAGTTTAAAACGTAAAACCTAATAAAATCGGATGAAATGAATAAAATTGGATAAAACGAATTATAACGATATAAAAACGGGAAAATAGATGAAAACGTATAAAACCGTAAAAACGTATAAAATGGATAAAAATGTACAAAGATCTAATATGGAAAAAATTGATTTAAAAAGAAAAAAATGTTTGAAAAAGCTTCATCTAAAATGTACAAAGATCTAAACGGGTTTTCAAAATTTTCAACTCTTCTTTAGAGAAGAAAAACCAATCCCTTCTCTAGGAATTTAGAAATTGGAAAAAGTAAGAAACATTTTCACCAACTAAAGGCCCCCTTAATTTTTCGTTTTTATCTTTGCGGATTTTTTAAAGAAGTTGAATCTATATTGGATGACTTTTGTACACCTTCATTGGACTTTTATAAGTTCAAACTTGACAGACTAATGAGTCTAGACTTCATGGATGACAATTTTAATACTTGATTTAGATTGGGATAATTGTTTCTAAATGTATCAAAATTGCCACTTTTTACTAAGTTGTGTATCATTTTTTTATTTTTCCTAACAAATGTGCAAAACTTGCTAATCACACCTATCTTAATACTTGACGAGGTTTTGGTTAGAGTTAATTACATAAATCATCCTTGTGGTTAGGCCCAAATTGCAAGTTTCGTCCTAACGACCGTGTTAATACAAATATCGTCTAAAAGCGTTATTTATATTTTATGATCTTTGCTAAATTTTATTGATGACAATAATAAACTTCATTTACGCAAAGTATAAACATTGTCAAGTCTTTTTATATATCAGCAAGTTTTCATCTAAAAGATCTTAATACATATATGGTACACCATTAATTTTAAGATGTACAAGTCTCTTATGCATGTTATGTTGTACGTACTTCTAAAATGATATTTATATCATGTCCAACAAGAAACATTGTGTTAACATAAGTAACAAAATATTTTTTGTTATTAACATCTCACTTCCTTATACATATTTTTGTAAACTATTTACTTAAATACATTTTACAAATAAACTTTGTTATACATTTTAATCAAAACGAAAATGTCTTATCTCATCACTCTTAGATCATCATATACTAGCATAATCTGAGATATGAAATCATAGTAGGATCCTAGAAAATACTTTGGAAAGATTTGAACTAAATTTGCAAGATTTACAAAGATTTTCATGATCTTGTGTCAGAGACCCACAAAACCAAAAAAATAACACAAGCATAACCAATTTTTTGGTTTCGGCTGATCCGTGGGTCCCTGAGCCAGTTGGCTATAAATAGCGACTCAAACTCTTGTGTTTTCTCATCACCGCATACATAAACTTACACACACACTCTCTATTTCATATTCATCATGTAACACTTTATTTTTTGTTTTAGTGAGCTCTCATTAGCAAGAAGATCAAAGCATTAGTAAAGACTTACTAGTTTCAAGTTATTATTGCAAGTTAGTTTTTGTCATAACAATGTGTATTGTATTCATTCATACATCATTGTTTGTACCAAACCATCATAAACCCCAGAGTGATCGATTTTAGTCCTCAAAATACGTAGTGTCACGGGAGTGGTTGTACTCTTGTAAAAGAATTCGACATCTAGCTTTGTGTTGGAAATATTGTGTAGCGACATGTAAAGGTTTTCTTTGCCGATAAAGGAGCTTGTTGAGTAGTGCAAGGATACTCTCGAGTTGGATACTCGGAGAGTAGAGTACGGCAAGAAAAAGGAGTCCTTGTAGATCGAACCACTATAAATCCTTGTGTTGTGGTTTGATCGTTTCTATCTTTACTTATTTACTATTGCATCTTGTTATTATTCACAACTCGAATTTACTAAAAGTTTTTAAAGAAAAGGAAATTAAAAACAGTAAAACTATTCAACTCCCCTTCTTCCACAATTGAAATCAGAGCTTCGTTACTCAAGATTTCTAAAATATATTGTATTTTAAAACTTGGAATGATCCATGGATTATAAAAACTTTAAAGAAAGGGCAATCTATGCAAAGACAACCACTCTTTGAACACAGTGGATTTATCTGTTGAAAAAATCGCTCTGAAACCTATGTGAAATCAAAAGACATAGACCTTTGATATATAGTTATTGAAGGTGATCACAATGCTACAATAAAAGATATTACTAATGGTGAGAAAAAGAAATTGATTGGTAAAAATAATGAAGCAAAAATGATGCTTTATAATGCTCTACATAAAAAAGAGTATGAAAGAGTCTTTATGTGCAAAACCGTTAAAGATATTTGGGAATCTTTAATAATCACTTATCAAGGGAATTCACAAGTCAAGGATAACAAAATTGATCTTCTTGTTCAACAATATGAACAATTTGTTATTCCTGAAGATGAAACCATTAATAGTGGATTTTCTGGTTTTAACACTATCATTACTTCTTTTAAAGCACTTGATGAATCATTTTGTAGAAAGAATTTTGTCAGGAAATTCCTCAGAGCACTCCATAAAAAATGGAGAGCAAAAGTGACGGCCATTGAAGAATCTAAAGATCTTTTAAATATGTTACTTGACGAGCTAATTGGGAACCTCAAAGTTCATGAAATGGTAATGGAAAAAGATTCAGAGATCATCAAAGGAAAAAGAGAAAAAGTCAAGTCTGTTGCCTTAAAAGCAAGAGCGGAATCAAGTGATGACGAAGAATCTAGCTCGGGTAGTGAAGATAAAGAAAATGACATGGCTGTAAGAGACTTCAAAAGGTTCTTTAGATGACGAGGAAAGTTTGTAAGACAACCTCGAGAAGACAAGAAACCTTTTCGGAAAGATCGTGATGATAAGAAAGGAAAAGGTGAAAGAAAATGCTTTAGATGTGAAGATACAAGCCATTTAATAGGAGATTGTCCCAAGCCACCTAAAAAAATCATCATGCTTTTGTAAGTGGTGCTTGGAGTGAAAGTGAAGATGATGATGAGGAGCCAAGAAAGGAGGAAATTGTTCTCATGGCTCAAGAATCAAACGAGGTACTATCTGATTCATCTTGCTCTTCTATTGATGATGACACATTGCAAAAACAATATAACAAACTATGTGAACTTAGCTTAAAATTCATAAAAAAAAGCAAGTTTTTGAAAACTAAAAAATAGTTTTTAGAAAATGAAGTTTATGAGTTAAAAGAAATGTTGTTCCCTATTCACTATCGTAAAAACAGTTAAGTATTAAAAACAGATAATAGTGAATCAATGACTGAAGTAAGATGTAAGCAAAACACACTAATAAATTTTTAACATAATATTCTTTATCGAAATCAATAAAAGAATACATTGCCCAAGTACTTGCGGAATAGTACTTGGGATTGAAATGAAAAGGGTTGGTACTCTCACTAAGCTCAGCTAAGTCCGAGCACAACTACTATGGACCCACTCGAGCTATCTCGTGGACCTGAGTTAGATTTGGAGGAGTGAAAGATGGCTTGTGTGTGTGTGTTTTACAATTCACAAGCTTTTATTTCACTCCATCTCTTATGCTATTTATACAAGTATGATTTTAACTCTATCCTAAGTGACAACCGACATTTTGCGTAAGACAAAATATCGGTGTATTTTGTCTCTGTTTACAAAGACTATATCAAGTAAGAGACAAGGCAGCTTTCCATAAGTCGGTGATGACACCGAGCACGATAGTTTGCCATTCGGGAAAGTTGACTTTGGTTGATATGGACTTCGCCTTATCCGATTCGAACTTATCCCGCCTTATCCCGCTCATTCTTGATCTTCATTGCCTTGATCTTCTAATTCAGTTTGTCTTGATGAAAGTAGTTGGTGAGAGTTTAGGGATTGGTGAGTTATTGTCATCACTCACTAAATCCACCATCTTCTTCTTGACTCGCCTTCACCCATTAAGTTCCGCCCTCATCGAGTGGAGAGACTTCTTCTTCGCCTTCATCGAGTATCTCGAAGATGGCTCACCGAGACTATGCACTCGGTGACTGTTAGTGTTTAACGATCTAAACACTTAGGGTATTTTCTATTCAAATCCTAGATTTAAGGGGTTTGGGTATTTACCGAACCCACAGTCTCCTCCTATTTGGATATACAAATGGCCTAAGTGTTTGATCAATGTAAGTGAGCAATTGGCTTCTTCTTACACCGAATGTACTAATGAACATAATAAGGAACCTTGAATATTTTAATAAAACATACATCGCTTATTGATCAATTACATAGTTCCTATCACTAGTACAAAAGATAAATGATAATGATGTCGGTCAAGATGGATCCCCAAAGCTTCAAGTTTTGGTTTCTTCTCGAGGAGTGTTTCTTTATCGATGCTCTTATCTTAGCATTCGTGTCATTGCAGTAACACGATGTTTCTTGAGTTTGATCCGAGAGGCCACTGGTATGTAGCTCAAGATTGTAGCCACACTGCTCGATCAATGTCACTCCACCTTTGGAATGTTGGGTTTCCATAGACATCAATGTAGAAAAGTCCTCTTCGTGCTTTTCTATGTAGAGACAATTAACAAACTTTACACCTTGTGTAGCTCCCTATTGCATTCTAGTCCGTGCACTCAACTCGGCTCGTGCTCAACCCTCTTCGCTTGCCTTGTGATAATTGAGGTTGAGATCCAAAGCGGTGCAAGAAGAGTCGGTCAATTCCAAGTTGTCCGGTGCTTCCTCGATCTTTTATACCTTTGCTCGTGGATTTCATCGCTCCTTGACCACCGATTTCGCTTATTTTCAATTATTGGACCATGTTCATCTAGTTTAGTGATCCCAAAGTCGTGAACGTTAAGGGATCCGAACTTCAAAGTGTCTTTATCATCCCCACAGACATTCATTGCCGTGGTTTGGATTTAGGATAATTTTTACGTCGATGATTTTCTCAGCGATATACGCTTGTCATGGTCCATTGTAATGGTTAATCCTTTCTTGCCCGATGGTTGCGACTTTCGTTCTTTTCTTCCAATTTCTCTTTCATTTCACCATTTTAGCGACTGAGCATCCTTGAACTTCATCACCGACCCTTTTGAAGTTTCTTAGGATCAATGCCAATATTTTCGACTTCCTCAACAACAACTTGTACCAGTGCTTATTTGCTCTTTCTTTCTTCTTGACTTGTTTCTTTCTCCTTTCTTCCTTAGCAAGATAGGCGATGAAGTGTTGTGGTATGTGCAGTCTCGAGTGTTGCCGATCATATAGGGAATCTTCTCGTGCTCGGAGTTTGCATTATGGCCTTTCCTTTATCCCGGCACGAGAAAGATGTTGCTACCAAGGGTGGAGTTGTTGTCATAATAGGTGTTGTTGTTGTCATTGTTAGTGTTGTTGTTGTTGGTGGGATTGATGAGATGGGTGTTTCAAACTGGTTGAGTGGCTCCCCTCGGCTTGAAAGGAGTCTCTTGATGGTCTTCTCCTCTCAACTGTTGTTTAACGTCGGTGAGAGCAAGAGTTGCTTCGGACACCGGGGAGTGGGAGCGGCTTGACCTTTGAAGGCCCGATATATCTCAATGACCATAGCCTTGATGTCGGTTGTATCTTTTTGAAGACCGTGACTTTATCCGCCAAATTAGCCCAAGAGAGTTCCAAGCGGTCATCCTAGGCCCAAGATTCCAAGCCATTGAAGATGATGCCTTAGCCAATGTAGTCACTTGAGCATCCAAAGAACCTAGTGTAGTGCGAAGAGACTGAAAGAAGACCTAATACCTAACATTTGCAGATTTGAGCATGCCGATTAGTTCGGTGAGGTCGAGGAATTCTTCATGTAAGCCTCGTTAGCCTCCATCACTTTAGAATTAAGTGTTGGGTCTTCTTTCACAATGTATTTAATTTCATCCACTTGGTGTGAGACTCCACGAAGGTTGATGAAATCCCTATGCTCATCAACATTTGTATGGGCGACCATAACTCGACTTTCGGTCAACATAGTCGGCAAAGCTTTAGTGTGTTGATCCCATAGAGTTTCAAGAACCCCGAATATAGCTTCCTTGAAGCTTTAGTGATAAAAGTTGCCTCTCCATCGGTGGAAGAGTATTATCAAACTTTATGAATTCTTCAGACTGGAAGATGCGAGAAGAGTAGAGTCATTATCTTCAGTCGGAAAGGTGACTCTTTAGGTTCTTGTGGATCGAGGTTGATGCTCTTGTTCGGTTTGAACATCGGCCCACTTCTTCTCCCGCCGACAAAATTTCATCTTCACTTTCAACTTGTTCTTCATCGAGAATAGAATCTCGTTAACCTCAAAGAATCGTCGAAGAAACCAGTGGTGGTGATGGGTTCCATATCGGTGGTGGTATTAATCCCTCGAGTCTTTGTCCCCGTTGCTCCTTCAAGCAGCGATGGGTGTTTCCAGTGCTATCCTTAGAAGCGATGGCGGTGAGATCCCTATCGCCGGGTTGTTCGGTTCCTCGAGTCTTTGGGATCATTCGATTGGCCCTCGATAAAAGGCGTGATTTGCGAGTGTCGCCCTTGGGCATTGTGGAAGGCTCCCCTACCGGGTTGTATGTTTCCTCAATCTTGGGAGTAGTAGTTGGGACCAAGGGCACCGACCGTGATGTATCGGTGTCCTTCGTTGTCACGGGTGGATGTTGTTTGGTCACCGATGGGTGACGAGATCGATCTGGGCTTCTTTTGCCTTTTAGGTTGTGGTCCAAGCCTCGTGGCCTCGAGACTGGGTTTGGTCTTATTCGATCGAGACTTCCCTTTCTCTTTTTAGGATCGGGGTTTGAGACACCGAGTCCCTTTGGTTGTTTACAACAACTATATGGGCCGTCAATTCAATAGCGATGACTTGGGATGGGTCCTTTTGAAAATTTGATTGACTCGGGACACGAGTAAAGCGGTGTATTTAAATTCACGAGGATAATTGCAACCCAAGAACACTTGTAAAGCACATGAGACAAACCTAGGGTACGAAACGTATTTCGCCCTAGTTTTGCTCAAGAGCTTAGTTACGAGATCACCGTAAATGATCTCCCCAATATCGACGATGACTCCATTCATCAAGCGGTATGCCACCATCAATGAATAGAGTTAACTTGTTCGGTGGATAAGTGGTTCCGAGAACCCGAATCACAAATGTGAACAGGATCTTCCAAGCCGCAGAAATGAGTTCTTGGTGACGGGGTTCGTCCAAAATTTTGGATCCAAAACAATTTGTTTTAACCCATCCTTAGCGTGGAGGGTTCGGGATGGGCAACATAGACTCCATTATTATAGTCTAACCACATTGCAAAGACAAAATGTTTTAAAATCCGGGGTGATGTTATTCCCCATTGAAAAGATTGGATTTAATGAGATACTCCCCGAGTAGTCGTAGGTCGATCTCATTAGTTGAGGTGTCGGGTCATAGGCCATCGTTGTAGCCCAAAACTCCACGAGGAGGTTTTGGTACGTAATTGATGGGACCGAGTAAAGGCCTTTTCAAAGGCGTTGAATAAAAATTTCATTATGTCCTTATAATTTGGGACATTTGGGGGTATTCAAAATTGCCTATAACGTTGTTTGTTTTAAATTCAACACATCGAGATCCCCTACCCATCGTGGTGCATACGGAAGAGATTGTGTTCTTGCCATTTCCATTAAAACGTTTTAGGTTTTGAAAAAATATTGACAAGAACAATCAAAGAGTTTGAATCTCTTAAGTTAGATTTAGAAGTGAAAAATCTTTTGTAAATGTTTACAGAGAAGATTTTAGTTAAAACTTGTTTTGAGGATTTAAGAACACACAAAGATTTCTGGGTTTGAGAAAGTATTTTGACTGAGTTTTGCTTCATAAATTAATTTGTGTGTTTATGAGGTTTAGAAGAGGGTATTTATAGAGTGGTGAGAGGGTAAATCTTGTATAAAATTGGATTTGTAAAGTCGTTTTTGAAAACGTTTTGAATCTCATCGTTTAATGCCACCACTCCACTACCCTGAGAAAATCTCGATTTTCAAGGAATAGTTGCGGTGCACGGTAAAAGTGCATTCTGCAAGTAATAAAATATCCATAAGATATTTTATATGAGGAGGCATTTAATGCCAAGTGGGATGAGGTAAGTTTGAGGACCCCCGGCGGTGAGATAGAGACGATATTCCTATATTAAATTGGTGTGTTTACCAACCTAGGACATTTAAGTAACTAATACTTGGTGCATTTAGTTACTCATTCAATGCTCAATATCTGAAGTCGGGGTCCCACGAATGAGTCTTACTCATTCAATGAGAGGTTGTTTGGGGTCTTGTTGGGGAGGATGAACCATCTCGTAGAAAACTTTCGAGAATGGGATTGGTTTGTCGCCGACTTTCAATGTCTAGCATTCCCAATTCACTTCGGTCTCTCAAGGTAGGTTCATCTAAGGGTTTGGTGAAGATATCGCAAGTTGATATTCGATGAGGGATGAAATAAAGCTCTATGTCTCCTTTCATTATGTGGTCCCCGATGAAGTGATATCGATATGAATGTGTTTGGTTCTTTGGTAAAGGACGGGGTTGTTGGAGATTGCAATGGCACTTGGTGTTATCACGAAGATGGGCACCATTTTGTAATAGATGTCATAGTCACTCGTTGACTTTTCATCCATAAGACATTGGCACAACACCTGCAGCAGCCCACGTACTCGATTTTGAAGACATAGCCAGCGATTGTTGCTTTTAGTACTCCAACAAACCGTTTTCCTCCAAGAAATTAACAGGACCCCGAGGTACTTTTTCTCATCCATGTTGCAACCAAGATAATCAGTCGAATATCCTTTGAGATCAAACCCTAAGCACTTTGGATAGTAGAGTCCAAGGCTTGGAATTCCTTCGGTATCGAGTATTCTTTTGGCTACAGTGAGATGGGATTCTTTGGGATTGACCGATATCTTGCTATTAGACAGACTAGGAATTGTATGTCCAGTCCGAAGTCATTAGATACATCGGTGAGCCAACAATCCCCACGAAATGGGTTTGATTGGTGATTTGCTAGTGAGATCGGGTCCAAGGTTGTTAGGAGGGACCATTGGTGTCTTCACTCGAGCACGATCGGATATTTCATATTTCTTCAAGAGATTTCGGTGTATTTCTCTTGGTGATGGAGATTCCTTTATCATTTTGCACGATTTGTAATCCAAGGAAGTATGTGAGTTCACCCATCATGCTCATTTCAAACTTCTTTGTCATCGCTTTTTCAAACTGTTTGCAATGAGTGTAGTTTGTTGAGCAAAAGATGATGTCATCAATATATACTTGGACTAGTATCACATCTTGTTTTGTCCTATAGAAAGCGAGGTGTTGTCTATCTTTCCTCTAACAAACTTGTTACGAATCGGGAAGGCCGAGAGAGTTTCATACCATGCTCGGGAGCTTGTTTTAGTCCATAAATGGATTTGTCAAGCTTGCGGACATAGTCGAGAATTCACTACTCTCAAAGCCAAAAGGTTCTTGAACATACACATCTTCCTTGAGTTCACCATTCAGAAGGCACTTTTACATCCATTTGGTAAACTTTGAAGTTCATGTAGGTAGCATATGCAAGGAAGATCCCGATGGCTTCCATTCTTGCAACAGAGCAAATGTCTCATCATAGTCAATGCCTTCCGATTGTAACCTTTGGCTACAAGTCGGCTTTGTTTTTAATGATTGCCATTTTCATCGGTCTTGTTTTGAAAACCCACTTCATTCTGTGACAATGACATCTTGAGTACATTTGATCAAGGTCATGACCTTGTTTTTGTCAAGCTGTTGAAGTTCTTCGTGCATGGCACGAACCCGACTTGGGTGTTTTAGAGCCTCGGTGACACTTTTGGGTTCTATATCGATAGAAAATCGGCATATAGACATTCATTAGTTGAAGTTGCAACTAGTTTAGCGACCATGCTTCTTGTAAGCATGCCCTCGTGGGTTCACCAATGATGTTTACAAGCTCAATGTCACGAGATTTTGTCCACTTACTTTGTGGTCTAGGATCCGAGCTTGAAGAGGTCACTGGAGACTCGGGAGTGAGTTCAAGTGAAGGAGCCATAGAATCATTTAGATCATCCGTTGAGATGTCTTGTTCGAGTTGAGGTTCTTGAATCACGGGTTCTGAACATTTGGTTCGATGTTACCTATCCAATAGGACTGATTGATTTTCAATGAATTCACCGATAGTTGGTTGGGGAAGGTTGTGAGGTAAGACATAATATGAGATTTCGGCATCGGCTTGGTATGAGGAATTGATTTACGTATCATATTCATCGGGAGGATATCTTGATGAGTTATCAATTCCTATTTCCTCCACTAAGGTGTTGGTAAACCCGATGCTTCGAACTCTCATCAAAGGTGACATGAAAGGTTTCCTCAACTTGTTGTCTCCTTGTGTTAAATACTGAAGGCTTTGGAGATCGGTGAGTAACCTAGAAAGTATCCATCATCGACTTTAGCATCAAACTTTCTGTTGGAATCACTCCTAAACCTATATCAAGTGTTAGTGATTCATATGTAATAGTTATCTTAATTATGGCCTTTATGTTTGTTATTAGCTTAAGCTTATGTAGAAGGCCCATGAGCTTAGGCCCATGTCCATTAAGGAAAGGAAGGGAGTAGGAGTGTTGCCCTAGCTCCCTTCCTATAAATACTGTAATAACCTCACTGAGGGTTGGTTGTTCAATTTATCTCTTTCACTATTGCTACGCATAAGCGGCATTAGTTTTATCGCATAGTGTGTTTGTTTATTGTTCATCCGATCTTCTTTCCTCTCTATCTCTTTCTATTGTGCTTGTGTTGTAAAACTAGTGACCTTTCGGTGGTATCAATCGCCTACTAGTTTGTTGGATCGATATACTTTAATCAAACTAACTTTAACTAGCTTGTTAAGGTTTAATAACCTCGGATAAATCCTAAGTTATTAACAAAGAAACAACGAGCAATCTTTATTAAGTGCGAATTTACTTAACAAAGCTAAGAAGAATAACTTTTATTATAAACTCTAAATCGCTTATTATGCGGATACTCTAATACAACTCTAAGATAATCGAACTTTTCTCTAAAACACTAATTAGTAAACTCTAAAACTCTTTACGTAAATCGTACCTCTAATGCCAATCTAGGAGTCCTTTTATAGGCTCAAGGATATCCTAGTCGGTTTACAATTTGTATTCTTGTCGACAAGTAATCTAAACATGGAATACAATTCTTTCCATAAACGAATATAACAGTTCTTTTGTTCTTGTAGTACTTTGACTTCATAGTGCGATACTTTGACTTTGTCTTTAGCGATACTTTGACTCTTTGACTTCTTCGGTGCTGCGACTTACGATACTTTCATATCTTGATACTTTCATATCCCAACAATCCTCCCTAACTTGAATTCTACTTGCTTGACTTCAAGTTCCTTTGTGAATATATCTTTATGACTTCATCTTTAAAAGCGGATTGTTTCTTAGTCTTTAGATTGTATCTCGTAATATCGTGCTTGTCAAAGTATCTCTTAGAATTGTTCTTTTCACAGTGACATCCGGCAATCTCCATCTTTTCGACAACACAACAACATATGACAATTTTGTACATTAATTCGGTTTAAGTTGCATACTATTCTCATCACTTCCAAGTGAATCATTGAAAATTTAATGGATTTAGATCTCTTTACCAAAGCCATTATCTACGGAGTAGCCAAATGTTTTGGTGTGTAAGACCATGGTACATTGATAACCATATGATTTTAGCAAACCACAAGCTATCAACATTTGTTTTGTCTTTACCAAAAGTTGTACCCATACGGACTAGTTAGTTCTTCTATCTAATGGTGAACTAATTACCAATAATGGTTTTCCATAGCCTTTACCACAAGCCATTTTCTTGTGGGCTAGCCAACTCTTCACATTCTTGATATGGTGAGTTGAGTACCATCCAACTTATTAGCAAGTTGTCAACTAAAAGCGGTTTGATATATCTTTACGAGCCGTTTGCTCATGGATTAGTCAATCCTTTTGTAACCATGGTGGATTGATAACCTATTGATGTTATCATCACAAAAACCATTTATTTTACCCTTTGTTTCAAAATATTTATTACTTAGCAAAGGTTTCTTCTAAAAATTATTTAAGCGGATTATGTGCATAAGCGAGTACTTTGATGAAATCTTGTCGATCAACGATACTTTGAATAAAAATCTTGATATATCAAAAAGTATTTATTCAAATAAAGTTCATACCGGTTATTGATCATCCTCGGCAATAGTAGTCCAGTTGATAAACAAATTGATGACCATGAGAGCAATTTCATTATCCTCTTCTACTTCCATTCCATGCTCCAACATCCTTCTCATCGGTTCAACGGTGAGAGGATATCTTGTCTGCAAACATATGAATCATCGTCCCATTTTCCGGCTCTAGAACATGAACTCCAGTTCTTCAAAGAATCTCCAACGAGACAATCTCGACTCTCTTGATCTTTCCAAATATCATCATTGCTCGATCTTGACTTCCCATCTTTGTAGTGAGATCTCAAGTAATACTAGACCAATTCCTTCTAAAGGATGATGTTCAAAGTAGTCTTTCACCAAATGATATAAATGGAATAAATCCACTCATCAATTGCATGTAGAACATCCCATAGCCTTTTAAACACCTTGAAGCTTTCATCATTTCGTGGAACATCATATAACTTCCTTCTTTAGATTCCACAACTTTAAAAGTAGTAATCGAGATCTATTCATCTTCATATCAGCATCTTCTTTTGAGTAATCAAAATCTACTACTACGAGATAGTTTCTTAATTCATCCTTTGTCTCGATCCTTAATTCAACTTTTCTTTCTTTGAAAAGCGAACATCTGTAACTTCAATTTTCTTTTCTTTTCAAACTCTTCTTTCTTTCGACTTGGTCCAAAAGCTTCTTCTCTAAAATCTTTAATGCTGCAACATCTTTCTTATAAGCTTCTCTCGACATCATATAGTCTTTTCATATCCACATAATTAAACACGCAATCCTTTATATCCTCTGCTTTTTAAATATGCCATCATTGCATTCCTTTCTTTAGCTAAATTAGGTCTTCTTGACATATATCTAACGAGGAGTAGGTGGTTGTAATGGTTCGTGACTTGACATCTAATTCATCTTGTACCTTTTGAGTTGCTTCTCTATTACGAGCTTCTTGAGCTTCTGATCTTTTCTATCTTTAGCATTTAACTCTTCTTGAAGCTTTCTAGCTGCGACTTCATTCCTAGCAACTTCAATTGCTCTAAGTTACGCTAAAGTTAATTTCTTTTCTTAGTTTCAACAAAACACCTTTCCCTTTATCCTTAGGATCAATTGCGAGGTTGAGAAGTTCTTTGTTGTTCTTCTTCTTGTACATCTCTAATAGTAACACCTCCTCTTGGTTGTGACAAATGTCCTAAAATTGTAGCAATAACTTCATCATCACTTGCAGAATGAATAGGTTTGAATGTAGCTTCCTCCTCTTCTTGTATAACAGTTGTAGAAGGACCAACTTCTTCTTCAAAATTCAATACTCTTGGTGTTATTACCTCTTGTCTAGAAGTATCTTGAAAAGCAGCACTTTTATGTTCAGTACCTTGATCATCGATTACCTTGAACCTTGAACTTGAACTTGTTCTTGTTCCTCGATGTCTGAAATAATCTTTTCTTGATACCTTGGTTTCTTTCTTCTTCGTAACATCTTCTTTCAAATTTTCCTTTTCTAAATTCCTCCCCAAGTTGATAGAAGATGGTTTATGAACCTTCTTGCGTTTTAATTCCTTTCGAAGTTTCTTACGGCGTTTGTTTTCCTCTTTAACCCATAAATTGTAACCTTGAATATATGGTTTAATAAAATTCCTTAACCACATATACTTACGTTTCAACTTCTTAAGCGCCTTAGCTTGCTCTCCAAAAGATTTCTTCAACCGTGTCAATTCTCTAGTTAAGGCATAATTGTTGAGAACTTGACCTTCAGACTCTATAGAAACCTCATCTCCTTGAGATTGTGAGTGAACGTCTTGTTGAGATTCGTGTAGAGATGGTGGAGGTGTAACAGCAACATGTTCTGAAGCATCAGTACTTTGCTGAGAAGCAGTACCTTGTGTAGCAGCACTTGGCGATGCAGATCTTTGAGAAGCAGCACCCTGAGAGGTAGCACTTTGTGAAGCAGTACTAGGTACAGAAGCAGCACCTTCACTTTCCTCATCCTCTCCAGCTTCATCACGTACAGCTTGAACAACTTCCAGCATTGTAGTAGTCAATGGAGTATCTCCACCTCTGAACAAATCACTTCGCCGAGCCATAAATGTAAATATTTTGGCTTGTTGCACAATAACAGGTAACAAATCAGCAGGTTTTGGAACATCAGCCAATTGCTTGTTTAAGAAAACCTGTACAAACCGTGGGTACATCAACCATTTTGACCCAGATGAAATATGTGAAAGCATCCCATCCAAAATAAGCCTTGAAAAATTAAACACTCTGTTGGTAGCTAATCCAACCACAGCAGATGCTATATTTGATTATTGCTCCCAAGAAGTACTTTTAGAACTTATGCAATGGAGCAATACATGAATCAAGAACTTCCATTGAGGACAGAATAATGCTTTCTTGAATGTTTGTTCCGTCAAAGACCCTTCATAACCAAGATCTCTAAAAGTATCCCAAATTAGGTGCTTGTCAAATCGAATAGCCCCATCTTCATCACCAAATAATAAATCTTCTCGAATAGAAGCCTCTGTAATCTTGATAGTCCGTCCAACAACTGTTGATCTAATATAATATTCATCCTCTTCCATATTATCTCTAGCATTAGCCCAAAATTCTTGAATCCAAGGTTCAATAATATCCGGCTCAACTAAAAGAGCATAACTAATTGGCGACCCAGTAAGATAATCAATGATATCATAAAAAGCCACATTCGCCTCAGTCTTGTCCAAATTAGCCACCATATTGTGCTTGGAAACAGTTAATCGATTCGCCATTGATGAATAAGTGAGCACAATAAAAAGATATGATTGAATAATAAAGAGATGGTGATGGTGAGATAAAAGTAATAATATGAGAGGAAAATCGGAAGTAGTTATTTATAGGTGGGATTTGAAAATCACACCCATAATAACAAAGTTACCGTTACTATCAATTACCCATCAATATTACCGTTGGAGCAGTGCTTTGTCGACAAACGGTACTTTCCACATAAGCGATACTTTCCCAGCGGTACTTTCCAAGCGGTACTTCGGAAACACGATACTTTGCCAAATTCCTTCATATAAACTAAGTATAAACAAGTATCCTCCTCAAGCAATACAGGACTATACTAACACCTTATAGTCCTCCCTCAAACATAGCTTAGTAGTTAATCATTCCAATGCTCACGACCAAGTGATTGAATCGTGACACATCAAAACCTTTTGTGAGTAAATCGACTACATTGTCATCCGTGTGAACCTTAACAACATTGATGAGCTGTGCTCATAACAATCTCGATAAAGTGATGCCTAATCGAATATGCTTTGTCTTGGAATGATACAGATTCTTCACAATACAAATGGTACTCTCATTATCAATATTGATAGGAGTATTTTTGAAATTGAACCCATAGTCCAAAGTTGATTACGCATCCACAAAACTTGTCACACGACTTACGGTGACTCGTATTCGACTTGGTAGATGATGTTCTTTGCAATTGTCTACTTCTTGCATTGCCGGAGACTAACCTTCTTCCAAGATATTGGCATCCACCGGTCGTTGATCTTCTATCATAATTATCACTGCATAGTCACTATCGAAAAAGCTTCCAAGTGAAAAGGTGACTCTTTAGGATACCACAACCCCAACTTAGGTTGTTGTTTTAAATAACGAAGATACGCTTCTTTGCATTCATGTGAGAGATCTTTGGTGAGACTTGATATCTTGCACATAGACAAGCGCAAACATGATATCGGGCTGGATGCGATAAGATACATAAGAGAGCCAATCATAGATCTGTATAACTTGACTTCAACAGTTTGTCCATCTTCATCTTTGCCCAATGAATTGATAGATTTAATAGGTGTAATGTGACCTTCATATCATCAAAATTAAACTTCTTAAGTATATACGTAACATACTTGTCTTGGTGATAAAATTCCTTCCTTTGTTGCTTAACTTGAAGTCCTAAAAGAAAGTTAACTCTCCCATTGAACTCATTTGAAATTCATACGCATCATTTGCTCAAACTCCTTAACCATGGATTTGTTTGGTAGCCCCAAATATGATATCATCAACATAAACTGAACTAACATGATATCCTTCTTGTCTCTCTTGATAAACAAAGTCTTGTCTATAGCTCCCTCCTATATCCATCTTTGTAATAAGAAAGTAGAGAGCCTTTCATACCAAGCTCTAGGTGCACGATGAAGGCCATAAAGAGCCTTAACCACCTTATAGACTTTGTTTGGATGTTTAGGATCTTCAAAACACGGAGGTTGCTTAACATACACCTCTTACATTATAGTGCCATAAAGAAAGGCACTCTTGACATCCATCGATAGACACGAAAACCCATATAAGAAGCAAAAGCAAGAAATATTCTAATTGCTTCAATCCTTGCCACGAGAGCAAATACCTCATCATAATCTACCCCTTCTTCACATCTATAACCTTGAGCAACTAACGTGCCTTGTTTTTGATAACATTGCCTCTTTCATCTCTTTTGACTCTAAAACCCATCGGTTCCAATAACTCTCTTCCCATCGGAAGATCACATAAAACCAAACTTCTTGAAGTTTAAATTGAAGAAGTTCTTCTGCATAGCTTCAACCCGACTTTCTTTGGTCAAAGCTTGAGCAATATTCTTGGGTTCCTCTTGAGAGATGAAACAAGTAAATAAGCGAGTTTGATGGTCCTTATGATTCGACTGTTTTGTTTATACACAAAGCTAAGTAAAGCATTGTGAGGTTTTGGGAAACCCTTAGCTTTGTGTCTTGTAATAACTCAGTAGAAGGACCAATGATTTGATCATTTGGATGATTCTTATGAATTCGTAAGATTGGTATTGTGGAACTCCATATGTATCATCAAGTTAGTATAATCGGCACCTGCATTGGAGTGCGAGAAAATACCTTCACTTCAAGCTCATCATCGGTTTCTTCTAATCCGGGCATGGTAGGATCATCCAAATCATCTAAAATCTTGTCAGCAGTGCGTGATACTTTGGTTGAAAATCTTGTCAAAATCTTGTGAGAGTATTCTGCGATCTTGGTCTTCTTTGCCTCTTCATAAGCTCTCCTTTGTTCATCGGTGTAAGAATGTGCTAATACATCTTGAAGAAGCATCGATTAAGTTCCTCTTGTATAGATTGATCCTCGTGAGATAATGAGGATTGTGGTGCAATGATACTTTGTTTTGGAGAAGCGATTGCTTTGCTTAGGAACAACGATGCTGTTTTGGACTTAAAGGATCTTCATCGAAGCGACATCGGGTCTAATATGAACTCCATGAACAACATATTGTGAATCTTCTCCATGATACAGGTTTGTTCTCTTCTCTTACGGTACATAGTTCATGGATGGAGTTAAAACTTCAAGATCAAACATCCAATCGGGACCTTTACCCCCGATTCTCTTGATCTTCTAAAAACTCAACATGAAGACAATCTTGAACCTTCTTAGTAACTTTGTTGTAGACTCTAAAGCCTTTCTTTGTTGGTACAATAACCCAATAAATAACCTTCTTGACTTGCCATCAAACTTACCCAAATTATCAATGGTGTTTAAAATAGTGAGAGGCATCCAAAAGGCTTCAAGAATCGAATGTTGGGTTTGTTGCCCATCGACAACTCATAAGGTGTCTTCATTTGTGGTTTTGTGTGGATACTCTGTTAAGAACATAACAAGCGATGCCTGACCTCGACCCGAATTGAATAGGTAGTTGAGAGTGCAAGCATAGTTCAGGCTGCTTCAATCAAAGTCCTATTTTTCCTCTACGCAACACCATTTCTTTGTGGTGTTCTTGCAATCTTGAACTCCCTTTTGATTCCTTTGTTAGCACGAAGTCATCCATAAGTTTATTCTTGAATTCGGTCCATTGTCACATCTAATACCTCTAACTTTGAGTCTTAATTGGTTTTCGATTGCTATAATTAGAGTCGAATAGCATCAAAAGTGTCATCTTTAAAGCCCAAGAAAAATACCCAACTAAATCTCTGCAATCATCTGTAATAACTAAGCGATACTTCTTCTTGTTTAAACTTGCCACGAGCGGTCCAAGCAGATCCATATGTATGACTCAATGGTTCTCTTATAGTTCTCTCCTCAAGCTTCTTGCATGAAGCTTTATGTTGTTACCCTTCTTGCATGCCAAACATGAATGATCATTCTTGTAAGTCTTTGAAGGTAAACCTCTAACTAAATTGCCTTTGACCGGTTTGTTGATATTCTTGTAGTTAACATGGCCCAATCTTCTATGCCAGCGATGTGCTTCTTGATTGATGCTTTTGCCACTAAGCGGTGGCCCTTCCATAAGAGTGAAGACTCTTCATGTCCGGACTATACACATCATTAGTCCGTGGTACTCGAGTACTACCAAGTCATCGACAACAGGTTTGAAGTCGGATGAAAGAATAAGACATTACGTGTCGATGAATAACACGGGATGCTTTTATCACGATTTGAGAGGCCGACAACAAGTTGAACTTTAGCTCCTTCACATATCTAACATTCTCAAAATCGATTCTTCCGACTTTGATTGTTCCTTTCGGTAATCCTTCCTCCATTGGGATCATTCCCAAAGCAACTCTTCCTCCACTAATAGATCTAAAATCGACGGGATCTCTTTATCTCTGTCATCTTGCCGAGCAACCACTATCCACAATAAGATGATCTTTAAGCTCCTCTTACGGGTTGCCACGCACACAAAGAAAAGAGTTAGAAACTTTTAGGAACCCAAGCCATTCTTGACTTGTGTTCCCCTTGTGGTGTTACAAACTCAAATTCTTTGAGTATGTAATTCCATTATCCTTCAAATGATGATCCAAAATTATCTTTTGGTTTTTAGCATGTGGATTTTCAAAACTTTACGGTTTTCAACATAAATCTCTTTCACGGTTATTAGCATTTTCTTGTATCACAAAACATCGATTCACTTTTTGTGGAGCGTCTTATTTGTCCTCGGTGATACTTTCCTTTTAACCCATTCGGTTTTAACGGTGGTTCTGTGATCTAGATCCCCTATGTGTATTGGAATACCTTCTAGGTTGATAGTGAGATTTCCTAGGATTCCTATTCCAAGTAGTATGATCGATTACCTTGTTTACGGCGGTGCTTTGGAAAATCTTGTGAGATCTTGAAGGTCTTCTCGATGTGGGTATCGTGATGCGGTGTGAAGTTTACGTGATTAATCCTATTTGAATTATTCCAAAGCTGGTTTATGCTCTCTAGGTTTACGGTTGGTAGACTTATTCCTTGGAAACTTGCTTAGATATTACGAGTGTTTGTCACAATCTTTGATTAAGTGATGAGGACTTAACACACAAAACACAGTTTTTGACCCATATGTCCAAAGTGATTTCTTCTATGTCTATGCCCAAAATTATTTTGCCTTCTTGGTGAATGATAAAATCTGTTTTGACCAAAGTTATCCCCAAAGGTTTAGCGATCTTGTTTTGAAAAGGTTTTGCGAAAGTCTTGCTTGTTGAGCGATACTTTGTTTTAAAGTCTTGCTTGATTTTGAACATTATTTTCAATGACTTCTTTGGGTTTCTCGGACCTAGATTGAGCTACAAGCTTCTTCCTAAACTCTAGGCTGTCTACTCCAAAGCGAGAAACATCGGGCCTAGAGGGTTGATGACTAATGGGATGAGGAACGACATGATAACCATTGTCTTTCTTATATTAAGGAGGTGGTTCACTTATTGAGCCCTCATTACTAGATGTATCTACATAGTTAATGAGTTCATCATCACTAGTGGTTATGTCCTCAAAACACCATCATCACGATCACTAGGTTGGTTTTCATCTATGTTACTAAAGTCCATTCCAAATCCTAAGCTGTTCTAATGTAAGCCCTTCTCTGTTTTTCAACATAAGCAACATGGGACAAGCGGACTCTCCCCAAGCGACAAACTTAGCTAACAAATCATCTCTTTCCTTAGTTAATTTCTCAATTTGACAATTTTACAGTTTAGTTTCCATTCACTAAGTTTTAGCGATAATCACATTGTTCATATTTTTATTGAGCCATTTCATTATTTTCATGAGTTAATATTTTGGCTTCCAAAGATTCTAAAGTGATTTGATAACTGCTACCTCGGACCTAGCCCTAATACAATTATCTCTTTCAATCACATAATTGTTAAGCAATTTTAGATAAACTCATAACAGTTTGAGCATACCTCGAGAGATAGGAGGCGAGTTGGTGAAGTAGCCACCATAGCAAGAAGAACAGGATCATCTTCACTTTCTTTGCTCCAATCAAATCCTCCAAAGCCATCATCGATTCCAAAGCGGCATGTTGATTCTTCATCAAAAGCGGTGCTCGGTCAATGCTTCCTTGTGTCTTTAACTTCATCTTCCCTTGCTACCATCTGATGAAGTCTTTGGTTCATCATCAAATTCTTCACTCCGGTCAACCGATAGATTCTCTTGAGCAACCAAAGCCTTTGTTTGATTCTTGGAATTTCTTTAAGCTCAAGTTTTGGCTTCTCGGATGTTACATTTGCTTGATACTTAGCAAACTGCACTCCTTGCAAAGTGACCGGTCTTTTGACAATTGAAGCATTCAATTTGAGATTTGTCAAAGTTATTCCTTGTTTTGGTTTGAAATCAATACTTTTGCTGTCTTCTTCATGTACTTTTGATCCTTGCGGTGATCATAGCAACTTGCCACGATATCAATTTCTTCAAGTGCATCTTCTTCAATATGTGCTAGATCCTCTTCATAAGTGACGGGTAAGCTTGCTTGTTGTGCAAAGAAAGAGCACACAACTTCATCTGAGTGCAAAGTGGTAGATGGTGGGGCTGCTTGAGCATATGAAGGGGATTGTATGCAAGCGGTGCTTTGAGAAGCAGTGCTTTGAGGAGAAGCGAGTACTTTTGGAAATCTTGCTCTTCTTTTCGAGATGATAGAAAAGCAATCTTGTGAGATTTGGAACTTGGTTGACCACTCATCTCATGTTCATACACCTTGATTGATGATAGAGATCATCAAAGTCCATGACATCAATCCTTGTTGTCCTCGATCATAGTAGCAATCACATGCCATGTAGATGGCAAGCTCATAGAAACTTCAAATTAGCATCCTCAGTGACACTTACGCCTTGTATAACTCCGGCATGTTGAGGAGATTTTGAAACCTATCATATCGACATCAAGATTCTCTCTTTCCTGCTGTGAAGGTTTCAAATTGTTGCTTGACAAATTTACGTGCATCTTCTTAGAGGCTTCATTCCTCAAATCTGGTCTTGAGAGCGACCCAGTGCTTAGCATCTTTAGCATCATGAAATTTGAGAAGATGACCATACGGAATGGCGAGATAAGAGAATGTTTAGTGCCTTTTCTTGATTCCTAATGGTTCTTCTTTGGTAAGGCGCCTTTAGTGCGATTGGTTGTCCGGGAATATTAATGGGTTCGATAACTACTTCATTCCATTCACAATTACATTCCATAAAGCATGGTGCATAATGGCAATATCTTGCCTCATCTTCATGCACGAGATCATATTCTCCCTTCTTGATTATTGGAATTACGAGTGAGGTGATTGAGGGTGGTGGAGCGACTTGATCGACATCTTGAATATTGTTGAAGTAGGGTTTCTTCCTAGTCGAGTTTCCACACAAGCTCGATACCACTTGTTGGATCGATATACTTTAATCAAACTAACTTTAACTAGCTTGTTAAGGTTTAATAACCTCGGATAAATCCTAAGTTATTAACAAAGAAACTTGAGCAATCTTTATTAAGTGCGAATTTACTTAACAAAGCTAAGAAGAATAACTTTTATTATAAACTCTAAATCGCTTATTATTATGATACTCTAATACAACTCTAAGATAATCGAACTTTTCTCTAAAACACTAATTAGTAAACTCTAAAACTCTTTACGTAAATCGTACCTCTAATGCCAATCTAGGAGTCCTTTTATAGGCTCAAGGATATCCTAGTCGGTTTACAATTTGTATTCTTATCGACAAGTAATCTAAACATGGAATACAATTCTTTCCATAAACGAATATAACATAGTGCAAGAGTTCTTTTGTTCTTGCGGTACTTTGACTTCATAGTGCGATACTTTGACTTTGTCTTTAGCGATGCTTTGACTCTTTGACTTCTTCGGTGCTGCGATTGTGTTCTGATGCTTTCATATCTTGATAACTTTCATATCCAATGCTCACTCCAAGAAACTACGATCAATGGGTGATTAGGTTCTTTAGGTTTTGTGATCTGAAGAAGCCACATGGAAAGTTCTTAAATAAGGTTATCTTGGAAGGTCCATTTCGGATGCCTAATGTCATTGTGCCGGAGATCCAAATGCTAATCCACCAAGGGATGAACAATCAAACATTGCTCTTGTTGAGACACTGAATGCGAAGAACTTCTACACTATGAAGGCGATGAGCTTGCAATGCAATATATCCTTTTAGAATTACCAAACCAAATTCTTGAAGTGTTGATGCTCAAAAAAGCGCAAAAGCGATGTGGGAACATATTCATCTTCTTATGGAAGGATCGCACTCAATCAGGAGGATATGGAATCCAAAATTTACTTGGCTTATGAACACTTCATGATTGAACACGAGAGACACTAGAGTCTTATCATCATCGATTCTCGACATCATAAATGATTTGGATAAACACAACATCATCATGCCAAGAATTGCGGTTAATACTAAGTTCTGAGTAGTCTTGGTCACGAATGGGAGAAGTATGTCATTTTTCTCCGTCAAGCGAAGAACATGCATCATTCTACATACGGATTGTTGTACGATTACTTGAAGCCTCATCAAAAGGAAGTTGATAAAGAAAGGATTCTCCGTGCTCAAATTGCTTCATCTTCACATCAGGAAAATCAACAACTTGCCTTGTATGCTCAAAGCAGTTATCCTCCTCAACCAAAGAACTCAACCAAGCGCCACTATCACACCACATGATCAATCACACAATCTCAACAAACTCAATTGGTTCCTTACAACAACAATAATGATCAAGCACTTTATAGTCAAACTAATGAGGAATCCGATCCGTTCAAGCATTGCAACAAGGATTTGTTATGATTGCTAATGCTTTTGGCGTTATACCAACAAATCCAACAATCGTATTCGTTCCTCATCTAACACAAGGAATCGAGGCTATTGTGAACAATGGACGAGTTGAAGTTCGAATCATGGTTATGGTCGTCGGATGGGCGGTGGTCAAGGGTTTAATGCTATGTAGGAATAACAACAGAGCTCAAGTGGTGGAACAGGAAATGCTCGAGAATGGGTTGAATGGTCTTCGATGCTACAAGCGCAATGAGAAGGGACACTGGCTAATGCATGCCCAAAGCCGAGGACTAGGGGCGGTGCTTATCACAAGGAGGCTTTACTTTTGGCTCTTAAGGATGAAGGTGGTGGAATTCTCACAGACAAAACGAGCTTTATGGCGGATCTGAGACTCGGATGATGATATGGAGGACTTGCAGGCCAATGCGGCTATTATGTTGATGGCTAATATGCATGAGTTACACATGAGTGACACAGGCCCCAGTGTATGACATCGATGGCTTGTCTCGGTACCGAACAAACCATATTTATCTCGATCTAATATCTCCGCCAACATCTAAACCCGGCAAGGCTCGGAATGTTCAAAATGAGTCGTCCACATCTCATTTCGACGATTTTCAACTAGACCCCATAGTTACATTTGACGATCAAGATGACCTTATGGTTTCCTTGATAATCAAATTGACTCCGTGGTTATACTTGAGGATCTAAATAATGATCATGTTGTGACTCACGTTGAACACACCGAACTTTTGCCTCGTCCGGATGTTGATGCGTGGCTTAAAACCAACAATCCATAGTGGAGGAATGTCATGCGAGAAATCGGGACTTGAAAAGTAAAATGCTTTGTTAACCAAGGATTTTGAATGTTTACAAAAGCAACTCAACTTTTTCAAAACTCAAGAAAAAGCGTGAAAAGGTTTTGAAGCCGCCTTTGCTAAATCTCATCAAAGCGAAAAATATTTAGAGCGACGGATGCATGATCTAGCAGCTTGAAGAATGCTTTGTTGTGCGAAATAGAACAAGCGAAACATGAACATAAAAGAAAATTAACACTCTCACCTTGGAAAATCAAAAGCTAATTTGAGTTGTTAACTTGTCAAAAGCAGTTCTCTGCATACAAAAAGCATTCAGCGAAACGAATAGATGATCATCTTGAAGAAATTATCGGCTTGAAAAACAAACTTAAAGAGTTTAAAGCTGTTGTTTACAAACATGGTGAGTCGGTCACGACTATTGAAAAGTTTACTTTAAAACCCAATCCAAATGGATATGGACCGAATCTTGCGATTACAAACCTAAGCTTTCAACCAAAGCATTCAAACCAAATCACGAAGTTTCTAGTGCGAGAATATAAAATTGATAATTACATTATGAGTGTTGTTGAATATCATCGTCAAGAGGAATTAGATGCAAGAAGGCGAGTCGATCAAAATTAAGCTGTTGTTTACAACAAAACTTTTAACTATTCAAAACCGATCACTTTCGTCACACCAACGGATTCTTCTAACACACCAAGGATTATCATAAAAGCGTCGAGTCTTCTAATATTAATCCCCAACCAGATTATGCACAAATTTGTGGTCCTTTACCTTCCATCGGTGAAGTAAATTCAAAACACGAAAATCTCAAAATTCTTAGATATTTTGACCTTTTCATGGTGACCTCAAACTTTTACAACATGAGATAGAATATCATTACGAAATCAAAGTTCAACACTTTCAATCGCCTCTGCGCGAGAACAAAGAGACATTTTTCGGAAAATCTTTTACCAAATGTTAAAAATTTGAAACATTGTGCATTGTCTTGGGAGCAGGACTTTCATAAGGAACTTGGAGTGATGAAGGTCGTTTCGAGAAAAGCGAAACATCTATTTCTAATACTAAGCGTAAAAAGAAAATGTTGAGAAAAGATGTTGATCGACTCTTGAAAGATGTTATCTGTCTTGATATCCATAATGTTGTGTTATTGAATTCTTTGTCATATGCATCGATTATATCTCTACGATCTTGTTGATAATGTTGTAATGTTGAGAATACGGATAATGTGCTTCGGATCGAGTCTTTAAAAGTTGAAAACGAACGTCTCTTAAACGAGCTTTCAAATGCAAAAGCGTCGTCTTCAATGGTGTCAAAAGATTGTCAAAATCGTGAACTTGCTTTGCAAAACAAAATCCACCGGTTGCAATCAAACAATTTTAATCCAAAATTTGAGCAAGCTGGATGATCAAAACGATGTCTTTGAAAAGTCAAATCTCAAAATATGAACAAGAACTTGTAAAAGTTAAACATGAATATGGTGTCATATTTGATTTATTCAATAAGACTCGTCATGAAGCATCAAACGAACTTGATCACTATCTTGCACACACTAGAGAAGTAATGAATTTTCTTTGGTAATATTCGTTCGAAAATCAAGATTTGATTCACACTATCTTTAAGTTAAGAGAAATATTAGGAAAGTATGAACAACTTCCGCCTAGTGTGATTAAGAGAATAGCACCGGTAACACTTAGTAATCGTGAACCTAGAATGCCTCTTGCCAAAACACAAGTTGCTAACGTGCTTCCTTCTCTTGAAACAGGAATAGTTGCCTCTTTTCCAAACGTCCGCACTTCACGACCTAGGAGCACTACATCGAAGAATAGGAAGTTGCGACCTAAGAAAAGATCAATAAGGAATGCTAAAGTAGAAGAACACCCTAGGACTATGAATAAGACTCACGTTGCTTCCACTATAGATATTGCGTCGGCAAATGTAATAGAAATAGTGATGTAACGAATGCTAAACCTTTAAGTACTTTTGATATTGATCGATGCACCTTGTGTTATTTGTCGTAAAAGTATGAATTCGATTGTCATGACAAATGTGTTGCTAAAGCTATCATCTCTCGTTTAAGGAATCCTAAGAATCGGAATACCTCTAGGCCCACTAATCATTCTAAGTCGTGCTTGGTAGACCGCCTCTTTAGATTCTAAGAACCGCATTGATGTCCTGTAGCTCGGTTTCACCTCCTAGGAATGTCGTACCACCTAGTGCATTCACTAAGACTAAATCAAATACTAGTTGGAGATGGCGAAATGGATATATAACACACTAGGATTTAAATGGATGCCTAAAGTTATTGATGTGTGTATGTCTACTATAAGCGCTCGGAACCCTCTAACATTTCGGGTTCCACATCTACTTCTATTCCATCCGTGTCAAATGCATGTGTAATGCGGTGATCTGAGATCATTCTCTGGATTGTTGATAGCGGATGTTCCCGACACATGACGAGCAACCTTAAGCTGTTATCAAACTTTATTGCAAAGTTCATTGGCTTTTGTCGATTCGGGAATGATCACTTAGCGACTATCATGGGCTACGGAGACTATATCAATGGGAACATCGAAATTAGCGAGGGTTTATTATGTGGAAGGCCTCGGTCACAATCTATTTTCGATGGGTCGATTACGTGATGGAGATTTGGAGGTTGCTTTTGGGAGAAATCTTGTTTCATTTGTGATCTACAAGGAAACGACCTTATGTCCGCTCGCGTAATTCTAGTCTTTACACTATCTCTATGCAAGACATGATTGCTTCATCTCCCATCCGCTTACTTTCAAAGGCAACATCAACAAAATCACGGCTATGGCACCGTCGTCTCTCACATTTAAACTTTCAAACTATAACCAATCTTGCTCGACACAAACTAGTTGAAGGTCTCCACGATTTCGGTATTCTAAAGATCACCTTTGCTCAACTTGTGAACAAGGAAAAGCACTCGTGCTCATTTTCCTTCAAAGGTGGAACACGACTCTCGACATGTGCTTCATCTTCTTCACATGGACTTGTGTGGCCCGATCGCGTGCAAGCGATTAATGGCAAACGCTACATCTTGGTAATTGTTGATGACTACTCACTTTGGACTTGGGTCTACTTTCTTGAAGCAAAGACCAAGCTCCAAAGATGATCATCACCTTTCTCATGAAAATCTGAGTTCGACTCGAAACACCGTCAAACAAATCGAGCAGACAAAGGAACCGAATTTGTTAACCAAACCCTTCGTGAATTTTATGAGAAAGTGGGAATTCGCATCGAGACATCTATTGCACGTACACTAGAACAAAGCGGAGTTGTTGAAAGATCGAAACCGAGCGTTAGTGGAAGCTGCAAGAACAATGTTAATCAATGCTAAACTCCCGGATTACTTGTGGGCGAAGATGTATCTCTGCATGCTATACTCAAAACCGTTCTATGATTACAAAGCCACAACAAAACACCTTTCGAGCTTGTCCATAACGAAAACCGAATCTCAAACACTTTCATGTATTCGGATCTCTTTGCTATCCGAATAATGATCGTGATGACTTTGGAAAACTCAAAGCCAAAGCTAACATTGGAGTCTTTATTGGATATTGTGATAATTCTAAAGGTTTCGAATGCGGAATCGTCGAACAAAGCGAGGTTATGGAAGCGATTCATGCTCATTTGATGAACTTACGAAATGGCTTACGAGTATAATGACTTGGAACCCGGTCACAACCGCTTAAACTTCCTCAAACCCCATCATCGGTGAACAAAGCCCTCACTCACTCGTCAATAAATGTAAAGGTTATTTGCTCATTGTTCGGTGGCGATATTGATGAGCGTGCTCGGTGTATCCATTGTTTCATTGCTCAACCCGATACTACTCTTATACGATACACTGCTACAACAACTCTTGTTGAAGAAGCACCACCGATTGACTCCACCACAACAATTGAACAAATCGCTTCCAACAATGATGAACCGGTGATGATGTTCTTAATGAAGTACCCCACTGCAGATTTTGATCCAAATCGTTCTTTAACCCGTTTGCTAATGAAGCTGCTTTTGATGTCGCGGAATCATCAACAAACCATTTGAATCCTCGAATATGCACAATGTATACCAACATCAACCCTCTACACATCGATGGACAAAAGACCATCCTCGGAAAATATTATTGGCAACCCGAATCAACCGGTCGTTACAAGACAACGTCTTCACACGGATGGTGAACATTGCATTTATGCTCTCACTATCGCTTGATCGAGCCTAAAAACATTAAAGACGCAATGACAAAAGACAATGGATTGAATCCATGCGGGAAGAACTCAACCAATTCAAGCGTCTTGAAGTATGGGGGCGGTTGAAAGACCAACGAGGGTCTCGTCATTGGTCTTAAATGGATTTGGAAGAACAAATTGGATCTTTGAAGGGCGTCATCGAAACAAGTCACGTTTGGTGGCTAAGGGTTATCGACAGGAGGAGGTATTGACTTTGAAGAATCATTTGCTCCGGTTGCTCGTCTTGAGGTTGTTCGGATATTTCTCGCGTTCGCGGCTCATATGAATATGACGGTCTTTCGGATGGATGTCAAAGCTGCGTTTCTCAGCGGACAACTTAAAAAGCGGTTTATGTCGACCAACGGAAGGATTCGTTGATCCCGAGTTCCCGAACCATGTCTACAAACCGAACAAAGCTCGTATGGTCTCAAACAAGCTCCTCGGGCATGGTGCGATAAGCTATCATCTTTCCTCATTGCCAATAATTTCACCAAAGGTTCGGTCGACCCTACTCTTTTCATACAATATCACGGGCACATATCTTAATTGTTCAAATTTACGTGGATGACATCATTTTGGGTCTACACATAAAAAGTACTCAATCGCTTTTGCAAAACTAATGAAGAAAAATTTTGAAATGTCCATGATGGGTGAACTTACGTTCTTTCTAGGATTGCAAGTTCATCAATCACCCGTGGTATTTTCTTGAGTCGATCCAAATATGCCCTTGAATTGTTAAACAAATTTGGAATGAAAACACGTGACACTTATGCCACACCAATGACTCATACCAAGAAGCTAGGCGCTGATTTACATGGGAAATTAGTGGACCTACCAAATACCGTAGTATTATTGGGTCTCTCATGTATCTAACGACTAGCGAGACGACATTGTCTTTGCCGTTTATCTTTGCTCCCGTTATCGGTCGAGACCAAGCTGAAACCCACCTCTACGAGGCTAAAAGAATCCTCCGATACATCAAGGAACCATTAACTTGGGGATCGGTATCAGAAGGATTACGGTTTTGAACTAATCGCTTTTGAGATCGATCACGCGGGATGTTTAGATTCACGGAAAAGTACTTGAGAGCACTACAATTTCTTGGTGATAAGCGGTGTCTTGGCAATCGAAGAAGCGAGGATTGTACATCGTTGTCATCAACAAGGCGAATATGTAGCCATGTCGGCGTGTTGTGCTCAAGTCATCGGATGAGAACACAACTCAAAGACTATGGTTACGTATTTGATGAATCCCGATGTCTGCGACAATCAGTGCTATTGCGATCTCGTGCAACTCGATTCGACATTGAAATCAAAGCACATCGATCTTCGTTATCATTTCATCAAGGACCACGTGGAGCAGTGCAGTTGAATTATACTTCATGGAGTACAGAATACCAATTGGCAGATCTACTCACCAAAGCCTTGCCTCCCGCTAGGTTTAATGAGTTGGTCCATCGGATTGGTATGCGGTGTTTGACTCAAGAGGAATTGGATGAACTCTTAAAACAGTCTTAAAAACCAGTCAAACACCAAAATCTCTTTTGTAAATATTTTTCAAAAACAAAATACAAAAATATAAAACATGATAAAACAACAAAAATATTCTTCTATCTATTTTTCTTTCAACATGGCAAGTACATTTCTTCCGTCAACACTCTAATCTTTCAAAATTCGATATTTTCCGATCAAGTGTTGAGGGAGAAAATAAATATAATTGTTTCAAAACATCCGTGTACTTGCATGTTACCTTATCCCGGTTGATTCTTTAATAATGGTGGTCACATTTCTGGTTTTCTGACACTCCTCGGACTAAAATGTTTAACCTTTCATTATTTCTTAAGTCGAAGGGGAGTGTCGTCAAAGTTATTTCCAAATATCTTTCGTTTGGTAACCAAAATGGAAGTTAAAAGGCTTTGGATGAAAATGGAAAAGGTGGAGGGACTAAAACTGCCAAAAGCTTAAAGTTATTTTAATAAAACTCCTCCACCTAACCTAATCTTCACATTTATTACTCATACCAAACAAATCCTACGCACAAAAATCTTTCTTCAAATCCGGTTATCTGATCTTCAATTTGTAAGTGATTTTGTGTTCTTAACAAGTTTTTAAACAATGGTTTTGAATTTCATGCGAATCCAACGGTTAAAACTTTAGATTTAATGATTTTGTGTTTCTGGCGTAAGCGTTAGAACACATAATCTTGTTTATGTGTTTGAGGTTAAAAGGATTGTGTCAAAACGTTTCTTTTACATCACTAATACCATTCTTACACTCAAAACACACCCAGAATCACGTATTGATTGAATTTGAAAAACTAGGGTTTATGCGTGGGTTTGGGTATTTTCAAATGTGAATGTTTTTGGTTAAAAAGATAGTTGTGTGATGTTGTTATCATGGTGAATTGATGTTATCTAGGCTTTAAAACAACCCAGAAACACTAATTGATTGAGAATTAGAGATTAGGGTTTAATGTTCTTGAGATTTGGGTATTTTTGATTCATTGCGAATTGGATGTTAATACTTGGTTATATCACTCACATGACTTCTTAGAACTACGGAAAAACTTTGGTGCAAATTCCATGGCTAGATTTCTTCGCGTAACTCATAAACTTTAGGGTTTTAGTTTCGCATAAGGTTCTTTACGCGTAATTGTTTGATTGAGTATTTGTGAGTAAATCATTATACAATGAATGTGGGTGTTAATATTGATCTTTGTGATGAATTTATTTCGGGTTTGCTACTCGTAAAAATCAGAATCAAGGTTGTTAACCATCTACGCATAAGGATCACCTCACGCGTAGCATGTTATGCGTAAGAGAAATCTTACGCGTGGCGTTCTGGCGTAAGGTTCTACAAAGGGACTACGCGTATCCTGTGAAGGATATCGTAAATGATGACCTCTACGCATAAGGTCTACTCTTACGAGTAAGCCTTACGCGTAAGGTTTTATATCGCCTCTGGCGTAAGCTTTACGCATAAGGTCCCTTTTCACGCGTAATAAGCGTAAGTAAGGATCTACGCATAAGCTTGCGTCTCTGGCGTATACCTCTCTGTTTACGCATAAGCTACCATTTCTCGCCTAAGCCTTGATCAAACCTTCATTATGAATTGTTACGGCGTGCAAACTTGTAAATAAATAAATCATAACGTCACGAAACCAATAATGTCACTAATAAACTTAAAGCGTTTAATATGTTGTGAAAAATAAGTGATAACATAAACTTTAAAACTTAAAGTTAACTAACTCACGAAACTTATCACGGCGTCATTAGACTATTGGACAAACAAGTGACTTTGGACTCGTAACAATCATTGACTCAGCACATTCAATAATTAGACAATAAAACCATTTGTTGACTAACATAATGTCTTCGATATGTTGGTTCTTTTGGCTAAATGTGTTTCGAGATCACGACATGGAAGCTCAAATGAATGTGGATGCACCAAATGTACTCACCATTCTTGATATCTTCCTCATGGCTATCCAATGAAGATTGGAAAGAACAACCTTCGTGTTGACTTTGAAACCCTCACTGCTCGAGAATCTTCTTGTCTCATTCTTGTGGATATTACGAAGAACCATCCTTATCGAACATGCTCTCCAACTCACTCTTGTTCGAGATCTACATTCAGCAATTTTGGACTACAATGCAAAAGATCAAAGGATAGAATTTGTGTGGTGACACTCGATCACAAGCAACTCACCATCACTCCTAGACTTAAGGGTTGTTCTCCTCATTCGACATCATACCAACCGAATACTCTGCTGCACCTACTGAAGAGGCGTTACGCAATTTTGATTGATATTGGGTATAAGCGAAGCTTGGGGTTATCACTAAGCATTCTCACGTGGATCTTAAGAACATTCCTCGACCTTGGAGAACCCTTTATATCATCATCACAAAATCCATTTACGGTCGTGACGGTGGCTATGAGCATCCCAAGCTCGTGGAGCGCAAATATTTTGGGCTCGATCAACATGAAACACATCGAAGTTGAAGCTACGATATGGGATGACATGATGACATTCCTCAAAAGCTTGGCTCAAAGATTCCTTATATCGGATATACTAAGCTGTTGATCCAAAGAGCACTTGGATATAACCACGATATCCCCAAGAGAATCAATGACCCCGACAATCACGACATGTTGTGCGAACCCACTCTAACGGTCGATTCAAGGAATCAACTACAAAGAAACAAGGTCTTTGTGTTGCGGATCTCCTTCTCTCGGATGAACTCAAATAGCTCTACTCTTATAAAAGATATTTGGCGTTGTGAAAGCAAACAAAGTTGGTTTTCTCGATGAAAAATCTTACGGTACACCTACAAGGAAAACCGAGAAGAGGAGTGCGAGGAGTCTTGCAAGCAGCGAGAGTCAACGGAAGTTCCCAGAGAATCCTCAAAGCAAAAGGAAAGTTCCTTCTAAGGAAGCTGTTCTATTCCCATTCCCAAGCTTGAACCGCCAAAGAAAGCTAGTGGACGAGGACTCGAGAGGTCTTGCATCGGATGAAGAGATTTTCTACTACGAAGCGACTAAAGATGACACTCCTTCGGTACCTAAACCTCCCGGTCCACGGTGAGATACGGGAAAAGGAAGACTCGGTGATTGAGCACGAAGAAGAAAGCTCGGATGAAGAGCCCTGGAACCGATTACAAGAAGAAGTTCAAATTCGTTAGACTCCAACACGTTGCGAAAGAGTTTGCAAAGGATCAAATGGGTGGCCCGGAGGTCAGTGGTGGAGTTCAAACTACACCAAGTCTGATGCGGTTAATCAACCCGATAAGGGGCTGGTGCCACCACCTTGGAGCAACAACAAAAAGCGTGGAAGATTCTATTGATTATGAATTTGAGGAACCGAAGCGGAAAAGGCGAGAAAACAAGCTGCGATGATACAAAGATTGATGAAGCAGACGATTATGATCGTCTTCTTCTAAACAGTCCGTCCGTTCAAGGAGAAAACTTATGAGCCACCAAAGGACCGGAGTCTCCTCACATCTCATCATCATCAGATTCATCTTCTCATTCCTCACCACCACCATCAAAAGATCAACCAAATCAACATCCAAATCGGTGAAGAAGCCAAGCGCATCTTGGATCTCTCAAGCTAAGACACGAATCGTTAAAGGCGTCAAGCAGTCGAAAGAAAGCGTGCTCTACAAGAAAATGAATTTCTTCTTGGTCGGATCTGATATCTTCATGATGAGAACGACAAGATGCAAGTTGAAAGGAATATGTCCGAAGCTCATGAAAGATGATCTTCAAGGAAAATGGATGAGATGATCAAAGGATACACTCACAAGTTCCTTCTTGACATCGTTCACGGAATTACAAAGGAGATGTTCACCAAACAACTCTATCCGAATCTCTTACATTTGCCAAGCGGACTATGAAATCAACTCCAATGCATGTGAACATCAATCCAGTTGATCCCATAATCTTCTCGGATCTTGAATTGGTTAACCGGCTGGTAGCTCAAATGTCGAAGCGATCGCAACATTTGCCTCCTCTGAAGGTAAATTGTTTGAAGCATTCTTTGGAATACCAACTAAAATCGGCATGCGGAGAAGAAGTGAAGGCCTAAGCGTCCCGCGACGATGAAGATAAGGATCGGGATAAGAATGGCGAGCCTAAATGCCAGAAGAAGTCGGTGAATCATCTTCTATGCAACCTCCATCCCAATGGACTCCACTCAACAAAGGTCTCCTCCTCGCTCTTCTCTTGAAAAACCTCGGGATTCTTACGAGTTACCACCCAGACTCGAAAACCGGTGATCACTTTGAGTATCTGGTGGTGGCGATGAGGAATTCCATGAGCCCCAACAACAACCCACCTCTCCCGACAAAGTTAAGAAACCGAATCCTCATCCGGGCCTAAGAAAAAGAAGAAGAAGGCGCCTAAGGCGACGTCATATCATGGCTAGATGAAGATGACACCGATGAATCTGATGGTTTTCTAAACTTGTTAATTATACTCCTACCCACACGAAGGTCAAGATCCGGAAGGCGGTAGTACATTGGAGCATGCTAAGTTCTTGCAAGAGAAATTCCGTGTGAAAAAGATGGCGAAATTCGAGTTGAAGCGAATCAAGAATGAAGCATTTCAATTGCTCAAAGACAGATCGGAAAGTGCTATTGAAGTTGAGTATCACCTTGATAATATAGCACGAGCTATGTCTAACAACATGGATTGGCTCAACCCGAAGCAAACATCGACTTCACCAAGCGGGACAACCCTCCATATTACACCGGTGGTCTAAACCTCTACCAACAATTGGACCGGATCGCCTAGGATTCCATTTCGATATTTCTTCAACAAAGACTTGGAATTTCTTCTACGGTGGCGATGGTTCAAGAAATCGCTACATCTCGACACTTCCATTCCGGACCATATACTCTAAGCGCATAGCCATCGAGGAAAGGGCTAACCACATGTTCTCCAACAATGTGGAAGTATATGACCGTGATGCATTGTATGGGATTCACCATTGGCGAGCAGCGTCGAATCTACTCTGAGCTGCCGGTTGAAGTCTCAACATGAAGTGTTCGGTACTAAAGCAATCGTGGCTATTAAACATGTTGATCTTTCGTCTAAATGGGACTACACTTTCCTCAAGAATATCATGGTCAAAAGGCAAGGCGAAAGGATTATGCATTCTCAAGCGGACTTTGAGAATTTGTCTATCAACGACATTGAAGACATGTACCTTGCCAAAGTGCGACGGTCGCATGAGACAATTCTCATTGAAGTGCAACGTGAATACATCAAGTCCTTGCTTATCTTCATCGGAAGAATAGTAATCAAAGAGCGTGTAGAAGATCTCCGACTGCGGTTGAATCATATCGGACCGTGTCAACTTCACTCCACCTCGGCTAGATCTTCCCGACATCAACCGCTTTCACAATACACCTCATCGACCAAACCATTCGGCGTCGTTTATCGCGGTGAACTTCAACGAAATTGCTTGATGGCGTGTAGAGATCTTCACAAGTTTGGGGATCACACATTGAAGAAGGTTAGGGATGGCTTGGCTTATCGGTTGAAGGCGATACATGAAGGCATTGGGTCTCCAAGCGATGGAATTCTCATGATCGAAGGGATGTGAAGAGGATCATCACCATGATTGATGAAAGGTTGTATCGAAGGGACCGATTCGAACTCGGAGAGCTTTGTAGGTGGTCGTCGAGTTTCTCTCGGCTATCAGCGCCTGTTCGCATTCTGGCAAGATTGATGGACTTCTGGTACCCCAGGCGCTTCTATTTCATATATTTTGGATGTGTGATTTAATTATGACAATGGCTTGTGCACTCATTTTAGTGTACAACCCGTACTTGTCAAGAAAGGACCACGTAGTGCGCTTGATTGCCACAATCCTTACATAAGGAGCAAAATCTTCTTACTTTTGAGTAAACCTTATCAAACCTTTCACTTTTCAAAGGTTTTACTCAAAAGAACAAGTACTTCCCGTATGATTTTCAAAACCTCAACCGTTTATATCACTTGTTGAGGGAGTATTTGAGTTAAAACTTTGTTCACCAAAATGTTCTTTGTGTCACTCTTCCCATAACACTCGAAATGGTCATATTTATTCTCAACTTTTCAAAAATAACATTTTATATGCCATTTTGAGGGGAGAAAATTATGTGATAAGAAATATGTTGTGTAAATGCAAATGAATCTTTGTGCTATAGACTTAACCAACGAATTAACGATACTTAACTATTAGTAACTCGAAAAGACTTGTCGGGACGGGTAATAATTTCAAGCTAGTTCGCTAGTGATGTAAGCGTGTCTCGCAAAGGACTTGTCCGAATAGAATGTACCATTCGAGAAACTCTTGGTAGACATGAACTCGACGGGTTTGACAACCTTTCGAGGTTTGTCTACACCTTCAAGGTAGTTATTAGAGCTAGTTGTCACCTAAAGGCGACAATGTAACTCTTTAACTATGCAACGTAACCGTGTCTCGTGGGGATTGTCTATCTTGAGTTGATCAATTCAAAGGTGGGCGCTCTTTCCTCATCATGCGATTTCCGTAAAAACTCTTAAGCACATGTGGAGGGAGTATTTATGCAAAATATTTATCTCTCAACAGTGGTACTAAAATGTTTTCATTCACAAACACTTTGAGAGATTTTCATGAAAATGGTTTTATGGCAACATAGGTTAGTCATGGAGTTATAAGGTGACTAAGGTTAGGAATAACCGTCCTATGATCCACAGAGCGGAGGATCTACCCAAGGACACTACCAATAGTTAGAATTAGAAGTCCTTAGGTATGATTGTAAAAGGAGAAAATGAGAATCGGAGAAAGAAGGAGTTGAAGAATAAAAAGAAATGCAAAGAAAAGGGTGAAAAGAAATAGCCCTCAGTTATTCAACTTAGGCGGACAAGGGTTCAATTCATATACTCTTGGTTGTCACTTGATGGCCGGTATTGAAGAATAAAAGTCGTCATGGACCCGATGGCGCATGCACTAAACCTTCTTAGCCACTCAAGTTTCTCTCAGCGAAGCTTGTTTCATTCTCACGGGAACCCTACATAATCTATCGGCTTTCTCTTAGAGATTGTTGATATTGAAGAAGAGACCCTCTCCTAGTCTTCGCTCGGGAAAACCAAAAGCACTATTGAGTCTAGAGCCACGAGATTCATCAAAGATCTCTTAAGTACACTTGACATTTCATCACTTGATGTTCAACAATAAGAACATCATTGGTGCGTTATCGAGTCCTTCACGGATCTTAGCAATCATCGAGAACATTTATGAGAGGTTCACAATTGTGATTCTCGGTGATTGAATGGAAACTCTGCCGGGGTCAACATCAAACGACCACGGCGGCGAGTCACCGGTAACTCCCGTGGATTACGCTTAGTGTGTCTCAAGCGGTCTCTGATCGTGAGGTGATGCTTGGTGTACCTCGACTCATCTGAGCTGAGGTGTACTTGGTACATCGCGTTATCTCACTTGTGGGACTCCGGTTCGAGAGCGGCCTTTGTGAGAATTAGAGTTGTGTTTTCACACTATGTTGTTAACACTCTCGAAGTTCAAACTTGTAAGTGCGGAATCCGCTTATTACTAACCGTTTTCATGTTTTCTTCTTATGGAAGCTACGGGGCGGAATGATCGTCTGATTCTTCACATGCTCATGCCAACATCATCACTAATGGAAGTTCTATCTAAAAGCAACACAAAAGTCGAATGATTCTTCGTCAAACCAAAGAATCTACAAAGTTAAAGACTTAAAGAACTTCATATCTTGAAATCCAACGTCAAAAGCGTGTGAGCATGTTGAAGAATGGCGTGGAACCTTTGGAGCATCGAAGCGGACACGAGGCGGACTTGATGCGAGACAACAACAACATACTATCACTTTCATCACAAAGAACAAGAACAAAGAACAAAGATAATTATGGCGTCAAAGCGAGCTGTTCAAAGAAGACAATTTCTCTACCTTTGGGAGATTGTTCGAATCAAGGCAATTCTTCTCACAAGAAAGAAGAATGTCGGAAGGCGTCAAAGCTACTATTACATCATTACCTTCACCGTTTACATTCATTCATCACCAACACTTAGGGAGATTGTTGGAATCACTCCTAAACCTAAATCAAGTGTTAGTGATTCATATGTAATAGTTAGCTTAATTATGGCCTTTATGTTTGTTATTAGCTTAAGCTTATGTAGAAGGCCCATGAGCTTAGGCCCATGTCCATTAAGGAAAGGAAGGGAGTAGGAGTGTTGCCTAGCTCCCTTCCTATAAATACCTTGTAATAACCCTCACTTGAGGGTTGGTTGTTCAATTTATCTCTTTCACTATTCTCGCATAACCGGTATTAGTTTTATCGTGCATAGTGTGTTTGTTTATTGTTCATCCGATCTTCTTTCCTCTCTATCTCTTTCTCTAGTGTTGTAAAACTAGTCATTTCACTTCTATTGATGCTTGTGTTGTAAAGTAGGCGATATTAGGAAGTCTACCTTTGAATATCTCAGAGTTCTGTTTTCCTTTCACTACCCCATTTTGTTCGGGGTGTAAGGAGATGAAATTTTTGGGAGATTCCTTTTCATCAAAGAAATTCTCAAGCTCTTCATTTACGAACTCGGTACCATTGTCGATTCGATTTGTTTACTTGATAATGTCATTACGGTTTTCAATGTTCACGATGAATGACATTATAGTATCATTGCGACTCTTTTGGATAGAAAGTATACCCATGTGTATCTTGAAAACTCATCAACAATGACAAGTGTATACTTCTCATCTTTGGATTGATCTAGGTGGTAGTCTAAAGAGATCCATGTGCAGGAGGTGAAGGCGACTTTGATTAAGAATTTTGTTTTGTTTTGAAAGATGCTCTTTGTTGTTTGCCTTTTCACAGTGAGCATGGTTTATCTTTTGCAAAACTAGTGATGGTAAGCCAAGGACCTTGTTTTGTTTTGCCAAGTTGTTGATGTTTTGAAATTTAAGTGTGAGAGTCTCTTGTGCCTGACCCGGTTGATAGTTTCGGTGGCTTTGGCAAAGAGACAAGTTCCATTGAGAGAGTGTTGACATGTCTAAGACATAAACATCATCTCTTCTAGGAGCTATCAAAACAACTTCTTTGTTGGCATTGAAAATGGTGCCTTATTTGTCATTGAATTGCACAATGTACTTTGCATCACGAGTTGGTGACATCGATGAGATTGTATTTGAGACCATTGACATAAGCTATTCTAGAAAACTATTCCATTGCAAATATCTTGAACCATAACCTTGATTGGGACACGATGAGTTATCACCAAATACTACCTTGGGTCTGGTTCCTTTACATACTTGTGCAGATACTCCTTAACACCAGTCATGCTTCGAGCATCCACTATCTAGATGCCAAATAGGCTCCTGGCGTGTCTCTGCACAAATAGAAAAGCTGGATTAGTTTCTCTTGCTAACCCATATACTAGTGGGCTTGGGCCTAAAGGTCATTTGAATTTGGCAATAGACTCATGGTCGGTGGTTGAGTGCATTGTGCTACCACGGGTTTTCATTTGGAGACCGAGGATGACTCATTGATTTTGGGTTGCTTGGAACTTCTCCTTGCTTGGATAATCTTGTCATCTTTGTGATGTCTCATGAGTTGGATTTCGCAAATATCGAGCATGTGTTCATGAGACAATCATCGGGATGATGATCATTAAAGCACAGTGTGGACAAGGAGGAAGGGTTTTGCTTTATACTTTTGAGCGATTTGGAGGTTGAAGCATCTTGGTGACCAACTTTGGTATAGTTTACTTTCTTGAGTGAACTTACATATTGTAAGTGGTCGAAGTTACGTGATCATCCTTTTGCGAGATCATACAAAAAGGATTCTATAACAGTTGTTAGTGGTATGGTGGTATAGTGGCATAGATCACACTACCTTGGGTTTGGTAGTGGCTTTTGACTTTGAGGAACTAGAGGAGGTGACTTTGTTTCCTTGATTGATTCGAGGACTTTTCAATGGATTCCATCTTATCGGTTAGCTTCCTCACAAGTTCGATCAATTCTTGAATTTAGTCGACTTCGGTGGGAGCAGAGGATGTGGAAGTCTCGGTGGGGGTAGATTCATGTTGAATTGGTTTTGTTGGTCTTTTCGGGATGGTTCTACCAAGTCGGACCTTTCTTTTGGTGAGTGAGGATTGAATTGTAATGGAGTAAGCTCGAGCTAGGATCGGCACCACAAGAGGTTCTAGGGGTGGAAGTGGTGCTTGAGATTACGCTTGGACTCGGAGATGTGTTCGGTACTCTGGGCACATCGGGAGTCAAGCATGCTCTTTAGAGCTTGACTTTACAGCTCTAGAATTCTTCCGAATCGAAATTTGGAAGCTTACTCTCGGGATTAACCCGTTCAATCCAATCTTGGGCTTGGGAATAGTCAACACATTGGTAATCATGCCACGGATACAAATGGTTTGGGAGGCGGTCTTTGTTGTGAGTCGGGGAGATGATCTTCACCTATGAGTCTCTTTTTCTATTGGGGGCTCCACAGCATCAAAAACTCTTGGATTCTTAGCAAGAACTAGCAATGATATCCATTTATTTCTTAAGTTCATCTTGAAGAGCTGATTTCTTTTAACTAATTCGGTGTTTTGAATTTGCAAAGTGATAGCCTCAAGCTTATTTTGTTTTAAAAAGCGGTTCATCCCTACACTTGTTCGGTTCAAAACTTAGCTTGTTATATTTTGAAAAAGATTTAATCGTTGCTCTTCTACAAACTTAAGGTCAACATTGATATAGTTCATATAAGACTACCAATCAGAGTCATCATCCATAGAAAGTAAAATATTTACCTTCTTCATTGTGATGTTGACCCACTCTCCATTTTTGGCATGATTCTTCCCAACAGCTAGCTTGTCCTCTTCTGAAAGGGCCATTAGTGCACTGACATGCACCATTTCATCATCAGATGAGAATGGCTCTTCATCCTAGTCGAAGGTTTCAGCAACAAGGCATTTGTTTTTATCCTGCACAGATTTAACACTATTTGTTGTTTTTGAGGGACTGGCCTCAAGCAATGCAAGCTTAGCTTTGACTTTCCTATATTTAGCTTCAAAATCTGCAGCTTTGTTTTGGTCGGTTGTTTTGAAAATTTTGATGAGGACCGATAGATTTTTGTTGAAATTTGCTAAAGCACGAGGATTGATTTGACCACAGTGGTTTGAAGCAGGGTTGAAATTGTTTTGAAAAGCAGTCTTTTGCAAAATGACCTCTTTTGTGACACTTAAAGCATTCGGTGTCCTCATTTTCATTAGCATTTGAAAAACCTTTGTTTCTTTTATAAACCTTTGAGAGTTAGCAAGGAGTGCCCTTTCATGAAATTCAATGTTCGGGTCATTTAGGTACTCCTCACTTGATCTCATCGGGCTCATCATCGAATTTTCACGAAAATCTTGAACCACTTTGTTAGAATAAAAATAGTTGATATTGGTGTTGAGGTGGTGGTGGGGACTTCTTGACTTTCTCGAGACTTCTTTAAGTCGAGGGTATCGTCTGCTGATGAGGTTTTCCTCATAGACAAATTTCCCATAAATTTCGGGAAGTTCAAGATTTTGGATATGATTAGCATTCCTAAGTCCACGAGAGAAATTGACCACTTCTCGTGGAGACTATTGACAAAACCAACATTGATTTCATGTGTAACATATAGGATTTCACAAACACATCAAACCATATCCATATGGGGCATACACAAATGTTTAGAGAGAAAGTTCTAGAGATAGAAAGGGAAGAGAGTTGGGAACTATGTGAAACAAAGAAAAATGGTATTGAGCTCAACCCTCTACCTTGGGGGTAGAGGGTATTTATAGTGTCTTACAATAAACGCCACCCACGGGTGTGAATCGGGCATACGATGGGTAAAGACCGTCAGTCCTCCACGGTGTTACTTAACTAACTACTTATTAACATAACTTGACTACGACTACGAGCTTAACGAATACATATAATTGAGGTGACCGACTCTTTACTTGTTGGATTTTCTAAATCCTAACAATCTCCCACAGGAGGTCGCCTCAAATTACAGAATACAAACAGATATTACATTAAGATTGTTTTGGATTCTTGTTTAAGTTCATTGCTCTATAGCTCGTAGTCTTTGATTCTTCATGTTTTGCTTGTTTGGATAATTCAGTGGAGGTCTTTAAGCGATCCACGTGATGATGAGTTTTGAGCCGACTTTGAGATCGTGACTTGCATAAATCTCGACTCTTCCATTGTAGTGTTGACATTATGTGATGTTGTGACGGTGGACCGACATGCTCACATTACGGATCATGATTTCTTTTCATCGAGTAGCGGAAGCTTTAGTTGATTCATGATATTTGCGCAAAGTAGCGAAGCATGGAGTGAGAATATCGAGTCATTGAAGCACTAATCATGATTTCTTTTGAAATAAATGTGATGTGTGAGCATGCGGCTATGGATTGACCTATCCATTCTTATCATTTGCAAATGTTGGGTGTACACGCATACTGCAACGATTAGCAAGAAAGCGCCGAAAGTTTCTTTGATCACTTCGTTGAATTGAGGTACACGCCCACGGTTCCCCATTGATCGGTACAAGTATTGCTGTGATCGGTATAATTCGAAGAATCTCCTTGCGGGGTTTCGACTGCTCTAGCCGTTCTCAAACCGGAACATCTCAAAGAAGATAACACGGAGTGAGTGAACCGGTAATTTGAAATTCAGCGATTGATGTAAAGAGATTTGAAAAACAATCGTTAACTGCTCAAAATAAAGTGTTTTTGCAATACAACGAAGGTTTAAGGAAAATCAATTATCAATCATAAACACCTTTTAATTTTGAAATATTAATACACAGTCGATGTGCTAGAGAAAAGAGTTTTAAGCACAACGACCGGTTTTTCAAAGGTATCCGTCAATCCATATCACGAACCATGATTGATTCAAAATTATGAATCGCCCCATCGTTTACATTCTGGGTTGTCACATGGTTGATCTATTGGGTAGATCTCACATGCCACCTACCAAGAGCTTGTTTGATGTTGGCTCTAGAAGGCTTTCCATCTTCATTATGAATATGTTTGCATATCACTCGGATGTTACGGCAATACCACAAGGATAATGCGTGGGACTCTTAAAATATATTCTCTCTTTCCACATTGTGTGAAGCAGAGTCTTCATTGATTGTGTCCTTAATGAGATTTATTGATGATCTCGTGGCTCTAGACTCGATTGTGCACATTTGGTTCCTATCTGGGAGACTAGGGAGAGGTCTCCTTCTTCAATATCAACCATCTCTAGAGAAAGTCGATAGATAATGTAGGTTCCCATGAGAATGAAACAAGTCCTTTTAAGAGGAACTTGAGTAGCTTGGGAAGATGTAGTGCGGTGCGTCCTTTGGGTCCATGACGTCTTGTCTTCAATCTTGGTGTTACCTAGGTAATGACCCGAGTATATGAATTGAACCGGTTTACGCCTAAGGTTGAAATAATGGAGGGCTATTTATTTCACCCTTTTCACATTTATTTCTTTTTATTCTTGACCCTTCATTGCTTACCGAGATTTCATTACTAGAGCCTTGTTGGGTTTATTCCATATCTAGCTCTATCTCATCCGCACTCTTCCCATATCTCACTTTTCTCCTTTTTCATCATACCTAAGGACTCTACACTATCTAGTGGATTGTCCTGGTAGATCCCTCCGGCTCTGGCGGGATCGTGAGGAACGAATACCTAACCTAACCATCCTTATATCACCATACATAAAGTAAATTTGGTCGGTCTTTTGGTATTGTTCATCGACCATTGGAACCAATTGAAAACCATTTGAAAATCAATCCGTACTTGTGATATATTATCAAAGCATTTTGTACACGAATCGTTTTGATATTTTATAAAGGCTCCCCCTCAACATGTGCATCGTATATTTGAAATTAGTTTGACACATGGAGGCAAAAGGAAGAATTCACTTCTTTGATAAATTATTTTCTAAAAATATCGACATTACTTTCGATCAAAATCGGTGTTTCACATACAGTTGAAGATATTTTCGGAAAGAATGTGGTTTTCAAAATTTGCTCCCCTCTCGATATGTGCATCGATTTTGAAATTGTTTAGCACATATTTGGGAAAAGCGCACTTAGAGACAAATCAATCACGTTTAATCCATTTTGGTTTGATGTAGATGCTCCCCCTTAACTTTGTGCATGGAAAATTTGAAATCGTTTGGCACATATAAGGAAGGGAGCATGTTAATCACGTATTAAACCATTTATCGAATTATCAGTTTAAATCCAATTTAAATCACAAATTCTCCCCCGATCACAATTTTCAAATCCTTTGAGATTTGTGATCTCTATTGATTTAAATTAAATTTTGAGAACTTTTGAGGAGAATAGTGACTTGCTTTTGAAAAACATTTTAACTGATAAGGATCGGACTTTGAGACTTTAAACTCCATTGATCAATCATGCATAAATATCTATTGAAAACATAACATTAGCCAAGGTCTTGAACCACTTGTATAAAACATTGTTCATTTTGATTATCCAAAAGTAGACCTTGCTCATTTAAGTGCCAATTGTTTGAAAAATACTCTTTTTGATTTAATTGAAATCATTCTCCCCCTCAATCAATGACATAAGTTGTTGATTGAGAGATAGAGATTTTGACAAAAGATAAGTCGGATGATTTTCAAAATAGAGTCGAGGTATTTTCAAAGCAATTTTGTTTTCATTAGATGACAAATATTTTCGGAAAAATCATTAGAAGGAAAAATATTTGGAAAGAAACATTGTCTTTGGCGACAAACATTTGTTTATAGAATCGAGCATGAGATTTGAAAATTTAAAATTAAGCATGGCTCTTTTCTTTCTTTTTAAAGCGGAGTTCTTGCTGAAATGACAATAAACCACCATTTTTCTCCGTCTTTTTTTTTTTTTTTTTTTTTAAGCAATTTATGTACATTGAAGAACATCTAAAACCGTGACATTCTTTGAATGTCAACACAAAATCCGTAGATGATATCTAATTAAGAAAAACATGACAAAATAACAATATTTTTGGGATTTTCAAGATTTTCTAATTTTTATGGATTTTGAAAATTTTATATTTTCTATTTTCTTTTGTGGGTTTTGAAATTTTGTATTTTGCTTTTTAAAAAATATATACAAGAGATAGATGAAGAAAACCATTTACTCCTCGTCTTCCTCTTGAAGGCGTTTGAGTGTTCGGTTGAAGACAATTTAGACCAAGTCGTGGAAGGATAAACTCAAAGCGTTCTCTCGAAGAGCTTTGGTGAAGATGTCTCGCTAAGCGGTATTCGATCCTCACAAAATAGAGTTCTACCACACTTTTTCCACTTGTTCCCGAATGAAATGATGTCAAATGTCGATGTGCTTTGCTCTTGAATGTTGAGCGTTGTTGCAGAGAGAGCAATGGCACTTTGTTATCACAATACGAGGGATTTTGTTGAATTCAAAGCCATAGTCGGATAATTGGGATCTCATCCATAGGATTTGAGCACAACAAGATGACATGGCTATGTATTCAACCTCGTAGATGATATAGAAGTACTCATTTGTTTCTTTGAAGACCGACTCACAAGCTTATCACCCAGCGAGCACCTCGGATGTACTTCAGCGTGTATCTTGACATCCTGCATGGTCGACATCTGCATAGGTTGTTAGTGACATACCGGTGTCCTTGGCACCAAAGTCCCATGTTGATGGTTCCTTGGAGATACCGAAGACCGTTTAACCGCTTCAATGTGCTTTTGGTAGGCTTAGCACGGTATCTAGCACACATGCATCTGACGAGCGAGAATATAAGGTCTGCGGCTATGAGGTACATCAGGATCCAATCATACTTGATATTTTGTCTCGATCTACATGATCCACGAGTGGTCCTCATCCAGTTTGATACGCTCTACCATGGGAGTGTCAGCGGTGTCACAAGTGTCAAATCAAATTTCTTTAAAATTTCATTAGCATATTTAGATTGATTGATAAAATGCCTCGGGACTTTGTGAAATTTGTAATCCCAAGAAAAATGACATTTGTCCAATCATTGACATTTGAAATTTGGAGCCCATCTCCTTAGAAAAGCGGTCACATTCATTGGGGTCATTCGAGGCAAAAATAATATCATCAACATAGATTTGAGCGTAAATTAAATGTTTGCACGACTTTACGGTGAACAATGTCGGATCAATGCTCCTTTCTTGAATCCGGTAGATAGAAGAAACTTTGATAGCGTATCATACCATGCCCTTGGAGCTTGCTTCAAGCCGTAAAAGCCTTCTTCAAGCGATAGACATGAGTAGGATGCTCGGATTCACAAAACCTTCCGGTTGGTGGCGTATCGACTTCTTTAAGATCTCCGTTAAGAAAAGCCATCTTTACATCCATCGATAGACTATCATATTCTTACTTGCGAGATTAGCGGGAAGATTACGATTGCCTCGATGCGTGCAAGCTGGAGCAAATGATTCTTCAAAGTCAATACCTTCCTCTTGGCGGTATCCTTTTGCAACCAATCTAGCCTTGTTCTTTAATACATCGCCATGCTCATCAAGTTTTACTTTGAAGATCCACTTTAGAGCAATGATCATAGCACGATCGGGAGGCGGTACTAATTCCCATACATCTAGTTGATCAAACTCATGAATTTCTTCTTGCATGGCATTGAACCATTTGTCTTCATTCATGGCGGTTTAACGTCTTTTGGTTCGACCTTGGATAGTATGGAGTTGAAGAAGCACCATAAGGCATCGATTGCAAGTTGTTTACAGTGGATCTTTGGACGAGAAGGATTTCAATGATGTTGTCAATGGATGATCATGTGTCCATTTTCTCGGTGTTCGTGTGGTTGTTGTTGAGGGCTGAAGTAGCGAGTTGTTTTCTCGATGAAGATGGTTCGATGATGGTTCGAGAGCAAATATGTTCTCAAAGGAGCATCTTGGGAGTAGTAAAGAGGTTATCTCCATCATAGGTGCGAAACAATTCCATGATGTACACTTGATGATTGATGAATTGAAGATGATACCGGTGATCGTGAGTGCTTCTTGACTTAATGACATAAAGCGAAGGGTTATCTCGTTGGCGAGGATAGGAGCAGCCTCTGTTGATGGATTTGACGAGATCATTAGCAATTGGCTCATAGTGTTCATCAAACATTAGATCAAATAATTTCTTCAAATCATCTTACGAAGGTGGTACATATGGAGTTCTTGGTGAGGATTGTATACAAGAGTAGGCGATGGGACTACTTGATGAAGGTTGTATTGTGGGTCAGGCGGGTTGTCACGGAGCCATTTGACGATCACTCATCGAATGTAACGTGAATTGTTTCCATGATATTCGGGTTCTTTTGTTGTAGATTCGGTATCCTTTTACGCTTGGTGCATATCTTACGAATACTCAATGTCGCTTTAGCTTTAAGTTTACCTAAGTCTTGACCTCATGAGTTTGATAACACAATGCACCAAACACGAAGGAATGAAAGATTAGGTTTTCGATTGTGGACAAGTTCATATGGAGTTTTCCATGAGATGTGTGAATAAGGGATCGATTTTGAGTGTAGCATGCGGTGGCAATGGCTTGACCTAGAGAAACATTGGAACCTTTGAGTAAATCAAGATTGTTCTTCTTTGCTTCCACAAGAGTTCGATTTGTCTTTCAACTACACCGTTGAGGAGTTCATGGAACACTTTTTGATGGTGATTCCAACACTTTCGTAAAACTCACTAAGTTCTTTATTAACAAACTCGGTTCCATTGTCTATTCGGATGATTACGGCGGCTTTGTTAAGTCAAACTGCAATTTGTTTAATAAGTTTAATGATGATATCGGGTTTCATCCTTTGTCCTTAAGAACTTAACCCAAGTAAACCGAGAGTAATCATCAACCACAACTAACACATATTTCTTCCCGAAAATATTCTCGCACTCTCGTGGGTCCACATAAATCCATGTGAATGGTATGAAGTACTTCCATAATGTTAGGAATTAGAAATTCCGGTATTAAAGTCGGTCACCTCAGTATATGTAATCGTTAAGCTCGTAGTCGTAGTTCTTTTAAGTTAAGTAGTATTTAGTTAAGTAACACCGTGGAGGACAGACGGGTCTTTACCAGCTGTATACGATCCCTGACCCGATGTGTGGCGATTTATGTAAGACTATAAATACTCTCTACCTCCCAAGGTAGAGTTGGACTCATAATAATATCTTTCACTTTCTCTCACTAAGTTCCTAAACCTCTAACTTTCTCTCTAGAACCTCATTTATCGCCACTTTGTGTTATGGTTTGATGTGTATGTGAAAACTAATATCTAACAATTGGTATCAAGAGCCATGGTTAGATCATATCTTGCACATCTTTGGATTTCTAGTGGTTTTAGGTGGTTTTGAGTTTGAAAAAGTTTAGTGGTTTTGCATCATTTGGTTGATTTCTAGTGTTAAAGTTTGGATTTTGATAGTACTTTTATGTTTAGAATCATCACAAGTGTTTAGGTTTTCATTTGGTAGCTTGAATCATCTTGGTTGGGTAGTTTTGGATTGAAAAGTGATGTTTATGTGGTTTTCTTGCTAGCGACTTGACATTCGGACTTCATTCTTCGTAGCGACTTGCTTTACAAATTTGTAGCGAGTTCTGATTTTGGACCTAGCGACTTAGATCTAGCGATTAACGATACAAGTAGTGGACTCTCCACCACGGGTGGCGACTTGGTGGTAGCGACTTGAGTGCATGCGAGTTGCTCTTTAGCGACTTGTATCTTTAGCGACTTGAGTGGCAATTCTTGCCAAAATTTTGCTAGCGACTTGAGGCTTAGCGAGTTACTACTTAGCGACTTGCATTTGTCTAGCGACTTGGGACTCTAGCGACTTAGTGGTGTAGCGAATTAGGTGTTAGCGACTTGGTGCATTATCTTCTAGCGACTTGGGTGATTGTTTACGGTTTTCTCTTGATTTAGTAAAATCCGTGAAAGAATCTATTTTCGGTTTAATCATAGAGTTATAAAATCCGTATAATCATTAACATGTCTACCAGCGTTCCTACTATCATCTCTCCTTTGTTGCGAGGATGTTCAGCGGTGGCTCGGATACTAAATCCACCCATTGCAGCAGGCCGACTACGATTCTTGGGCTCAGCGAATCAGTTATCTTGCCTTGGAAAGGAAAATGGTGTCAACATTCTCAAATCCATTGATGAAGGACCGTATCGAGTTGAGGCGACTAGAGATATACTTGATACTAATGAAGATGGAACTCTATTTACGGAATGGGCGGACCTAAAATGTATGATGAGCTTGATGATAAGGAGAAAAAGAGATTCGATCACGAGATATCGGGGCTTAACATTGTTCTTCAAGGTCTTCCTAAAGACATCTACAAGGTGATCAATCACAACACCGATGCAAAGCGGTATGGGATAATGTCAAGATGCTTCTCTCGGGTTGAATTAACTATGGAAGGCAGAGAATCACAACTCTATGGCAATTTGAACACTTCAAGATGAAACCGGATGAGAGTGTCTATGAGTACTATGTGAGATTTCATAAGTTGGTGAATGACATGAGGAACATCGAATGACTATGCCTAACATTAATTTGAACTCAAAATTTGTGAACAACATGAATCCCGAATGGCACAAGTTTGTCACCTCTGTGAAGCTCACTAAAGGATTGAAGAATACAAACTATGAGCAACTCTATGCCTTCCTCCTTGAGAATGAGAGACATGCTATGTTTGAAAAATTGGTTCTCAATCGGTTCAAAACCAACCGAGGGAGAGACAAGCTCGTCTAATGACTCAGCGCCTTCTACTCGAACATCGGAATCACAACCAAAGCTTCACAAGTCATACCCTTGGGTAATGGTAATCACAAACTCATTCACGATCCTATGTTCAAACAAGGCGATCTTTGATGCACACGTGGGTAACTTCATTAATCAACTAGCTCTTACGATTAGTCAAAACATGAATTCTCTCCCAAACCAACAACAACCTCGAGCGACATCTAACCCACACAATCAAGCTCTTGTTAAAGATGGAAGGATCGTGGTGCAACGATTCGGGAAAGGCGGTATGATCGGGGAAGAGGTGGGTGGTAGAGGTTATGTTGGTAACGAATCGAGGAAGGAATGGTAACCAAGGTCAAGCTAAGCCGATCAAATGTTATAAGCGTGGTGGTGAGGACACATTGCAAGCGCACATCTCAAAGCGTCCACGAGAATCTTGATTACTTGAGAGATAAGATCTTGCTTGTACAAGCTCGGGACAATGGTCTTGCTTTGGATGAAGAGGAATTCTTGTTTCTTCTTGAGGGCAATGCCAAGACCTATGATGCGAGATGTGGATGAGCGGCCTATTCGGGAGATAGGTCACAATCATCGAATGCCTTTCAAGTCGGTGATTGTGATGCATCGACTACGATGTGGATGATGGACCTCTGCACACACAATTTTATGGCTAGCATTTCTCCAATGGTTTCTCCCAAGGTCTCTTCTTCACCACAAGTGGCCCATCAAGGACAAACTCATCTCGGAGGTATTAAAACTATCGATGATCTTGATGTGCAAAGATGCATGACAAAGTACAATCAAGCTGAAACTATTGAATCAAATATTGAAAATATGGGTAATATCGATATTGTCCCATATGATCAATATGTGAAACAAAGTGAAAGTGAAGTTGTACCAAGTGATGCATCTTCTGCGATCAACAATGACTATGTTTTGATGAATACTTTGCATGTGCCCACGATGATTACGTAATTTACGAACTAAATGCCTATAAAGAGCGTGTTGCTATTTATGAACAACGTGCTAAATTTGAGTTGACCACTCGTGAGCGGAAATGGATGACCAAGTGCGTCTGATAATTAGAAAAAGTAATTTTAGAAGAAGTATTGAAACAAAATTAAATTCCTTGCAAGAAAAACTTTCTAAAGCATTAAGCAAAAACAAGAACTTCAAGAAAATGTGAAAATGCTTAAGCAAGAATTTAATGCAAAGGAATCAAAACTCTTGAGAGACTTTTCTAATCGAAAACTTTGAAAAACAAACTTGAAAACAAGTTGTACATACAAGGAAACACCATTGATTGCTCACATGGTCACTAAACATAGAGTTCTAGCGATAAGCATAGTGTTCCCATTATAGATAAACCCGACCACAGTGCGGAAGATAGCAAAAGCGACTCAAAGTGTGATCTATGATGGCAATGAGATTCTTAAACCTAGACAAAAACCTAGTTGCGTTGAGTGCGAGAGGATGATAAGAAACTAGATGAAATCACTAGGGAAAAGATGAATAAGAAACTAAATGATCCTAAATGCAAAGAGAAAAAGTAATTATCACTCCTCATGACTACAAGAAGGAAAAGCTGGATTTCCTTGAACAAGTTTAAGCCTCGAGACATTGTTGACTCCCGAACAAGTCTTACGGAAAATGGATTTAGATAAGCGCGAAGCGGAAAATATTGTTGAAACAAACCCTCCCTTTGGAAAATGCCTAGAAGCATTGTGTATCCTCTAATACACCAATGCATCTTGTTCCTAGAACAATTGCCACTAAAAGCAAGACCTTAATTAGCCAATCGTTATATTTCAACTATTTGTTGATTTTGAGAAAACTTGCAAGAAAAGGATCACACCTTTGGTATAGCGAAGGAGAAGGGGTTTGAGCAAATGAAAGAATGTTATTTAGCGAGGTCATGCCTTTCTTTAAACTTCTAAAGATCACTTTGAGAGTCTTAAAAGGGATAGAAAGCGATATCAAGGGAATGGAAAAGGAATTTGATGCAATGATAGTTGAAGTTAGTGACTATGGCGTGCACTAAAATATAATGAGATTGAGAGGAAGAACTTGCATACATTGAATGAGACTCTTATTCTTGAATGTGTTGCTCAAGATATGTTTTCTTGCTTCAAATTGCTCTATTAATGCTTCAAATTTCATGAACTATCTGTTGCCACGAAAGTCTCCATGATCGTGTCATTGAGCTTGAAAAACTAATTCTAAACTAAGCGAGAAAATTGAGCTGGATGATCACGACAATTTGGTTAAACATTTTCTAAACTAGAAGTTGAGCATTTTAATTTACAACTAAAATATCAACATCTTAAAGAAAATGTCAAAACTTCAAATATCAAGACATCATCGGATGCTCGAGTTTGATCGGTTTTCAAATTAACAAGCGTGATGAGCGATTCAAGCTCGGTGCAACACGATCGAGAAAGTTGAAAGCCCAAATCTCTCAATTAAAGGGTCAAGCGAACAATATGGCGGGCTCCCAAATGCCTCCTCCTTTAGATTCTCGAGAATTCTCAAGCGTTTCATCTTCAAAACCTAGTAAATGCTTTACAAAGGAAAGCGAAAGTTTTCTAGAAGAAAATGAAAAGGTTAAGCGTCATTTCAATGAGTTATTTGAATCAATTAAGGTCACTCGTAACAAAATAACGAACAAATAGCTTCATTGCAAAGGAAATTGAGAATCGAAGAGTCGGGTAAAAGGAAAATGCCAATGACCAATGGGAGAATGGTGTATCAAGGTTCACTCTTGTAATAAATATGCTTTATGCGTGACATATGTCCTCCTCATCTAAGGAACAACAAACTTGCTATTCAAACATACTTCTCATCTCTTAAGGATTGCTTAGAATGTCTGCGTGAGATTGTTGAAGAGGATAAGCTAGAGAAACCTCATGATAATGCAATTGGACATGCATGCTTATATGCCAAAGCGATCTCAAGAAATCTTAGAATGCTTGATCACAATATGCCCAAAGTCATTAGGTGAGAGAGTTAATCCTTTGATTCCATGCTCGATGCCTAATGCCAAGTATGATATGCATTCGATTCCCAATGTTTTGAATGTGAACCGTAGTGTGCCTTTAAGTAGTTGATTCGGATCATCAATGCTAAGAAAGAGAACTCAAGTGTGCCTTCTAGGAGTACAAATCTCGGTACCTCTAGTTTTAAGAAAGTGAACCTTAGTGCACTGCATGTAGTTCGGATCGGCACATCTAAGCGGTGATGCAAAAGTAGTTAAACCAACTAATGTTCCCATTCCTCTACGGGGAGTGTCGGTGACATTAAGCGGGGCGGTCAAAGTCTCAAGACAATACAAGGAATGATAGGACCTCTCGAGCTAAGAATGTGCCTTTGGAAAGAGTAGAAGAACAATCTAGGAACTTTAAGCTTGAATTGAATAAAGCGAATCGTGTTGATTCTAGTATTAGCCATAGGCGTCTTGTAATTAATTGAATTCGATACTATTTGCAAACCTTGTCTTGATGTGCGCTTGAATTACATTTCTAATCATGAATGTGGTGTTAATGTTACGCTAATGATGTTAATTGTCCGATTAATATTGTTAATGCTAAAATTCATGCTAAGAAGGCTAAAAGGCAAAAGCGAAAGAAAGTTAGAAAGCGGTGGAAACCCGGGAAGAACATTCGATAAAATAGGCTTTTATTGGATACACATTGGTCATAAGACTAATCGAGATAATGCCCACTAGAAAATGGATGCCTCTTGGTAGAACTATTCCCTTAGAAGTGATCACACTTGTGAGCAGGGCTATCTGAGACACTAATCTTGCATCTATTCACAATGATTCCATTGCCTCACTTTACGATATGAATGCTTCTATTTACGATGTGGGTGTTCCAACCATTGCTACTAACCAAATGGAACCCATTCTTGCATGGGGATCCCAATTATCGATTATCCATTCTTATGCATGTTCAGCTGCGGATCGTTCAAATCGTTACGTGGTACACGGACTCATTTGTTCAAACATATATTTGGAGACGGTCTCGGCTCATGAACCGTGAGCAAATTCATCGGGGCTATTAGATTCGGTAATGATCATTTCGGTGCTATTATGGGTTATGGAATTACGTTGTTGGTGATAGTGTCATCTCTAGAGTTTACTATGTGGAAGGTTTGGGTCATAATTGTTCTCTGTTGGTCGATTACGTGATTACGATCTAGAAGTAGCCTTGAAAACATACACCTTTGTTAGAGATCTTAATGGTAAGGAGCTGTTAAAAGGAACTCGTGGCTCAAATCTTTACACCATCTCCATCGATGACATGATGAGGTCATCTCAATCGCTTGTTATCAAAGGCTTCTAAAACAAAGTCATGGTTATGGCATCGTCGTCTCAATCACACGAACTTGGCACCATCAATGATCTCACGAGAAAGGACTTAGTTGTAGGTTTACCTAGACTCAAATACGAAAAGGATCATCTTTGTTCGACATGTCAATTGGGAAAAAGCAAAAGTATGCCCATAAACCCAAACCTACTAACTACATCACGAAGTTCTTCATATGATTCATATGGATTTATGTGGACCAATGAGGTGCGAGAATATCTTTGGGAAGAAATATGTGTTAGTTGTGGTTGATGATTACTCTAGATTCACAGGTCAAGTTCTTAAGGACAAAGGATGAAACTCACGATATCATCATCAAACTCATCAAGCATTGCGAGTTCGACTTAACAAAACCGTCGAGAATTATCGAGCAGACAATGGGCGGGTTTGTCAACAAACAACTTAGTGAATTCTATGAAAGCGTTGGAATCGACCATCAAAGAAGTGTTCCACGAACTCCTCAGCGAGCGGTGTAGTTGAAAGGCGAAATCGAACTCTTGTTGAAGCCGCTAGAACAATCTTGATTTACTCAAAGGTTCCAATGTTTCTACGGGGTGAAGCAATTGCCTTGCATGCTACACACAAAATCGTTCCACGATTCACACTTGTTCATGGAAAAACTCCATATGAACTTGTCCACAGAAAACCTAATCTCTCTTTCCTTCGTGTGTTTGGTGCATTGTGTTATCCAACTAATGAGGTCAAGACTTAGGCAAACTTAGGGCTAAAGGCGACATTGGAGTATTTGTAGGATATGCACCAAACAAAAGGATACGAATCTACAACAAAAGAACCGAAATATCATGGAAACAATTCACGTTCGTTTGATGGTGACCGGTCAAATGGCTCTGGACACTCCACTCGGGACCCGCACTTCAAAAGCAGTCCCATTGGTTCATCCCTTGTTCCAAACTCTTCTCAAGAAACTCCATATGTACCTCCATCGAAGATGATTTAAAGAAATTGTTTGATCCTATGTTTGATGGCTGTATGATTCAATTACTAATGAGGTGTTGATCCCTACAACGAGAGGATGCTCATATTCACGTGAATGAAGTCAATCCTCGGTCTCAATATCTTTAAGTCAAGAAGCACTGCTGCTTGATCCTTGATCTCATCAACAAATCATCATTCTTCAAATGTACATCATGGAAATGTTTACGGCATCAATGATGAAGTTAATCCCTTTGCTACTCACGAAGATGCTCCATTTGAAAACATATTTGCTCTGAATCATCATCGAACCATCTTCTTGAGGAGACATCGACTCGACTACCTCGGTCCCTCAACAAGCGCCACATGAACACCTCGGAAAATGGACTCACGATCATCCATTAGACAACATCATTGGAAATCCCTCTCGTCTGTATCAACCGGAAACAACTTGCAACCGATGCCTTATGGTGCTTCTTGACTCCGTACTATCTAAGATCGAACCAAAAGATGTTAAAACCGCCATGAATGAAGATAGGTGGTTCAATGCCATGCAAGATGAAATTCATGAGTTTGATCGACTTGATGTATGGGAGTTAGTACACACTCGAGGCGTGCTATGATTATTGCTCTTAAATGGATCTTCAAAGTGAAACTTGATGAGCATGGTGATGTGTTGAAGAACAAGGCTCGATTAGTTGCTAAAGGATACCGTCAAGAGGAGGTATTGACTTTGAAGAATCTTTTGCTCGGTTGCTCGAATCGAGGCAATCGAGAATCTTTCGGCTAATCTTGCTAGTAAGAACATGGTAGTCTATCGGATGGATGTGAAGGCGGCATTTACGAGCGGAGATCTTAAAAAGTCGTCTCGTCGGTAACTGAAGGATTTGTGAATCAAGAGCATCCTACTCACGTTTATCGTTTGAAGAAGGCTCTTTACGGTTTAAAGCAAGCTCGAGGGCATGGTATGATACCTTTGTCAAAGTTTCTTCTATCAACGGATTGACAAAGGAGCGTTGATCCTACATTGTTCACCGGGAAGTCGGGCAAACATTTAATTCATGTTCAAATTTATGTTGATGATATTATTTTGCCTCGGCGGACCCAATGGAATGTGATCGTTTTGAATGAAATGAGTTCAAAATTTCAAATGTCAATGATGGGACAAATGTCATTTTCTTGGGATTACAAATTTCACAAAGTCCGGAGGCATTTTCATAAATCAATCTAAATATACAGAGAGATCTTAAAGAAATTTGGATTTGATTCAAGTGACCTGTTGACACCCCATGATTGACCGAACCAAACTAGATGAGGACCACTCGGGGATCATGATTGACCAAGCGAAATATCGTAGTATGATTGGATCACGATGTACCTCACTTGCTAGTAGACCAGACATCTTGTTATTTGTTTGCATGTGTGCTAGATACGAGGCTAAGCCTACTAAAAAGCACCTTGAAGCGATTAAGCGGGTCTTCGGTATCTCAAGGAACCATCAATATGGGTCTTTGGTACCGAAGGACACCGGTATGTCACTAACGGCCTATCGAGATCTTGATCATGCGAGTTGTCAAGATACACGTCGAAATACGTGCGGAGGTGCTCGGTTTTGGGTGATAAGCTTGTGGTGGTCTTCAAAAAGCAAATGAGTACTTCTATTTCCTCTGAGGTGAATACATAGCCATGTCATCTGTTGTGCTCAAATCTTATGGATGAGATCTCGATTATCGACTATGGCTTTGAATTCAACAAAATCCTCTGTCTTGTGATAATAAAAGTGCTATTGCTCTCTCATGCAACAACGTTCAACACTCAAGAGCAAAGCATATCGACATTCGACATCATTTCATCGGGAACAAGTGGAAAAAGGTGTGGTGGAACTCTATTTTGTGAGGTGCGAATATCGGTTAGAGACATCTTCACCAAAGCTCTTCAAGAGAGCGTTTTGAGTTTATTCTTCACGTCTTGGCTTGAAAAGCCTTCAACGAAACACTCAAGCGTCTTGAGGAGGAAGGCGAGGAGTAAAGGTCTATCTTCATCTATCTCTTGTATATATCTATTGAAAATCAAAATACAAAATTATAAAACTTTCAAAATCAAATAGAAAAATATAAAACTTTCAAAATCCATAAAAATTTGAAAAATTGAAAAATCTTCAAAAATATTGTCATTTTGTCATGTTTCTCTCGATTCGATAATATCTACGGTCTTGATGTTGTCATTCAAAGAATGACACGGGACTTTAGATGTTGTTAATTTTTTTATAAAAAAAAAAAAAAAAAAAAAAAAAAAAAAAAAATCAAAAAATATTTTTGGGAGAAAGAAAACAATGGTTTATTGTCATTTCGAGCAATAACCGGTTTTAAAAGAAAAAACGAGCCATGCTTTATCATGTTTTCAAATTCCATGCTCGATTCTATAAACATTTATCTGCTTGAAAACTAAATGCTTTGAAAAATAACTCGGTCTCTATTTTTGATAATCATCGGGACTTATTTGTCAAAATCTCTATCTCTCGATCAACAACCTATGTCATTGATTGAGGGAGAATGATTTCAATTAAATTAAAAAGTTATTTGGCATTAAATTGTTTTCAAAAGATGTACATGCATGTTTTATCAATGGAGTTTAAAGTCTTAAAATCCGATCCTTATCGATTAAAGCGCTTTCATAATCAAGTCACAATTCTCCTTAAAAGCTTTCAAAATCAATTTAAATCTATAAGAGATCACAAATCTCAAATGATTTGATAATTGTGATCGGGGAGAATGTGTGATTTAAATTGGTTTAAGCGATAATTCGGTAAATGGTTTTATAAGGATGTACATCTTTGTCCTTCCACATGTGACAAAGCGATTTCAAATTTTCAATGCACATGTTGAGGGAGCATCTATCTTAAACCTATGATTTGAAGCGTGATCATTTATCTCAATGTGCGGGTTCCTCTAGTATGTGCAAAACTCTTTTCAAACCTCGAGGCACATATTGAGGGGAGCAAAATTATGAAAACCTCATCCTTCCGGAAATGCTTTATCTACTTGATTTGATTTGGGAAGTGATGTTGATATCTTTTAGAAAATGGTAATCAAAAAGTAAATTCTTCCTCTTGCCTCCGTGTGCAAAAGCGATTTCAAACATTTGATGCACATGTTGAGGGAGCACTTATTCTAAAAATATCAAAAACAATTCGGTACAAAATGTTTTGATAATATATCACAAGTATCGGATTGATTTTCAAATGGTTTTCAATTGGTTCCAATGGCGGATGAACAATACCAAATAGACCGACCAACTTTACTTTATATGCGGTGATATAAGGATGATAAGGTTAGGTATTGGTTCCATGATCCGCGAGCCGGAGGGATCTACCGAGGACAATCCACTAGTTAGTGTAGAAGTCCTTAGGTATGATGATAAAAGGAGAAAAGTGAGATATGGGAAGAGTGCGGATGAGATAGAGCAAGTCTTGGAACAAACCCAACAAGGTTCTTGCTATGAAGTCTCGGTAAGCTTGAAGGGTTGAAGAATTAAAAGAATTGAATGAGAAAGGGTGAAAACAAATAGCCCTCCATTTATTCAACCTTAGAGGCGAAACGGGTTCAATTCATATACTCTTGATGGTAACATCGGTATTGAAGACAAGGCGTCATGGACCCGGTGGCTGCTTGCACTTCAACTTTCCAAACCACTCAAGTTCCTCTTAAAGGACTTGTTTCATTCTCACGGGAACCGACATTATCTATCGACTTTCTCTTAGAGATTGTTGATATTGAAGAAGGAGACCCTCTCCTAGTCTCGACACGGGATCCAAATATGCACAAATTGAGTCTAGAGCCACGAGATCATCAATAAATCTCATTAGGACACTTTCAATGAAGACTCTCTGTTTCACACAATGTGGAAAGAGATTATATCTTGAGTCCTCGCATTATCCTTGTGGTATTGCGGAACATCGAGTGATGTGTATACATATTCACAATGAAGATGGAAAGCCTTACGGAGCCAACATCAAACAAGCTCTGGTAGGTGGCATGTGAGATCTATTATATGGATCAACCATGTGACAAGCGAGCAGAAACAATGGGGCGATTCAATCTCTTGAATCAATCTGGTTCGAGTTATGGATTGCGGATACCTTTGAAAAACCGGTCTTTGTGCTTAACAACTCTTTTCTTTAGCACATCGACCGTGTACTCATTTTCAAACCAAAAGGTGTTTTATGATTGATAATTGATTTTCAATAAAACCTTCGTTGTATTGCAAAAACAATTTCTATTGAGCAATACGATTGTTTTCAAATCTCTTTTCATCAATCGGTGGACTTAAAATTATTTGGTTCACTCACTCCGTGTTGTCTTCTTTGAGATGTTCGGTTTGAGAACGACTAGAAGCATTGCGAAACCACTGTCAAGGAAATTCTTGAATTATACGATCACGAGGCGGTACATGTCTTGATCAGCGGGGCCGTGGGCGTGTACCTCGATTCAGCGAAAGTGATCAAAGACACTTTCGTGCGATTTATTGCTAGCTTGTTGTATGCGGTACACCCGGCGTTTGCGGTGATCGAATGAAGCGGTCAATCCATAGCCGCATGCTCACTTAACACATTCATCTCAAAAGAAATCATGATTAGTGCATCAATGACTCGATATTTTCACTCCATGCTTACGCTTCTGCTGCGCCAATATCATGATTCAACAAATGCTTCCGCTACTCGATGAGAAGATATCATGATCCGAATGTGAGCATGTCGGTCCTAAAGTCACAACATCACATAATACCAACACCACAAAGGATGTCTCGAGAGATTTTTGATGGTGATGATCTCAAAGATGGCTCAAATTTATTATCACGTGGATCGGTAAAGACCTCCACTTGAAGTAACCAAACATGCAATGTGAAGAATCAATGACTACGAGCTTAGGAGCAAAGGACTACATCAAGAATGCAAGATCAATTGTTAATGTAATATCTATTTGTATTCAATGTAATTTTGGTACATGATTGAGGTGACCTCCTTAGGGAGATTGTTAGGAATTAGAAATTCCGGTATTAAAAGTCGGTCACCTCAGTATATGTAATCGTTAAGCTCGTAGTCGTAGTTCTTTTAAGTTAAGTAGTATTTAGTTAAGTAACACCGTGGAGGACAGACGGGTCTTTACCCTGTATGCACGATCCACGACCCGATGTGTGGCGATTTATGTAAGACTATAAATACTCTCTACCTCCCAAGGTAGAGTTGGAACTCATAATAATATCTTTCACTTTCTCTCACTAAGTTCCCTAAACCTCTAACTTTCTCTCTAGAACCTCATTCATCGCCACTTTGTGTTATGGTTTGATGTGTATGTGAAAACTAATATCTTGCATGTGTAATCTTATATATAGAATCCGAATTTTTTAGTTTTCAGTGTGTAGTCTTTTGGAGTAAAAACCTAAACCGAACCAAGGCTGTCTTGTACATTATTTTAGGGTTCCATACCCTATCTTACATCAAGATAAGTGTTTTACTTCATTAATTCAATTATGTCTTCAATTAATTGTGTGTATACTTGCATGTTTCCCATGTCTGGCTAATTTACTTGTGTGTTTGCTTAGGGAATATGAAACTTAATTATTGAATATTGATTGGTTGTCTCTTATCTTAATTGTTAATGATCTAGTATTGCGATAGATCATCCGTTGTGTAGTTAATGCTTGATTAATCTTTGTGAACCTTAGCTTATAGTACCTAGAGTCATTGTAGGCTAAACCATCCCAAGAGTACCTTAGTGTTAAGTTTATAAATCCTAGAGATTTTGTAGGCAATAACCTTTGGTAGTTTCAAGAGTTAGGGATAAACGCATACCTTACGACTTTAGACACACACGCGATTAAGAATAAGGGCGTGACAATTCAACCATCAATTGGAGATAATTAAGGAGTAATAAAACCTAAGTAAACACATCTTTAAATCATCATATGAGCACACAATAATTAGACATAGACTACATACACCTTAGATTAGATAATTAGGCGAGTAGAGTAATCGGTAGAAATACCAACCCCCAAATCCAATACCCGAGATTAGTACCTTTCCATTTCCTAAAAACATAAAAGATAAAAATAATCTTCCTCAACCCCAACCTTAGCGTAGTAACTTCTCACTAGCATTCCTATTCCCTGAGGCGATATCAATTCCGTGGCTTACCCTAATACTACACTACAGCGATTAGGTTCCTTTGCCTAGGGTGTTGAAAAACTTGCTCGATGAAAGGAAGTTCCTTTGACCCCGAGCGGCGTGTGGCGTTATCAAGTTTTAGGCGCATTGCGGGAATAGAATAGCTAGTTAGATTTCCACCTCGTTTAGGTTTCCTTGCTTGATTCCTATCAAGTAAGCATTTTTCCATTTTTTAGCTTTCTCGTAGTCTATCCCCTTCTTTGTGATTGTGTTCGTAAAACCCTTTTCATTTGTCGCTATGGCAAGTGAAGTTGCATTTGAATCATTAACAAATGAGGAACAATTAAATTCATGATTGGATTGCTTTTTATTGTTCTAATGAATTTGTGAGTGATCTTAGAGATATCCAAAAGGAGGCGGGTGTAAGGTTGGATGGATTTGATAAATTTTATGCTTGTGTGGCTTCTATTCAGCGATCGTTGTTAGAATCAACTCCTTTTAGTGAGACCCTCGGAAATTTTTAAGAAAAGCCTTCTAAGCATAAACCATCGGTACATCGCAACTTGAGGAAATGGATAAGGAGGATTTATCCAACCTTAGGCATCATGATCGAAAAGACCTAGTTTTTAAGAACATGGAACCTAAACCCGAACAAGATTGTGAGATGGCTATAGTTGAATTGCCTAGTTGCATGCGTGGGATAGATTTCACCAAAACATATGACACGCGTGAGGAATCCTTTAGGCAAATAGAACATAGTGATCAAATTTTTGAGAATGATTCTTCTAAATCGGACCAAGAATTTGAAATGGCTAAAGAAGGATTTGAGATACTTAGTAGTGTATTTGGGTTAGATCATACTAAAACACATGATGAACTTTTAGGAGATCTAGATATAATGGAGAATGAGGTGGAAACTCCAAGCCCTACCATCAGTTGAGGAACACACATCGCCTATAACTTACCGGAAGAAGTAGAAGAGGCGATAGGAACCCGATTGATATAGAACCTTTGGACCAAACGCCACTAGAGAATGTAGGTTTAGATGCTTGTTATCATGACCTCTCTCTTAGTCTAGGAAGTTCTAATTTTGATGAGCCGGAGCCTCGACCAAAACCTTACCCAATTTTCCGTCTTTAGATGTGAATCTTGGAATTGAATTAGCCCCAATCCACCCATCAAAATAAATAGTCCGGGTAGTTGCTGTGGAAAACTAGAAGGGGGTTGAATAGTTTTGCCGATTTAAAGTTGATTTCAAAAACTTTAGATTCGATATTATGTGAAATCGTATGGATGTTGAGAGCGTGTAGATCTAATGATAATGCAAGCAAATAAATAAAGTTAAGGGATAGAAATGACACAACCGATTTATAGTGGTTCGGCTACAAGGTCACCTTCCTTGCCCTACTCCACTCCCAGTCACCTACTCGAGAGTTCAAGCACTATGTCAACAAACTCCTTCACTTGGCGGAGAAGCCTTCAGCGTTGCTTACACTTTTTCGGTACAAAGCTGAATCCGAGTCCGTAGCACGGTGGACCAAACCAACACAACTATTACACAACAAATATGTGAAATATCAAATACAAGATCTTTGCTACGAAATCTTGCGGGTGACAAATCAATCAAGGACCCTTGCTTGGATGACTTGTAGAATGCTCGTGATCTCGCCTAGAGAAGGACCTATATGAGGATCACAAATAGAAAGAAAGAAGAACAACTCTCTAGATCAAGTGATCTATATGTTAGAAGAGAATGAGAGTGTATGAGAGATTTAGTAAGAAGAGGGTGAGTTAGAATGAAGAAATGGCTCTCTATTTATAGGCAAATTTCTTCATTGTTCCCGGATCCCTTCCACGAGGATCCGTCTAGTGTAATCTAGGGATCCGTGGGCGCTCCTCTTTGCCCATGGGTTTTTGGTTATGGGTCATGGGTTATGGGTTGGTCCATGGGTTATATCTAGATTCAATGTATCTAAGTATACATTGTATCAAGTCTCTTTGGGTATGGGTTAAGATCCATGGGTTATGGTCCATGGGTTATGATATTTACCCATCCTAATAAACTATTACAACAAATGCTTAATTACTACATTTTGTATTTAAATGGCTATATGTAAATGCTTTACAAAACTAACATGTATCCTTTATAATTATACTTAAGATAACATTATATTTGTTATCAACAAAACACAAAGAGATCGCAAAATATTAATAAGCGGTTTTACGGTTTATTTGTATTAACAATCTCCCCTTTTGTTGATGACAAAACATAATGTTATGATGAGTAAAACTTAAGAATAGATGTAAGTTTTGAAAGCCCTAAGTTTACTTCTTCTCCCCTTTTGTCGAAACAAAAGTTAACCCATGGAAGAAATAAACAAACTTCTAACTCCCCTTGACGGTAGCTCCCCTTGTTTGGGCGTCAAGTGAAGAAAAATAAAATCCTACAAAAGAAAGGTTAGTAACATGCTTATATAATCTTGTGGTTGCGAGAATCAAGATTGGGAGCCAAGGTATGTAAACAAGGCCTTGTAATAAAACAACAAATTGTAGTGGTATGTATGCCACTTACAAGCATGTAAAAATAAGAACAAGACTTGTTCTTGAAAAATGACTTCAAAATAATACTTAAAAGTAGAAAAGTAGTAGTAGTGATTCCTTCCATGCTTGCATAAGGTTATGGATGGAGGTTTTGATGAGTAATGGTATTGATGCGATCAAGGATGAGGTTGAGTATGAAACGCATTTCTTCCCTAACTTCTATTGCAATTTCCTAGTGGATTGGCAATGTTCACAATGTAAATGATGTGGGTGATGAGTGCGGAAGTTTTCGGGTTGTTTTGATTTGAGTTATCACGGAAGTTGTGGTGGAAAAATAGGAAAATATGGATCAATATCCGGAATGTTAGTAAATGGTGGTGGAAAAGAACCTAGATGTTCTTGTGATGTGATGGGAGCTAATGGTGGTGATGTTTCAAGATCTTGAAATATAGTATTTGGAGATGTGGGGGTGTTGAAAAGACTAATTCTTTTCTTTAGGTTGATTAGATCTTGTTGGAGTCTTAAGGAGTTCCAAAGAGTTATTTTAGGTGGTGATGAAGTTGGTGTACTTGTTGGTGATGAGGGTGGTGCTATAATGGAAGCATCTTGTGGTGAGTTATTTGTTGAGGATGAATCATTTGAGGTTGGTTTTGCTAAACAACAAGATCGGATACTAATCCGTGCGGATATCCTAGCATTTGATTGTGGTATTTTGGATGGTGGAAGTACAAAGGTTTGGATATCATGATTGTTTGTACTAGATGATTCTCTAAAGGGTTTTGGATGACATGATGAAGTGTGTTTGTGAGAAGGAGATGGAGTATGCAAGCATTTTGGGAGTTATATATATAGAAAAACAAAACATTGTAATGAATGCTTGACCCAAATGTGGATTAAAATCTAATGATTAGATATGAATTCAAGGCATGTGATCATGAGAACACAAGCATTAAAGAGCATACTCCCAAAATGAAGCAAATGTGGATTTTTCATCCAAAGTGAAAAAAATAGAAGTTGAAAACGACTTACATTTACACGGATCCCACGGATCCTTCCTTGAGGATCCGTCCGGCATGAATTTGGGATCCGTGGGTCAGTGATTCGAGCGACACAAAATTTTCTTTTGGAAACATTTTTGCCTATTGTGTGCCTATATGCAAACTATTTGGAGTTGCGGTTTTCTCGACCTCTAAAAAGAAAAGGAAAATAACTAGAGAAAATAAATCCTAATTGAGATAACCCGAAAACACACATTTGGTACATAAGTACGTAATATTGTGTTATCAATGCTCTAATTCATTTTGCTTAAATGAATGTGCCAAAACACATATTAGTTATATGTTCCTTTAGCATTCAAAAGACATGAGATGCAATGAAAGCGGGTTTTACTTTGTATTAATAATGAAAAGCGATTTGTCCTAGGCGTGAGAAATTGCTTTTGTGAAATTGATACGGAAGGTATCATTCTTTTAGAAAACATTTTGAAAGGAGATTTTCTTTAAAAATGTGTATGTAGTTATGTGAAAAAAAATTATAAATGGAAGACTTATCTTGGGTTTTGAAAATTCCGTATTGTTTGTGAGTTGTGCGTGAAATAGAAATCCTAGACTCGGAAAGAAGAAGGCTAGTGTTTACATACCTTGTAGAGTCAATTAAGTTATGGCGTTTGTTCCATTAGACCAAGACCAAGGCAAGTAGGTTGAATTGTTCCGCTTCAGCGGTTTGGTGAGGGCGTCGGCTATGTTGTCTTCGGATGCAACCTTCTCAATAGAGATGTTCCCCTTTTGAACATTGTCTCTTAGGAAGTGATGACGAATCTCTATATGCTTTGTGCGAGAATGTAATACGGATTCTTGCTTAAGTCGATTGCACCTTTGTTGTCACATAGGATGGCTATGTCGCTTAGATGGATGTCGTAGTCTACTAACGCTTGTTTCATCCATAGTGCTTGTTGGCATGCTTTGCCGCGGAGGCGTACTCGGCCGGTTGTTGATATTGCAAGTGCCGTTTGTTTCTTAGAAAACCATGATGTTAAACAACATCCCATAAAAGTACATACCCACTTGTACTTTTCTATCAACGTAATCACTGCATGGTCGAATCTGCATATACAATTGTTTCTACTCCGTGCCCTTAGGATACCATAATCCTAATTGTGTTGTACCTTAATATATCTAAATATTCTTTTACGGCTTCTAGGTGTGATATTTTAGGGTCTTCTTGAAACCTAGCACATAAGCAAACACTAAACATGATATCAAGCCTACTTGCCGTGAGGTAGAAGGCTACCTATCATGCCACGATATTTAGTATTATCAGCGGATTCTCCGTCCTCGTCTTTTATGAGTTTGGTGTCGGATGACATTGGAGTCTAATTGGTTTTGACTCTTCTAGACCGAATTTCTTTAACATCTCCTTGATGTATTTAGATTGATTAAAGAAGATACCATCTTCTACTTGTTTTATTTGTAGACCAAGAAAGAAACTAAGTTCTCCCATCATACTCATCTCGAACTCGTCATGCATGATTTTAGAGAAATCATCACACATGTCTTGACAAGTGGATCCGAATATAATATCATCTACATATATTTGTACTATGATTATATGTGACTCTCTTTTCTTAGTAAAAGTGTGTTGTCAACTAACCCCATGGTGTAGTTGTGTTTAACTAGAAATGACTTGAGTCTATCATACCAAGCTTTTGGAGCTTGTTTAAGACCGTAAAGGGCTTTCTTTAATTTATACACATGTTTGGGTTTTCAAAATCAATGAAGCTTGGAGGTTGAGCTACATATACTTCTTCATTTATGACACCATTTAGAAAAGCGCTTTTGACATCCATTTGATAAAGCTTTAGATCATTAGCACAAGCATCGCAAGAAGTATTCTTATAGACTCTAATCTAGCCACGGGGCATAGGTCTCATCAAAGTCTATTCCTCTTGTTGGTTATACCCTTGAGCAACGAGTCTAGCCTTGTTCCTAGACACTACTCCGTTTGCATCTAATTTGTTTTATAAACCCATTTGGTTCCTATTATGGTTTGATTACTAGGTGGAGGACAAGTGTCCAAACATCATTAGAAACAAATTGATTTAGTTCTTCTTGCATAGCCATTACCCAACTTTCATCTTTTATGGCTTCTTGTGTATTCTTAGGTTCTAAGGTTGAAGCGAAACAAAACAAGCTACTTTGGTTTTGAACTTGAGACCTTAATGTTCGTTCGTTTAGTTTTCCTATGACTTTATCTACGGGGTGATCTTTGGACTCTTTAATGTTTACTATTTTATCACTTAGAGGTTCTTCTTCTTCACTTATCTTTTCTTTATTACTATGGCTTCACTTTCTATAATCTCGTCATCGACAAGAGGTGGAGAGGGTTTGGGTGGACTTTCATCAAATTTTATATTTAATGACTCTTCTACCTTCATTGATTCTTTGTTTAATATAGGCGTAAGCTTTGCTATTTGGCGAATAACCTAAAAGATACCTTCGGTTGATTTAGGATCAAATTTTGTAAGGTAATCTTTAGTGTTAAGAATAAAACATTTACTACCAAAGACTCTAAGGTGATTTAACGTAGGCTTTTGCCTCGAAATAACTCATATGGAGTTTTTCCTAAGATTGGTCTAATCAAGACTCGATTGAGTATATCGTTGAAGTATCAACGGCATTACACCAAAACTTTTGAGGTATGGATTGTTCATTAAGCATGGTTCGACTCATTTCTTGTAGAGTTCTATTCTTTCTTTCTACTACCCCATTCGATTGTGGAGTGCGTGGGCCGAGAAGTTGTGAGTAATACCATTAGCGTCACAAAAGCTCGGTGCACTTCATTATCGAATTCCTACCATGATCCGTCCTAATAGACACTATGGGTCTTCTAGTTGTCTTTGGATCTTTTGCTTAATATTTCAAAATAGTTAAAGGTTTCGTTTTGTTCTTTAAAATTTTGTCCAAGTATACCTAGAGTAGTCATCCACTATTACCAAAGTATAGTAGTTGCCTCCATAACTTTGGATAGCGGATGGACCAAATAAATCCATATGTAGTAATTCTAGACACCTAGTTGTGGACACCATGTTTTTAGCTTTATGACTCGAATGAGCTTGTTTTCCTATATTACAAGCATCACAAAATGATGTTCATATTTTAACTTAGGTAGATCTCTTACTAGATCTTTGGATGATAGCGATTGAAGAAGTCGCATGTTGGCGTGACCCAATCTTGATGCCATAAGGTCAAGTATCATCCATAGAGGTAAGACATAGTTTGTCTTTAGGTTCATTACCGATTTTAATGACATAGACTCCATGTTTCCTAATTCCTCTTCCTATGGTTATGCCATTTTAAGTATCTTACTACGGTTTTGGTAAAAGTACATTGCACTTTTTATCACATATTTGTCCTATACTTAAGAGATTAAAGTTTAGGTTTTCTCGTGACACACATCGTTAATGGTTAGAGATTTGTTAGAGATCGTACCTTTACCGATGATTCTACTTTGCTATTTCCAAACACCACATTACCTCCATTGAAGGATTCATATGTGGAGAATAGATCCTATTGCGGTCATGTGCCTCGTGCACCGCTATCCTTGACCCATTCATCGGGGTCTAGGTCGACCTTTAAGCACACCTCGTCGTTTGCCATGAGACAAATTTCTTCGTCTTCCTCGTCGCTCATTTCCCATGTTCCGCTCACGAGCGCCTTTTGATCATCCCGTTTGGGACACTTACTAATAAAGTGGTTTGGGTCCCCACATTTAAAGCAAATCGATCATCCTTTGGCTTCGTCCTCTTTGCTTTTCGAAAGCCTTTCTTATCGTCATACGGTTGTTTGGCGTATCTACCCTTTCTTTAAAGAACTTTTTAAAGTCCCTTACCGCCATAGCGTACTCTTCGTCGTCACTACTCGAAGATGAGTTCTCCTCATCGCTCGAAGCCTTTTTGGCTTTAAGGGCAAGAGATTTGTGTTTCTCTTTCACCTTTGAGGCTTGAATCTTTAGCAAGGACAAGCTCGTAGACTTTTAGGTTGCCTATGAGTTCATCGAGGGTGAGGATTGTCAAATCTTTTGACTCTTGATTGTCGTCACCTTGGATCTCCACTTGATGGAAGTGCCCTTAGATATCTCCTAACATGGTTACGGCTAGAAAAGGATTCATCAAGTGCTTGTAAAGATGTAATAATAGTATTAAAGTTAGCAAATGAATGATCTATAGTTTCCTCATCCGATATTGAAAATTGTTCATATTGTTGAACAAATAAATCAATTTTATTATTTTTAACTTGTTGGTTGCCTTGATGAGTTACAACTAAAGAATTCCAAATTTCTTTAGAGGTTTTAAGCATAGAAATTCTTTGAATTCCTTTTCGGTAAAGCATTATATAAAACCATTTTTGCTTCACTATTTTTAGAAAGCTTTTCTTCATTTCATCATTTAGTTTATCATGAGGTATGTGAACTAAATTTCCTTTATCATCATTTGAGGTAGCCTCAAAATCACCTTCAACAATAATGTACCAAAGATCAATATCTTTAGACTTCACATATGTTTGAATCTATTTTTCCAATATATAAAACCATTAGTTTCAAGTAGTGGTGGTCGTTGCATAGATTGCCCTTCCTTATAATTTTCGGAACCCATAGTGATCGAAAAGTTTTAAAATACAATTTTATTTTAAAACTTTTATAAACTTAGCTCTTGATGCCAATTGTGGAAAACTAGAAGGGGGTTGAATAGTTTTGCCGATTTAAAGTTGATTTCAAAAACTTTAGATTCGATATTATGTGAAATCGTATGGATGTTGAGCGTGTAGATCTAATGATAATGCAAGCAAATAAATAAAGTTAAGGGATAGAAATGACACAACCGATTTATAGTGGTTCGGCTACAAGGTCACCTTCCTTGCCCTACTCCACTCCCGAGTCACCTACTCGAGAGTTCAAGCACTATGTCAACAAACTCCTTCACTTGGCGGAGAAGCCTCACAGCGTTGCTTACACTTTTTCGGTACAAAGCTAGATACCGAGTCCGTAGCACGGTGGACCAAACCAACACAACTATTACACAACAAATATGTGAAATATCAAATACAAGATCTTTGCTCTGAAATCTTGCGGGTGACAAATCAATCAAGGACCCTTGCTTGGATGACTTGTAGAATGCTCGTGATCTCGCCTTAGAGAAGGACCTATATGAGGATCACAAATAGAAAGAAAGAAGAACAACTCTCTAGATCAAGTGATCTATATGTTAGAAGAGAATGAGAGTGTATGAGAGATTTAGTAAGAAGAGGGTGAGTTAGAATGAAGAAATGGCTCTCATTTATAGGCAAATTTCTTCTTTGTTCCCACGGATCCCACGGATCCCTTCCCTGAGGATCCGTCTAGTGTAATCCTAGGGATCCGTGGAACGCTCCTCTTTGCCCATGGGTTTTTGGTTATGGGTCATGGGTTATGGGTTGGTCCATGGGTTATATCTAGATTCAATGTATCTAAGTATACATTGTATCAAGTCTCTTTGGGTATGGGTTAAGATCCATGGGTTATGGTCCATGGGTTATGATATTTACCCATCCTAATAAACTATTACAACAAATGCTTAATTACTACATTTTGTATTTAAATGGCTATATGTAAATGCTTTACAAAACTAACATGTATCCTTTATAATTATACTTAAGATAACATTATATTTGTTATCAACAAAACACAAAGAGATCGCAAAATATTAATAAGCGGTTTTACGGTTTATTTGTATTAACAACTTTTTTACCTTCCATTATCATAACTTTGATACTTTCGGGAACATTGGGGACAATGTTCGGTTTAAGTGTAGGAGGAAAATAAAATGGGAACTTTGAAACTATGCTTATCTTGACTATTTGCTTTGTCCAAATTGCATTTGCGTAATAAACCATGAGAAAATGTCGGTTAGGGTAATTTTGGCACCAAATTTTCAATTTTCATGACATATAGGAGTGGGCCATTAGTCTTAATAAAGCGCCTCATGAATAGGAAGTTATATGACTAGCACAAAACCTTTACCACTTAAATTCCACCCAAAATGTGGGATCGCCCTTAGATTAGTAGGAATTAAAGCATTCATCTTTAATGCTTAGAGTGTGAACCGGTAGTATAATAGATTCTAGAACTTGTTTTGTGATGCATCCCGAGATCGCTAGTAAGACTACACTTGTGTAGTTAGGATTAACTAAATGATAAGAGGCATTAGGATAACCCTTGTTTGATACCCGTAATATAATTACTTCTTCCACATCGGTTGAGTAATTCCCCACACCTTTGCGTTGTACTCATCTTTAGTATACGATACCCTAGTTAACCCTCGAGCCTATCATTTTCGCGGTTCTTGTGATGTTTCGGTTTCCGAATATCAATGAAGAGCATTGTTTACACCCCACCCCAAATGTACACCCAAATCGCCTTAGCCTACCTTGTATGCACTCACTTTTAGTGCATTATTGTTATCACACTAAACCTTTAGTTCAATTATCTTATTGCTTGCATAAGTTGCTAAGTCGAGTCATATCCTTTGTACACAGTTTTGGGACTATTGGGACTCATGGGAAAAGTTAAATTTTATGAGATAACGAGAAGGGAACGTTAAATTCAAATTTCCTTTATTTGCATAATAATGTACTTTTGATCTTTTCAATTCGGGTCAAATTAGTGTTAGAATAATAAAAACTCAAGTGTAGGGATGTGCCTATAAATCCCTATCATTTTGATGTTATCATAGAGGATGGTAGAGTAAAAGTGTATGAAAAAAAAATTGAAAAAAAATAGAAAAAAGAAAAAGAAAAAAATAGAGTGTTGAAAAAAAAAACATACGGGATACCATCCTACATCTATCTTTCAATTTATGTTTGTTTGTTTCAGTTATCTAGAGTTTAGAGTGTCGAGTCTTGGCTTAGCAACGCCATTCTTCGCATGCTTGTAACATAAAGATTTTTGACTTGCCACCACTAAATAGCCTATCCCACCAAACCCTTTGTTTCCCTACCGTAAGCCTATCATTACAACCCTTTAAAAGACCTCTTGGATAGTCTTTCCTAGGTGCTTACGCCAAAGAGATGGAGGTTTGATCTAGTCTCAAGCCAATGGTAATCTATGTACTAGGACCGGTTAATGAGTGTTTATTTTCCATTTCCAACTTGTTATATTTCATATACACGAGAGATGTGAGTATCCAAACACCCTATGTGAGGTGCTATTATGTAATTCCGTGCTTGTAATGACTTTCGCGGGCTTATATGTGTTGTGAATCGTTCTAAACTAATGCTTCATGACCTCTAACTTATAAATTGATTGGTAAAAGCACATTTGCTTGAGGACAAGCAAATACCAAGTGTAGGGATATTTGATAAGGTTTTAAATGTACCTTTTGAGGGTCGTTTAAGCCCTTATTTGATCACTTTGTATCCGTTATTACTTAATATCGTTCATTTCACTTTTAGGTATCTTGAAGGCAAAATGTGGAATGACACTTATTCGGACGAAAAGCGCGAATATCTGAAGAAAATGGCCAAAGTCAAGATTCGAGACACTCAGTCATTAAACCGAAGGTGACGGCGTCGGTGTTATCTGCGACGCCGTCGGACAACTTTGTGACGGCTCAAGAGCCAAATTTCTCATTTACAAGTGACGGCTTCGGGTTTTAAAAGAGTAGGCGTCGCAACTCGGACGACCTAGATTTAATCCGACGACGTCGAGACCGAAGGGACGGCATCACAAGCATAAGGTGACGCCGTCACAAGACTAACGTGGCCAAGAGCGAAACCCTAATATCGGCGACCCGGCGTCACAAATCAAAGGGTGACGCGCCGCATGTGTAATCTTATATATAGAATCCGAATTTTTAGTTTTCGGTGTGTAGTCTTTTGGAGTAAAACCTAAACCGAACTAAGGTTGTCTTGTACAAGATTTTAGGGTTCCATACCTATCTTACATCAAGATAAGTGTTTTACTTCATTAATTCAATTATGTCTTCAATTAATTGTATGTATGCTTGCATGTTTCCCATGTCCAGCTAATTTACTTGTGTGTTTGCTTGGGGAATATGAAACTTAATTATTGAATATTGATTGGTTGTCTCTTATTTTAATTGTTAATGATCTAGTATTGCGATAGATCATCCGTTGTGTAGTTAATGCTTGATTAATCTTTGTGAACCTTAGCTTATAGTACCTAGAGTCATTGTAGGCTAAACCATTCGAAGAGTACCTTAGTGTTAAGTTTATAAATTCTAGAGATTTTATAGGCAATAACCTTTGGTAGTTTCAAAGAGTTAGGTATAAACGCATACCTTACGACTTTAGACATACAACGCGATTAAGAATAAGGACGTGACAATTCAACCATCAATAGGAGATAATTAAGGAGTAATAAAACCTAAGTAAACACATCTTTAAATCATCATACGAGCACACAATAATTAGACATAGACTACATACACCTTAGATTAGATAATTAGGCGAGTAGAGTAATCGGTAGAAATACCAACCCCAAATCTAATACCCGAGATTCGTACCTTTCCATTTCCTAAAACATAAAAAGATAAAAATAATCTTCCTCAACCCCAACCTTAGCGTAGTAACTCTCACTAGCATTCCTATTCCCCAGAGAACGATATCAATTCCGTGGCTTACCCTAATACTACACTACAACGATTAGGTTCAACGCCTAGGGTGTTGAAAAACTTGCTCGACGAAAAGGAAGTTCCTTTGACCCCGAACGACGCGTGTAGCGTTATCATGCATTTTAGGTTTAGAAGTTCTGGGATCTGAACTACTTGAAGGCACATTGAAGCTTACATGCTTAACTTTAGGCACTTAGTGAGAAAGATTGGCATTCTTAAAATCAGGCATAGAACAAGGCACAACTATTTTATCCTTCTTACCATCGGATTTAGGGCATGTTGCTCTTAAGCATTCTAACAGCTCTTGAGATCGTTTGGCCTGAATGCAAGCAAACCTAATTTCTCTATCAAGTGGCTTATTTATGAAATCCTCTTCTACAATCTCACGGAGACATTCTAGACTATCCTTAAGGTGAGCGAAATAGTTATGAAACACAAGTTCGTTATTTCTAAGATGAGGAGGAATGTATTTACTTGATTCTGATATATTTAGAGTGCAGATGACTTTGATGCAACATTCTCATTGAAGACAAGTGGCATTTTCCCTTTTACGACTCCTCGATTCTCAATTTCCTTTGTAAAGATGTTATTTTTCGTTGTTCTTGTCACGAGTGACTTTCATTGAATCATATAACTCTTTAAAGTGTCGTTTCACTTTTCATTTTCTTCAGAAAACTCTCATTTTCCTTTTGCAAAACATTAACCAAGTTTTGAAGATGAGAAGTTTGAGAACACCGAGAATCTAAAGGAGGAGGCACTTGGGAACCCAGTCACATTGTTCTTTTCACCCTTTAATTGTGAAATTTGGACTTTCAACTTTCTCGATCGTGTTACAGGTGAGCATGAATCTGTTCATCCGCTTTTTATTTCAAAAGTGCATCAAACTCGGAACATTTGAGGATGTCTTGATGTTTGAGGTTTTGACATTTTCTTTGAGATGTTGATATTTTAGTTGCAAATCAAAATGTTCAACTTCTAGTTTAGAAAGATGTTTAACAAATTATCATGATCATCCCGATCAATTTTCTCATTTAGTTACGAGTTTTTGTTTTCAAGCTCAATGACACGATCATGGGAAACTTTCAAAGCAGCTGTTAATTCATGAAATTGAGAAGCGATAATTGAATGCTTAGTAACAATATAAAACACATCTTGAGCCACACAGCTCAATATTAAGTTTTCATTTAAGATATGCAGATTCTTCCTTTCAATTTCATTATATTTGAGTTCTTGTTCATAATCATTGACCTCAACAATCATTGCATCAAATTCCTTTTCCATTTCTTTAATATCTGAGTCTATCTGCTTTTGAAAACTCTCAAATTGACCTTTTAATTTTTTAAAGAAAGGCATGACCTCAGTTAAATAGCATTCTTTAGTTTGCTCAAAACCCTCTCCCTTGATTATCCCAGAGGTGTGATTCTTTTCTTACATGTCTTCAAAATCAACAAATAGTTGATAAACAACATCTGGTGATTAAGGTCTTGCTCTTAGTGGGAATAGATCTAGGAACTAAATGCATTGGTGTATTCGGAGGATACATGATTGCGAGAGGCATTTACCTAAGAGGAGTGTTTGTTTTAACAAGTGCATTAGCTTTTGCATATCTATGTCCTTTTTCCAAAAACTTGTTCGGGTTAATAGAGTTTGAGGCTTAACTGCATTGGAAATCCAATTTTCTTTAGTGTAATCATGGGGTTTGAGCGTTATGTTTTCTTTTCACACTTAGGATCTTTTAGCTTCTTATTCATTTTCTCCCTAGTGACTTCATCTAATTGTCTATCTTCCTCACTCAACAAGAACTAGGTTTACGCCAGGCTTAAGGATTTCATCACCATCATATATTACCTTGTGAGCTTTCAGCCACTTTACCATATTCGAGATTGGGTTCCTTTACGAGGGGAATGCTATGCTTATCGCTGAGAACTCTGTTAATACAAATAAGCCGTAAAAACGTTTATTTATATTTTACGATCTTCTAATGTTTTGTCGATAACAAACGTAAAATCATTTTAACGAAACAAATAAAATACGTAAATGGTTTGAACTAATAGTTTCTAACATATTCACATTTCCACATAAAAGACTAAAACAAGTATAAAAGCTTTTATGATTTAATATTACATATGTACAACAACTAGTGTTTACATATTTGGGTAAATTATACACATAACTAGTATGTAGTATATTGGGTAATATAAATGGGTAGAAACTTAAGTATCATAACCCATTGGGCAAATACATTGAATGTAATTGGGTACAACCCAAAGCCCATGACCCATGGAGCTTGACCCATAACCCATTGCATGACATCATGCTTATATCATACATGGATAATATCCATAACCCATGGATCAACCCATACCCAAGTGACTAAGTGCATTGCACTCAAGAGATACATTGTATCTAGCCAAAGATCCATGGATCAACCCATGACCCATGACCCATAACCAAAATACCCATGGGTAAGGGAGGGGCGTCCACGGATCCCTAGCTTTACGCTAGACGGATCCCTTGTGGAAGGATCCGTGGGATCCGGGAACGATGAGATTTTTCCTCTATAAATAGTGAGCCATTTCTTCATTATTATTTACCCTTTCTAACATACTTTCCCCAGAGATGAAAACTCTCTAACCTCGGATCCAAGAGATCTATGTTTGTAGTTTTGTTTTGTGTGATCTTCTAGGTTCCTCTTAAAGGCGAGATCACCACCTTTGAAGTCGAGCAAGCTCAAGTCCATGAGTTGCCATGCTTCCTCATCATCAAGACTACTGAAGTCTTCTTGTTGATGATTGTTTATCTTTTCCTAAGAAGTGTTGAAGACATTTGTGAAAGGTGTCTCAAGTGTCAAGACGAAGATATTAGTGAAGGGTATCTATCGTCCACATCATTAGCACTTGTGGTAGGTGCTTAGAAGTCAAGACAAGAAGCATTAGTGATAGGTGCTTAGAAGTCAAGACAAGAAGCATTAGTGATAGGTGCTTAGAAGTCAAGACACAAGACATTAGTGAAGGGTGTCTTGAAGATCTAGTTAAAGGCATTAGTGAAAGGTGCCTTAGATGTACATTCGATATGGTGCGTTTCGATGTACAAGATAGATTAGTACTAGATCCAAGGATATTGATATCCTTGATGATGTTGTAGAAAGGAGTTGATCTCCTTTGGGATTAGGTGTTGGTGCAGTGTTGGGTAGTAGTTCCTCCATTGCAATGGAACTAGGTGCTTAGCCTAGTACCTAATAAAGGGTAGGCGACGTTGTGTAGGTGTGGTTCACCTTGGTGTGAAAGAACTAGGTACTTAGCCTAGTACCTTATAAAGGGTAGGCGACGTTGTGTAGGTGTGGTTCACCTTGGAGTGAAAGAACCCGGTGGTTAGCCTAGCACCGGAAAAAAGGGTAGGCGACGTTGTGAAGGCTTCTCCGCCATAAGGAGATTGGTGTAGTGATTACGAACTCTCGAGTAGGTGACTCGGGGAGTGGAGTAGGGCAAGGAAGGTGTCCTTGTAGCCGAACCACTATAAATACTCGCGTTGTGGTTTTGTGCTTCTTACTCTTATATTTTCATTACATACCTTTATATGCTTGTTTTTCAACATCTAACACACACGTCCAAATAGATTGACATAAGTCAATCTAAATAGTTTAAAAGGAAGTTTTAATTGGCAAAACTATTCAACCCCCCCCCCCTTCTAGTTTTCCACAATTGGTATCAGAGCTTCATTACCAAGTTTCCTAAAGTATATTGTACTTTAAAAACTTGATACGATCCATGGTTAATTGAAAACTACAAAGAAAGTTTTTCATAAAAACAAACACCATGTCTTTTAAAACTATTTGTTTAGATGTTGATTTGATAACAACATTTTTTTTTATTTCACTGTTTCATTTAATTGCACTAATCCTCTTTGTCATGTTGATTAGTCAAAGCTCACATCTACCAAGCCATAGTATTTGCTTGATAATAAAGATTACCTTCCCTAAGAAGGTAACTTAAGCATAAAGGAGCTGGAATTGTCTTCGACACTTGTTGTGTCATTTGTAAAGACATTCTAAGTGCATTTGAGGTATGACTTTCCACTTATCTCTAAATGATATTAGTTTAATAAAGAAGTGTGATTACTTAGGTATTTACTTGAGTAGATTTCGTGTATACACATGTTTTACATGTAGCTTCATTAGGAAGTTTTTTCTCACATATGTGTCACTCTTTCGTCTAAAAATCATGGTTTATAAAATTTGTGTTTTGTCTCATTTAATCCAAAAATCATATCTTTAAAATAATAAAACAAAACACAAATCTCAAAAATTCCTCCTTCCCCATAAATAAACCCACCGTCTTCCACTCAATCAAATCATCACTTTTTTAAATCTTCCAATTTCAAAAATTTCCTCTCATTCAAAACTTCATCTTCCTCTCCATTTCATCCCAACCGAAACCAAGAAGGATCATCTTCAACATGGTTTACATCGCCCTCATGCTCATCGTCTTAACACTCATCGCACTTGTGTTCCCTATGATGAAGTTCACATACAGAGACATTTACTTTGTGTTGTTAATCTACATTGGGGTTATATACCCAATCCTTTGTATCATTCTAAGTATTAAAATGAAATATTATTAATAGTCTAGTTTATCTAGGTTATTATTATCATAATGTGTTTGTCATTTCTTTTGTTTCATATGTTTCGTACTCTTTCGTGATACATTATAAGTCATGTATGCATGCTAAAATAAAATGTAGACTAAATCACATATCTTGGTACAAAACTGTAAAACCTATGTTTTTATCAAATTTGTTTTCTGTTACTACAGATCTACGGATCCCGGAAGATATACTAGCCAGATCCCTTTTTTTTAAAGGAATCGTGGGATCCGTCCTACTGGAAAACAGTTTTCATGCAAAATAAAACCACTTTCTCTCTAAAAGAAATATTCTACTAGAATGTCAAAACCATAAGTGAGTTAAGTGTCATTGTTGTTAAAAACCATTGTTAATAAAAATCTAGTAAAAACATTAGATAATCATAAGTTGAACACAAACATCACTTTCTTTTAACTCTTCATTTCTATAGGTTCAATTATGACGCATGAATATGAGTTTGATTTTTCACTCACTAGCGTCTACTCTCCGAACATCTCCCTTGAACCCAACACACGGCATTCATGTCCGTGGGTTCAATAACCTCGAAACCGCTACTTCCACGAAGGACGTATTGTAACACCTCTCTATAATTCAAAGAAGGTATCAATACCTCCTTCCGAGCCATAGGACTAGAATGTCTTCTTGAAATCAACGAGAAGATATGTCCAAGGTTCATAATGGAATTCTTCCGTCAAGTTGAACTCGTTCGTAACGAGGATCGATCTCTATCTCTTTGGTTTTATATCAAAAACAAAAAGTTCACTTTAACCCTTGGGCATTTTGCTCACATCCTCCGAATTTCAAATCATGGACAATGTGCTTTCACCGAAGATTGGTCACTTGATTCTCTCTTCAACTTTCGTGAAGAAAATAGTCCATATTGTTCTCACATACCCTCCCGGAAGACTTACATAGCATAATATGCAAACCTCGACCATATTACTCGACCCAAACATTATCTTCACACGGGACATCCGAGGAAGAGTACAAGCCCCTTGCACTCATCCTACGTGAAAATGTTTGGAGTCTTAGAAATCGAGAAATCCTTCGCTTGTTGTGCTCACATATTGTATTGTTTGCTAACACAACAACCATACAATCTCGCCTACTTCTTCGCAAGGTAATTGTAAATCTTCAAGGCTCTAAGAATAAACTCATCCCTTATGGAATGTTCTTGACACGCCTCTATCATAACGTTATGCACTTTCATCCTCAATTTCAAAGTCCGTTGTACGTACTTGTGAACAAGATGATGGAACCGCTAAACATATCTCTCATGAAGACTTTCTTCATTCTTGATTCCACCAACACTCATCAACAACATGATGATCCTCCTAGCGAAAACACTCAAGGAACCTAGTAGTACTTCAAATAGGATCAATCCTCTTGTACTCGTGCTTCATCAATGTAATCCTATTTCCTTTGTGAAATAAAACATCTTACATTTGATATCTTAGTGTTAGAATCCCTTTAAACTAAACTTGGAATATAATGCATTGTCAAGATCATTGCATACCTTTAGTAAAGGTTCTCACGAGCGAGATGGACGGATCCCAAAGTTTGTGCTAGATGGATCCCACACTTAGGGAACCGTGGGATCCAAGCAAGCAGAAAATGCAATTGCAAGCATTGTATTTCAAACATATCCTTAGAACACCTCAAACTAAGCCAAACATAATGTCTTAAGGCAAATTAAGTCCTTATCAAGTTAAGTAGATCCTTCCTACTCACACTCAACTCACCTAGATCATACTCAAAATGCGTTTTCACTTAAACCCATTACTCTTCCGCTCTCTAGATCACTCATCATTCTCACATGATCCCTCACATCTAGTCTTAGAAATCTCTCGATTTGGCAAAATTGATCATAAATCATCCTTACCTCAAAATTGATCAGAGTTGATCAAATTATAGTTTTCCCATCTCAAAGCCTTTAGGATATTTTCCAAAACACTATCATTTGTCACAACCTGATCTCTAGGATCATTTAGCTTCAATTGACACTCTCATCTTTAGTGTCATCCTTGCTCATTCATTGGTACTCATGAAAGTTCCAAATCCTTCCATAAAAGGCAATCATTAGCTACATCACTCATTACCATCATGTACTTAAGCACCCCTTCATTTAAGACACTTAGGAGGACTGAAACACTCAAGGTGATATAGATCTTAGATCTTAGAAACATCATTTCTACTCTTTCATAGCTCACGAGAGTGGATCCCTAGGATTAGCCTAGACGGATCCCTATGAGGAGGAACCGTGGGATCCGGATGACAGTCTATGTCAAATCTTGCTAAAACAATCATTTCAACTCATCTTTCTAACTCAAACACTCCATCTCATCTTAAATGAGTTCCTTGATCAGTACAAACTCAAGTAGAATCTTGTGCATGTTAATCATCACATTCCAATGAATCTTAGTGGCTTAAGGCTTAAATGCACTTGCCAAATCTCTTGCTTTATAAACCACATTGTTAGGACTTCCATAGTCATCACCTTCATCCTAACTTTCAGCACTTTAGAAACCCTTACAAACCTCTTGAAATCATCTCATCATGAGGAAAACCCCAGTAGAACTTATCCACCAAAGAACCACCCAAGAAAAGGCTCGTGTTATACACGAAATCTCTTCAACCGAATCATCTCGGTCAAGAAAACAAATGCTAGGATCTCTTCTCAACCAATCAAACCAATTCCTAAAAAGATAGTACCCACAAAACTACATATGCCAAACACCACCATACCTCCTAGGCAAACAATATTATCTCCACTAAACCATCATCATTGGTTCCTAGAGCTATCTCTTTTACATCTCCACTATCATCACCACACCTCTACAATTTAGAGGACTTGCCTCTAGGCCGTCTCATCCGCCTCCATGACAACATTTTCCTCATTAGGAGGAATAATGGTACAAAATCAAAGTGTTGAGTCAATACTAGCTCAGGCTTCCTTTTCATTGTTTCCATCATATAATCCCATTTGGATTATGAGAAATCATCAAAGTCAACCACCGACCATATGGAAGTTGACACTTCTCTACCACCACCATCATTCTTGGTCGATCCATTCTCAAATGCGCCCACCAATCCTCCATCGTTTGAAGCTCCATGAGCCGCTTCACTTGACCCTTCGCATCAAGCCATTTATTTCTTCCACCACCACTACCTAGCCATGACAAAGATTGCTATCATTGTCAACATGTTGAAAGTTTGATACATGAAGTACGAGAAGACCAACGTTTCATGTTCTATCATCTCCTCGAACGTTCCGACGAGATTAAACCTAAACAAAACTTGAGCTAGAAGATTTTAGTGGTGTCCTAACATCAGCGATAGTTGGTCTAGAAATTCCTAGTCATGTATTTTTATTCTCTTAGCTTTTAGAGTCATGTATATCATAACTCTAGTTTTATTAAATGAAATTACATGCTACTTGTTATATTTACGAGTATATGATTACGTTGTATTCATATCTCATTTTGTGATAACATTACTTGTTATATCACCATTTGAAATTGATCATCACTATACGGATCCTCGAATTTCCTAGAGCGGATCCCTACTAGGAGGGAACCGTGGGATCCGTGAAGACGTAAAACTATTTTCCACTAACTTGGACCACATTGCGCGAAAATTGTGAATTATACTTGTTTTCTAACCTTTGTTTTGTAGTTATCCAATTTACACATGAAGACTTTGACATCCTAAAGCTAGGGAGTTTTATGTCAAAGCAATACATGCAAATTACTTGCAATATTAGGATTATATTTCTTGACATCCCCTTGCAAAATTGCAGTCATCAAGGGGGAGCACATTCGTCACTTAGACGAAATCGTTTGCAAACTTACTTGCAAACAAACTAGACTAGTATTACTTTCTTGACGCCCTTACATAGGGATGGACTCGTCAAGGGGGAGTAAAGACGAGATTATTTCCCGTTACTTGCTCTCTATTTCTTTCACATGTTTTTCCTAAAAACAATGTGTTAGTTTCCTCTCGAAGCTCTTTTTGTTTCGACAAAAAGGGGGAGAAGAAAGTAAAAACTACAAATACAAACTTTTAATAAATTTTAGATTTTCCTTAAAATAATCTTATGTTTTGTCATCAACAAAAAGGGGGAGATTGTTAATACAAATAAGCCGTAAAAACGTTTATTTATATTTTACGATCTTCTAATGTTTTGTCGAATACAAAGATAAAATCATTTTAACGAAACAAATAAAATACGTAAATGGTTTGAACTAATAGTTTCTAACATATTCACATTTCCACATAAAACACTAAAACAAGTATAAGTGATTTTATGATTTAATATTACATATGTACAACAACTAGTGTTTACATATTTGGGTAAATTATACACATAACTAGTATGTAGTATATTGGGTAATATAAATGGGTAGAAACTTAAGTATCATAACCCATTGGGCAAATACCTTTAATGTAATTGGGTACAACCCAAAGCCCATGACCCATGGAGCTTGACCCATAACCCATTGCATGACATCATGCTTATATCATACATGGATAATATCCATAACCCATGGATCAACCCATACCCAAGTGACTAAGTGCATTGCACTCAATAGATACATTATATCTAGCCAAAGATCCATGGATCAACCCATGACCCATGACCCATAACCAAAATACCCATGGGTAGGGAGGCGTCCACGGATCCCTAGCTTTACGCTAGAGCGGATCCACTGTGGAAGGATCCGTGGGATCCGGGGAACGAGATTTTTCCTTTATAAATAGTGAGCCATTTCTTCATTATTATTTACCCCTTTCTAACATACTTTCCCTAGAGTTGATAACTCTCTAACCTCGGATCCAAGAGATCTATGTTTGTAGTTTTGTTTTGTGTGATCTTCTAGGTTCTTCTTAAAGGCGAGATCACCACCTTTGAAGTCGAGCAAGCTCAAGTCCATGAGTTGCCATGCTTCCTCATCATCAAGACTATCAAGTCTTCTTGTTGATGATTGTTTATCTTTTCCTAAGAAGTGTTGAAGACATTTGTGAAAGGTGTCTCAAGTGTCAAGACGAAGATATTAGTGAAGGGTATCTATCGTCCACATCATTAGCACTTGTGGTAGGTGCTTAGAAGTCCAGACAAGAAGCATTAGTGATAGGTGCTTAGAAGTCAAGACAAGAAGCATTAGTGAAAGGTGCTTAGAAGTCAAGACATAAGACATTAGTGAAGGGTGTCTTGAAGATCTAGTTAAAGGCATTAGTGAAAGGTGCCTTAGATGTACATTCGATATGGTGCGTTTTGATGTACAAGATAGATTAGTACTAGATCCAAGGATATTGATATCCTTGATGATGTTGTAGAAAGGAGTTGATCTCCTTTGGGATTAGGTGTTGGTGTAGTGTTGGGTAGTAGATCATCCATTGCAATGGAACTAGGTGCTTAGCCTAGTACCTAATAAAGGGTAAGCGACGTTGTGTAGGTGTGGTTCACCTTGGTGTGAAAGAACTAGGTACTTAGCCTAGTACCTTATAAAGGGTAAGCGACGTTGTGTAGGTGTGGTTCACCTTGGAGTGAAAGAACTCGGTGGTTAGCCTAGCACCGAAAAAGGGTGGCGACGTTGTGAAGGCTTCTCCGCCATAAGGAGATTGGTGTAGTGATTACGAACTCTCGAGTAGGTGACTCGGGGGTGGAGTAGGGAAAGGAAGGTGTCCTTGTGCCGAACCACTATAAATACTGCGTTGTGGTTTTGTGCTTCTTACTCTTATCTTTCATTACATACCTTTATATGCTTGTTTAGCAACATCCAACACACACGTCAAATAGATTGACATAAGTCGATCTAAATAGTTTAAAAGGAAGTTTTAATTGGCAAAACTATTCAACCCCCCCTCCTTCTAGTTTCCACAAACTCTATGCTTAGTGATCATCTGAGCAGTCTAAATGGTATTCCCTTGTATGTACAACTTATTTTCAAGCTTGTTTTTCAAAGTTTTTAGATTGGAAAAGTCATTCAAAAGTTTTGATTCCTTAGCATTAAATTCTTGTTTAAGAACTTTAACATTATTTTGGAGTTCTTGTTTTTGCTTAACAGTTTTAGAAAGCTTTTCTTGTAAGGAGTTTAACTCTTGTTTTAACACTTCTTCTCTAAAATTACTTTTTCTGATAATTGTACGCATTTGGTCATCCATTTCCTGCTCACGGGTAGTTAACTCAAACTTAGCACGTTGTTCATAAATAGCAACTTGTTCTTTATAGGCATTCAGTTCAGAGATAACCGAATCATCAGGGGCACATGGAGTGTATTCATCAAAAACATAGTCATCATTGACTGCAGAAGATGCATCACTTGGTACAATCTCACTTTCACTTTGTATCACATATTGATCATATGGGACAATATTACTATTACCCACATTATCCATATCTGATTCATTAGTTACATGTGATTGTACTTTGTTATGCATCTCTTGCACATCAACTTCATCGTATAGTTTTAATACCTCAGAGATGATTGAATCTTTGGAAGGACCAGCCTGCTGTGGTGATGAAACCTTTGGTGAGACAATTGGTGAAATGCTAGCCATGAAGATGGTTTGGGCAGTTGGTTCATCATCAATATCTGAGTCATATGCATCACAATCAGCTACCTGAAATGCATTAGGATGATTTTGACCCATGTCCCGACCATTGCTCATCCACATCGACATCATAGGTCGTGGAATTTCCCTCGAAGAAGCAATGAATTCCTCTTCATCCAAAAGCTCCATTATCCACGAGCTTGTACCAGCAACATCTTCTCCCTAAAATACTCAGCATTTTGTGGGCATTTTGGAGATGTGCAGTTCCTTGCAATATGTCCTTCACCACCATAGTTGTAGCACTTGATTGGATTTCCCTATCCTTGATTTGCATTCCTTCCACGGTTCTGATTAGCTGCATACCCTCCACCTGCTCCTATATTTCCATAACCTGCTCCAGCCATCCCTTGTTCGTTCCTTCTTCCTTGAACATTTTGCACTACCACCTTGCCATCTCTAATAGTAGCTTGATTATGAGGATTAGATGCTGCTCTGAGGTTGTTGTTGGTGTGTGAGGTGGAATTCAGATTTTGACTAACCATGAGTGACAATTGATTGATGAAGTTTTTCATGAATGTGTTTGGGTCTGGATGCTTGTATGCTGGATCAGGAATGAGCTTGTAATTACCATTTCTAGTAGGTATGACTTGTGAAGCTTTGGTAGTAATCCCTACATTGGTGTAGAATGTTGTTGAATCATTTGATGAGCTTGCTTCTCCTGCTTAGATTTGAGCGTTCAAGAATCATTCGTTCAAACATAGCATGTCTCTCATTCGAAGAAGGAAGGCATCTGATTGCTCATAGTTGGTGTTCTTTACTCCTTTGGTTAGCTTCACGAGGTGACAAATTTGTGCCATTCGGGATTCATGTTGTTCACAAACTTTAAGTTCGGTGAATATTTGGCATGGTCATTTTGATATTCCTCATATCATTCACAAGCTTGTGGAATCTCACGTAATATTCATAGACACTTTCTTACGGTTTCATCTTAAAGTGCTCAAATTCATCATACTGAGTTGTGATTCTCTGTCTTCCTTAGTTAATTCGTAAACGAGAGAAGCATTTGACATTATCCCAAATGACCTTGGCTTCGTTGTTGTGATTGATAAGCTTGTAGATATCTTTTGGAAGACCCTGAAGTATAATGTTTGAGGCCCTGATATCATCATCGTATCTCTTTTTCTCATTATCCCTGAGCTCACCATACATCTTTGGTCTATCCAATCCTAAGATCATTGTTCCATCCGCAGCAATTTCAAGTATGTCTCTTGTAGTCTCAATCTGATAAGGTCCTTCATCAATTGATTTGAGAATGTTAACCCCATTTTCCTTTCCCAAACAGTACAACCTAATTCGTTGAGTCCATGAGTCATAATCGGTTCTGTCAAGCATAGGTGGGCTAGTATCCGATCCGGTGCTTGAATGTCCTCGACTTCTGATGAAAGCGATAGTAGGTGCGTTGTTAGACATGATTACAAGTTCTACGGATTTTACTATTCTTTGATTAAACCGGGAAATTGATTCTTTCACGGGATTTTACTAAGCCAAAAGAACAACCGTAAAAATGTAGCATGAATAAGTGACAAGTCTCAATAGACAAGTAGCTAAATAGACAACTCGCTTTGGTATCAACTCGCTAAACAGTCAATTTGCTTTGAAGACAAGTCGCTTAAAACTCAAGTCGCTTAAAGAAACAACTCGCTTAAAACCCAAGTTGCATTCAGAGTCAACTAGCTAAATAGCCAAGTCGCATACAGAGACAACTCGCTTAACAACCAAGTCGCATAAACCAACTCGCTGCCAATACAACTCGCTTAATAGCCAAGTCGCTTTAGAACTCAAGTCGCTTAAAGAATCAACTCGCTAAATAGCTAAGTCGCATAAACCAACTCGCTTCCAATAACAAAGCAACTCGCTTTCAATAACAAAGCAACTCGCTTCCAAGAAATGCAACTCCGTGGCTCAACTCGCTTCGTACACTTTTCAAAAACAACCACTTTATCAATCAAAAACAACCAAACCACAATGATTTAAGCCTTCCAATTCAAAACCTAAACACATATGATGATCCTAAACACAAAAGTACAATTAAAATTCAAACTTTAACACTAGAAATTAACCAAATGATTCAAACTCTCCTAAACACTTATAACCCCAAAAACCTTATGAAATCCACCAAAACAAAGAGCATGAAATATGAGTGATCAAACCATGTCTCTTGATACCAATTGTAACATATAGGATTTCACAAACACATCAAACCATATCCATATGGGGTGTACACAAATGTTTAGAGAGAGAAAGTTCTAGAGAGAGAAATGGAAGAGAGTTGGGAACTATGTGAAACAAAGAAAAATGGAATTGAAGCTCCAACCCTCTACCTTGGAAGGTAAAGGGTATTTATAGTGTCTTACAATAAACGCCACCTACGGGCTGTGGATCAGGCATACAGTGGGTAAAGACCCGTCCGTCCTCCACGGTGTTACTTAACTAAATACTTATTAACATAACTTGACTACGACTACGAGCTTTCTAACGAATACATATACTTGAGGTGACTGACTCTTTAACGACTGGATTTTCTAAATCCTAACATCATGTTTGGACAACTTAACACCATCATTTGATAGTTCATTTAACAAAGTTTTATATCGGGTGTAAGTTTGAGACATAGTTTCTGAGTCCTTAGCCCTGAAGGTGTTATACTCAAGTTTCAGGTCCATCATCCTGTTTTCCTTGGTATCAGATGGGCCTTCATGACTGTGGACAAAGTGTTAGGTTACTAGTTTTACAACACAAGCTTATAGAGAAAGAGATGAAGGCGGATGAACAAGCTAAACACACACACACACGTAATAGTAATACCGGTTAAGGGAAAAGAGTGAGTGAAAGAGAATAACTTGAACAACCAACCCTCAAATGAGGGTTTACAATAGTTTATATAGGCAAGGAGCTAGGCAACACTCCTCTCCTTCCTATTCCTTATTGAGCTTGGATCAAGCTTATGGGCCTTCTACATAAGCTTGACCTTAAACAAACATAAAGGCCATAATAAAGCTACCTATTACATATGAAATATAAATACTTGAAATCTTGTTTAGGAGTGATTCCAACAATCTCCCTCAAGTATATATGAATGTAAGCGGTGAAGGCGTTGATGTAATAGTAGGCTGGACGTCTTCGACATTCTTCTTTCTTGTGAGAGGAATTGCCTTGATTTGAACAATCTCCCGGTGTAGAGATAGTTATCTTTGAGCAGTTATGCTTTGGCGTCATCTTTAACTTAGTTCTTTGATCATTGTTCTTTGTGGTGAAAGTGATAGTATGTTGTTATGCATCGATGCGCTTTCAGTGCCTTTGTTGCTCCAAGTGTCTCCACGTCATTCTTCAACATGCTCACACGCTCTTTGGCGTTGGAAATCAATACTTATGAAGTTACGTAAGTCTTTAACTTTGTAGATTCTTTGATTGATGAAGAATCATTCGATTGTTGTGTTGCATTCGAATAGAACTTTCATTAGTGATGATGTTGGTGAGCATGAGAAGAATCAAGACGATCATCCCGCTCCGGAGCTTCCATAAGAAGAAAACATTTCAAACGGTTAGTAATAAGCGGTTTAAAGCACTTACAAGTTTGAACTTCGAGAGTGTTAACAAAGATAGTGTGAAAACACAACTCTAATTCTTACAAAGGCCGTTCTGAACTGGAGTCCCACAAGTGAGATAACGCGATGTACCAAGTACATCTGATTCGATTAGTCGGTGAGGTACACCAAGCATCACCTCACGATCGTAGACCGTTTGAGACACACTCCGCGTATTCCACGGGAGTTACCGAAGTGACTGCCGTCGGTGTTTGATGTTGACCCCGGCGGAGTTTCCATTCAATCACCGAGGATCACGGATGTGAACCTCTCATAAATGTTCTTGATGATTGCTAAGATCATGAAGGACTCGATATGAACCATCGAATCATCAAGATCTTATTTGTTGATCAACAAGTGATTAAATGTCAAGTGTTCCTAAGAGATCTTTGATGAATCTCGTGGCTCTAGACTCAATAGTGCATTTTGGTTTTTCCGGCGGAGACTAGGAGAGGGTCTCCTTCAATACCAACGATCTCAAGAGAAAGCCAATAGTTTATGTAGGTTCCTGTGAGAATGAAACAAATTTACTGAGAGGAACTTGAGTGGCTAAGAAGGTTTAGTGCATGCGTCCTTTGGGTCCATGACTTTTAATCTTCAATACCGGTGTCACTAAGTGACAACCAAGAGCATATGAATTGAACCCGATTATACGCCTAAGTTGAATAACGGAGGGCTATTTCTTTTCACCCTTTACTTTACATTTCTTTTGATTCTTCAACTCCTTCTTTCTCCGATTCTCATTTTCTCCTTTTATAATCATTCCTAAGGACTTCTAACACTAACTAATGGTAGTGTCCTTGGGTAGATCCTCACTCTGGCGGATCATAGACAGTTATTCCTAACCTTAGTCACCTTATAACTCCATGACTATCCTATGTTTGCCATTATAACCATCGTAAGTTAAAATATCTCTCAAAGGGTTTGTAAATGAAAACATGTTTGAACCACGTGAGAGATAAGTTTTGCATAAATACTCCCCTCCACATGTGCTTAATAGTTTTAATGGTTAAATGCACGGTGAGGAAAGAGCGACTTTATGAATTGATCCACTAAAGATAGACAATCTCCGCGAGACACGGTTACGTTGAATAGTTAAAGAGTTACATTGTCGACTTTTAGGTGACAACTAGCTCTAATAACTACCTTGAAGGTGTAGACAAACCTCGAAAGGTTGTCATACCCGTCGAGTTCATGTCTATCAAGAGCTTCTCGAATGGTACCTTCTACTAAGACGAGTCCTTTGCGAGACACGTTTACATCACTAGCGAACTAGCTTGAAATTATTACCGTCCGTGACAAGTCTTTTCGAGTTATATAGCAGAGTTTAGTACCGTCAATTCGTTGGTTAAGTCCGAGGTACATGATTCATTTGCATTCAAAGACAACATATTTCTTATCACACAAATTTTCTCCCCTCAAAAATGGCATATAAGATGTTATTTTGAAACATTTCGAGAATAAATATGACCATTTTGAGTGTTGCGGGAAGAGTGACCATCGTGAACAATTTGTGAACAAAGTTTTAATCAAATACTCCCCTCAACTAGTGATAAGCGGTTGAGATTTTGAAATCATATGGGAAGTACTTGTCTTTTGAGCAAAACCTTGAAAAATGAAAGGTTTGATAGGTTTTACTCAAAATAAGAAGCTTTCGCTCCTTTTATAAGGATTGTGGCGAGGCGCACCACGTGGTCCTTTCTTGACCATTACGGGTTGTACATTGTTATGTGTGCACAAGCCATCCACATATATATAATCATACATCCAAAATCATATGAAGGAAACAATTCGAAGGGTACCGGGAAGTGCGGTGATGTTCCAGAGTGCGCAGGCGTTGAAAGCCGGTGATGTTTATCTGGGTCTACCACCAACATAGCTCTCAAGCGTGCAATCGATCCCTTCGAACAACCGTTCATCAATCATGGTGATGATCCTTCTCACATCCCTTCTATCACGAGAGTTCCGGGCGCTTAGGATTCCCAACCTTCAAGCGTATATCCTTCAATGCACGCCAATCCATCCCTAACCATCTTCAAGGTATGATCCCGAATTTATGGAGCTCACTACACGCCATTAAGCGGTTCTGCGGGTTCACTGCGGTAAACAATGCCGAAAGGTTTCTTGATGAGCGTAAGTTGTTCGATTTGGTTGATGTCGTGAAGATCAAGCGTGGTGGAGTGAAGTTTACGTTTACGATATGATTCAATGACCATCCGGATATCTTCGACACGTTCTTTGATCACAATCGTCTAATGAAGATGAGAACCGACTTGATAAATTCACGTTGAATTTCAATCGAGAATTGTCTCATACGACCACTGCACTTTGGCAATGTACATGTCTTTGATGTCGTTGGTGACAAGTTCTCAAAGTCGACCTCCGAGAATTCATAGTCTTGTTCATCTTGTCGTTTGACTATGATATTCTTCAAGAATGTGTAGTCCCATTTAGACTTGAGATCAATGTGTTTGATGGCCACGATGTTCTTTGAGCAATACACTTCATGTTGAGACTTGAACCGAGCAAACACGTAGTAGATTCTTGGCGTTCGGGCCAATGATGAATCCCATACAATGCATCTTGGTCGTATGCTTGCACTTTGTCGGAAAACAAGTGATTTGCGTTCCTCGATAGCTATGCGGTTTGAGTAGGTAGTCTGCGGGAATGGAAGAGTTAATGATGTAGCGTATTTTCTTGAACCATCGCCACCATGGAGAAGAAATTCGTGTCCGTGTTGAAGAAATATCCGAAGGAATCCTTGGTTCATCTGGTTGGCGATTGTTGGTAGAGGTTTGGTCCATCGGTGTAGTATGGAGGTTGTTCCGTTTAGTGAAGTCGATGTTTGCTTCGGGTTGAGCCAATCCATGTTGTTAGACATGGCTCGAGCAATGTTTTCAAGGTGATATTCAACCTCGATTGCACTTTCCGATTGTTTTTCAACGGAAGGAATGCGTCATTCTTGATGCGCTTCAACTCGATTTCGTCATCTTCTTCACACGGAATCTTTCTTGCAAGATTTTGCATGCTCCAAGGTACTACCGTCACCAATTCTTGACCTTCTTGGGGTAGGGAGTGTCGTTAACAAGAGTAGAAACCATTCAAATTCTGCGATTGTATCGTCATCTAGCCATGATACGACATCGGTCGAGTCGTCTTTTTCTTGCTTTTAGAAGGCCTTGATGATGATTCGGGTTTCTTCACTTGTTTGGGAGAGGAGGGTTGTTGTTGGGGCTCGAGGACCTCTTCATCGTCACCACCCGTATACTCAAAGTGATCACCGTTTTCTGAGTCAAGGGTGGTAACTCGGAATCGTCCCGAGGTTTATCGGTGGAAGACCGCGGTGATAGAGACTTATGTTGAGAAGAAGTTCGATGTGGAGGAGGTGGCATAGATGTAGATTGACCGATCGCTTCGACGTTTAGGTGCGAGTCCTTATCCTTATCATTGTCATCTCTTGGTCTTTTGGGTTGAGTGGTCGACTCCTTGCATGATGATCCGAGTTGATAGTCAAGTAGAATTTGAAAAATTTAGCTTCATCCGAAGTAAACGTTCGGATCTCTTTGACATTTGCATCACTAGTTTAGCAATTAACTTTCAGTTCGGAGAGATCGACTTCTTTTGCCATTGTATGTTTGACCAATGCTACGATGTTAGGGTGAGTTGTCTGAAAATACTTCTTTTGTCACTGCTGGGGACGGTGTCGAGAAGAAACTTGTGGGTTTGTTCTCTTGCGACTTTCAGTTCCTTTTGGACTTTTGAACGATATCACGAAGGTACTTTTGAGTGTAACCTTCAATCATTTCATTTAGTTCCCCCAGCGATGACTTCTCATGAATTCTGAATAGCTTTCCTATCTTTCCGCATCTCGTCATTCTCATCATGTAAGTCTGCATTTGTTCAAAGATACCAATTAAGTTTTCTTTGAAGCATGTCCTTCTTTCTAACTTGTTTGTGACTTTCACAATTCTTGCATGTGTTTGAGAAATCCAAGACTTTGGTGGTTTCTTCACGGATTTGGATGAAGATCTGGTTGACTTAGTTGATGGTGGTGGTGATGAATGAGATGAAGAGTCCGATGATGAGGAGACTTGAGGAGACTTCATGTCCTTAGGAGTATCTGAGGTTTTCTCCTTTGAGTGAGTTGGACTGTCGAGAAGAAACTTTGTATAATCATCCTCGTCATCTTTAGACTTTTCTTTCTCAGTTTCCAGTTTCTCAAAATCATACTCAATAGTGTCTTCAACAAAGGTTGTTGTTGCAGAGTAATGAACCTCTTCATCCGTCTCGGTATCTTGAGCTCTCATCCCTAAGTTGTCTTTGAGGTTCAAGTGTGGGGATAGGTTCGGCTTCCTTTACGGAGCAATCCTTATAGAAGGAGCTTTCCTTTTAGGAACCTTCCTTTGACTCATGAGAACTTGTTGTGCTTCTGCACTTCCTCTTACGGTTCTCTGACGGGTGTTCCGGAAGATTTTTAAATCAAGATGACCAACTTTGCCTTGTCTAGCTGCTTCCAGATATCTTTGGTACGTTTGAGTTTTCGACATCTTGATTAGAAGGAAATCATGCAATACAAAGACCTTGTTTCTTTGTGGACGTTTCCTTGATTCCCGAGAGAGAATAGGTTCCGTCAACATGTCGTGGTTGTCGGGTCATTGAGCCTCTTGGGAATATCGGGATGAAGTTCAAGTGCTCTCTGTATCAACAGTTTAGTATATCCGATGTAGGAATCTTTGAGCCAAGTTTGTCGAGAAATGACATCATGTCATCCCAAATCGAGCTTCAATAGCGATGTGTTTCATGTTGACGAATGCCCAAAATATTTGCGTTCTATGAGCTTAGGATGCTCATAGCCGCTATCACGACCGAAAGCAGACTTGGTGATGATCATGTAGAGTGTTCTCCATGGTTGAGGAATACTCTTAAGCTCCACGTGAGAGTGCTTGGTGATTACTCCTGTAGCCTCATCATAACCGATATTGATTAAGAATCGAGAGTTAACTCTTGACGGTGTGGCATAAAGTTTGGTTGGATTGACTTCAGAATAAGGAGAGAAACCCTTAAGTCCGCAGTGTAATGGTGACTTGTTTGTGGTTCGAGTCACCGTCGCGTGATCCTTCCTTTGACCCTTTCCATGGTGTTCCAGGCTGTTGGATATAGATCTCGTGAACCTGCTGCGTAATGTGTGAGCATGTTCGATATGGATGAGTCCTCGAGAATGTCAATAGCGATTAAGCATGAAGACTCGAGCAAGTGAGAGTCTTTCAAGTCAACTCGGAGATTATTCTTTCCAATCTTCATTGGGTAGCCATTAGGGTAGATGTCAGCAATGTAGAGAACATTTGGTGCATCCATGTTTGGTTGAGCGACCATGTCGTGATCCGAAATATTATTAGCCAAAAGAACCAACATATCGAAAGACATAATGTTAGTCAACGGAAGGTCTTATTGTCTAGTTATTTAATGTACAACGTCAATGATTGTTACTGAGTCCTAAGTCACTTGTATGTCCAATAGTCTAATGACGCCGTGAAATGTTTCATGAGTTAGTTAACTTTAAGTTTTAAAGTTTATGTTATCACTTATTGTTCACAACATATCAAACGTTTTGGTTTATTAGTGACATTATTGGATTCGTGACGTTATGACAAGTTTATTAACAAGTTTTGTACACGTAACAATTCATAATGAAGGTCAAAGATGGCTTAAGCGTAGGATTGACAAAGTTACGCGTAAGCGATCGCGACATAGCGTAGGCTAAAGCTTATCGTGGGATCCTTTCACGCGTAAGAAATGTTACGCGTGGGAAAAGGGGACCTTACGCGTAGAGCTTACGCGTGGGCGTATAAGAACCCACGGCGTAAGGCTTACTCGTAAGAGTAGACCTTATCGCGTAGAGGTCTTGTTCACGCATATCCTTCACAGGATACGCGTAGTCCCATTGTAGAACCTTACGCGTAATAGTTATGCGTAGGTTTTATTTTACGCATAACATGACTACGCGTAGGGTAATCCTTATGCGTAGAGAGTCTTATGACCTTGATTCTGAGTGTTTAAGCGTAGCAAAGCCTGAAATAAATTTATCAACTCATCAATGTTCACACAAAACAACAATTTATCACAGATAACAACATCCTAGTTCATGTTTAACTGTTACGCGTAGAAACTCATACGCGTAGTCTAAACCCTAGTCTTACGCGTATGAAATCTAGCCATGGAATGTTCACCGTATTGATTCTGGTAGCTCTAGAGTGTTGATAGCTACTTTAGGCCAAGTTATAACATCCAAAACGTTGTGAATCAAAAATACCCAAACGTTATGAACCTTAAACCCTATTTTTGAATTGACAATCAATTTGAGTTTCTGGGTGGTTTTCAACAATGGAAATGATCAATTCAAAGCCTTATGACCATATCCCAACATTCATTTTTACCAAAAGACTTCTCATTTAGAAAAACCCAATTCGTCATATGAACCCTAGTTTTCAAAATTCATCAATTTGAGTTTCTGGGTGGATTTTGATGGTAAAAATGTTATCCTTGATGCTTAAGAAACGGTTTGAGACCATCCATTTTACCACAAACATACACACAATGATTGTGTGTTCATACGCTTATGCGTAGAACACATAATCACGCGTAAAAATTGTTTTAGCCGTAGGATTTGAATGAAATAAAAACCTTTGCTTAGAAACATGTTTTACACAAGAAACTACTTACAAAATGAAGATCAAAAGCACAGTTTCTTGAGTGATTGTTAGGCGTAGGATCTTTTGATTTTAAGAAACGAATGAGGAGTGAAAGAGTTAGGTGGAGTTTTTATTAAAATAGACTTTACCATTTTGACAGCTTTGGTCCCTCCACCATAACTTTTTCAAACAAAGCCATTTAACATCCATTTTGGTTACCACACAAAGATTATTGAGAAAGAATCATGACGACACTCCCCCCGGCTTGATAAAATTAAACGGTTTAAGAGTTTTAGTCCGAGGAGTGTCATTGAGCGTAAAGTCCACCATCATTTGTATAACGAAACAACCGAGATATGATAACATGCACGTACACTTATGATTTGAAACGGTTAGCGAAATTTTCTCCCTCAACACTTGATCGGAAAAAATCGATAGATGCAAGTGTTGACTAAGAAATGTACTTGCCATGTGAAAGAAAATAGATGAGGAGAATATTTTTGTTGTTTTATCGGGTTTTATATTTTTGTATTTTGTTTTTGAAAGATTTTATTTATTTACAAGAGATGTTTTGGTGTTTGACGTGTTTTAAGGCTGTTTTTAGAGGTCATCCAATTCCTCTTGAGTCAAACACCTCATACCAATCCCGTGGACCAACTCATTAAACCTAGCGGGAGGCAAGGCTTTGTGAGAAGATCGCCAATTGGTATTCGGTACCACAAAGTATAATTCAACGGTACCTGCTCCACATGGTCCTTGATGAAATGATAGCGATATTGATGTGCTTTGATTTAGAAAATAACCGAGTTGCGAGATTGCAATGGCACTCCGATTGTCATGAGACATCGGGATTCATCAAATACGTAACCATAGTCTTTGAGTTGTGTTCTCATCCAAATGACTTGAGCACAACATGCGGACATGGCTACATATTACGCCCGGTTGATGATGACGATGTACGATCCCCTTTCTTAGATTGCCAAGACACGGTTTATCACCGAGAAATTGTAGAGCTCTCAAGTACTTTTCCTTGAGTCTAAGCATCCTGCGTGATCGGCCGTCTGAAAAAGCTATTAGTTCAAAACCGTAATCCTTCGGATACCGGATCCCCAAATTTATGGTTCCTTCGATGTATCGGAGGATTCTTTAGCCTCGTAGAGGTGGGTTTTAGTTGACGCGATCGATAACGGAGCATAGATAAGCAAACAAAGACAATATCAGTCGCTAGTCGTTAGATACATGAGAGACCCAATAATACTTCGGTATTTGGTAGGGTCAACCAATTTCCCATGTAAATCGTCTAATTTCTTGGTATGAGCCATTGGTGTGGCATAAGTATCAGTGTAATCATTCCAAATTTGTTTAACAGTTCAAGGGCATATTTGGACCGACTCGTAAAAATACCACGGGTGATTGATGAACTTGCGGTCCAAGAAAGAACGTAAGTTCACCCATCATGGACATTTCAAAATTTTCTTCATTAGTTTTGCAAAAGCGATTGAAAACTTTTATGTGTTGACCCAAAATGATGTCATCCACGTAAATTGAACAATTAAGATGTGTGCCCCGTGATATTGTATAAAAGAGTTGGGTCAACCGAGCCTTTGGTGAAATTATTGGCAATGAGGAAAGATGATAACTTATCGCACCATGCCCAGGGGCTTGTTTGAGACCATATAGGGCTTTGTTCGGTTGTAAACATGGTTCGGGAACTCGGGATCAACGAATCCATCCGGTTGGTCGACATAGACCGTTTCTTTAAGTTGCCCATTGAGAAACGCCGTTTGACATCCATCGATAGACCGTCATGTTCATATGAGCAGCGAACGCGAAATATCTGAACGACCTCAAGACGAGCAACGGAGCAAAAGATTCTTCAAAGTCTATCCTTCTTTCCGACGATAACCCTTAGCAACTAGCCGTGACTTGTTTGGATGACATTCCTTCAAAGATCCAATTTGTTTTTCCAAATCCATTTTAGACCAATGACGTAGACCCGCTGGTCTTTCAACCGATTCCCATACTTCAAGACGTTTGAATTGATTGAGTTCTTCTTGCATGGATTCAATCCAGTTGTCTTTGTCATTGCATCCTTAATGTTTGTAGGTTGATCAGAGACGGTGAGTGCATAAATGCAGTGTTCACCATCCGAGTGAAGACGTTGTCTCGTAACGACCGGTTGATTCGGGTTGCCAATAATGTTAGCGATGGATGGTCTTTTGTCCATCTATGTGTAGAGGTTGATGTTGGTATACATTGTGCGATTCCGAGGATTCAAATGGTTTGTTGAAGATTCCGCGACATCTGGTGCAGCAGATCTCATTGGCAAACGGGTTGAAGAACGCATTTGGATCAAAATCTGCTTGGGTGGGGGTACTTCATTCGTAATATCATCGGTGGTTCATCATTGTTGGAAGCGGTGTGTTCAACTGTTGTGTTGGAGTCAATTGGTGTAGGTGCATCTTCAATGATAGTTGTTGTAGCAGTGTATCGTATAGGAATATTATCGGGTTGTGCGGTGAAATGGATACACCGTGAGCACGTTCATCAATATCGTCTGCAACGTAGGAGCAAATAACCTTTCCATTTGTTGACGAGTTAGTCGAGGGCTTTCTTGGTGATGATGGGGTTGAGGAAGTTTAAACGGTTGTGACGGGTTCTAAGTCATTATACTCGAAGCCATTTCCAGAGTTCATCGAAATGAGCATGAATCGCTTCCATAACCTCCTTAGTTCGACGATTCCATATTCGGAAACCTTTAGAATTGTCACAAGATCCAATAAAGACTCCAATATCGCCTTTGGCTTTAGCTTTCCAAAATCATCACGATCATTATTTGGATAGCAAAGGGATCCAAATACATGAAAGTGTTCGAGGTTCGGTTTATAGTTGTGGACAAGCTCAAAGGTGTTTTGTTGTGGCGTTTTGTGATCATGGAACGGTTTTGAGTATAGCATGCGATGAGATACGACACGCCCATAAGTAACCGGAAGTTTAGCATTGATTAACATTGTTCTTGCAGCCCACTAACGCTCGGTTTCGTCTTTCAACAACCCGCTTTGTTCAGTGTCCGTGCAATAGATGTTTGATGTCAATTCTACTTTCTCATAAAATTCACGAAGGGTTTTGTTAACAAATTCGGTTCCTTTGTCTGCTCGATGATTCGACGGTGTTGCGGAGTCGAACTCAGATCTTTGTGAGAAAGGTGATGATCATTTGTGAGCTTGGTCTTTGCTACGAAGAAAGTAGACCCAAGTCCATCGTGAGTAGTCATCCACAATTACTAAGATGTAGCGTTTGCCGTTGATCGCTTGCACACGCATCGGCCACACAAATCCATGTGAAGAAGATGAAGCACATGTCGAGAGTTGTGTTCCACCTTTGAAGGAAAATGAGCACGAGTGCTTTTCCTTGTTCACATGTGTCGAGCAAAGGTGATCTTTGAATACAGGAATCGGGAGTCCTTCAACTAGTTTGTGTCGAGCAAGGTTGGTGATGGTTTGAAAGTTTAGGTGTGAGGAGACTATTGCCATAGCCAGATTTTGTAGATGTTGCCTTGGAAAGTAAGCAAATGGGAGAGGAAGCAACCATGTCTTGCATGGAGATAGTGTAGAGACTAGAATTACGCGAGCCGGATACAAGATCGCTTCCTTGTAGATCACGAATGAAACAAGTTTTCTCCCGAAAGCAACCTCCAAATCTCCATCACAAAATTGACCTACTAAAAAGCAGACCGAGGCCTTCCACATAGTAAACCCCCACGATTTCGATGTTCCCATTAACATAATCTCCAGTAGCCCATGATGGTCAAGGATCGCTCGTTCGAATCGACAATGCCAATGAACTTTGCAATAAAGTTAGATAACAGCTTAAGGTTGCTCGTCATGTCGGGAACATCCGCTATCAACAATCAGAGAATGATCAGATCACCAGATTACACACGTATCTATTACGATGGAATAGAAGTAGATGTGGAACCCGAAATGTTAGAGGGTTCAAGGTGTATATTAGACATATACATTGAGAATTTTAGGCATCCACTTAAATCCTAGTGTGTTATATATCCATTTCGCCATCTATAACTACTCTTTGCTTTAGTCTTAGTGAAGACACTAGGTGGTCTTGTATTCTTAGGAGGTGTAGCGGGAGCTACTTGTGATAGCAATGGTAGCCTTAGAATCTAAAGAAGGTGGTTTACTGCCACGACTTAGAATGATTAGTGGGCCTAGAGGTATTCCGATTCTTAGGATTCCGTATTCTAGAGATTATAGCTTTAGCAACACATTTGTCATGACAATCGAATTCATACTCTTTTGACAAATATCACAAGGTGCATCGATCGAATATCAAAGGTACTTAATCTGTTTAGCATTCGTTACATCACTATTTCTATTACATTTGCCGATCTAATATCTATAGTGGAAGTAACATGAGTTTTATTGATTCCTAGGTGTTCTTCTACTTTAGCATTCCTTATTGATCTTTTCTTAGGTCGCAACTTCCTATTCTTCGATTGAGTGCTCCTAGGTCGTGAAGTGCGGACGTTTGGAAAACATGCAACTATTCTGCTTTCAAGAGAGGGAAACACATTAGCAACTTGTGATTTGGCGGTGGGAATTCTAGGTTCACGATTACTAAGTGTGATTGGTGCTAATCTCTTAATCACAAGTGGCGGAAGTTGTTCATACTTTCCTAACATTTCCGTAACTTAGAGATGGTGTGAATCGATTTTGATTTTCGAACTAAGATTACCAAACAAAATTCATGACTTCTCTAGTGTGAGCAAGATAGTGATCAAGTTCGTTGGATGCTTCATCTCGAGTCTTTTGAGTAAATCAAATATGACACCATATTCTGTTTAACTTTTAAAAGTTCTTGTTCATATTTTGATATTTGACTTTTCAAAGACACGTTTTGATCATCCGTTGCTCAATTTTAGGATCAAGATTTAGCACTCAATTGAGCGATTTTCTTTGAAAACCGAGTTGATGGTTGTGAATATCTTTTCACACCAATGAAGACGACGCTTTGCATTGTTAATTTCGTGTAATCGTTTATTTTCGCCTTTTAAAGACTCGATCCGAAGCACATTATCGGTGTTCTCAATGATTACAACAGTTTCAACAATATCGCGAGAGATATGATCGGATGCATATGGCAACGAATAGAGTAGCACAACATTATGGATATCAAGACGAGATAACATCTTCCAAGAGTCGATCAACATCTTTTCTCAACAGTTTCTTTTGCGTTTTGTGTTAGTAATAGATGTTTCGCTTTCGAAAACGTTTTCATTACCCCAAGTTCCTTATGAAAATCCTTTTCCTGTGCAATTGCACAACTTTTCAAGTTTTTAACATTAGGTAAAAGATTTTTCCGAAAGATGTCTCGTTGTTCTCTCGCCGAGGCGATTGAAAATGTTCAACTTTGATTTCAGATCTATATTCTATCTCATGTTGTAAAATTTTGAGGTCGACCATGAAAATGTCAAAATATCGAAGGATTTTTCGATTTCGTGTTTTGAGTTTACTTCACTAATGGAAGGTAAAGGATCGTAAGTTTGTGCAAAGACTGCTTTTGGGATTAACAATAGAAGACTCGGGTGTTTGATGATAACCCTTGGTGTGTTAGAAGAATCCGTTGGTGTGTGAAAGTGACGCGTTTTATAATTAAAAGGTTTGTTGTAAACAACATTTTTAATTTTGATCGACTCTCGTCTTACGCATCTAATTCCTCTTGACGATGGTATTCAACAACACTCATGACAAGATTATCAATTTTGTATGTTTTGGAAACTTCGTGAGTTGGTTTCAATGTTTTAGTGAAAGCTTAGGTTTATAATCGCCTAGATTTTTCCAAATCCTTTTGGATTGGGTTTTAAGGTAAACTTTTCAATAGTCATTACGGATTCACCATGTTTGTAAACAACATTTTAAACTCTTTAAGTTTGTTTTGTGTCGATGATTTCTTCAAGAAGGTCATCTACCCGATTCGTCGAATGCTTTTTGTACGCGGAGAACTGCTTTTGACAATTTAACAACTCAACCTTAGCCATTTGATTTTCCAAGGTGAGAGCGTTAATTTGCTTTTTATGTTCATGTTTCAGTTGTTCTAATTCGGACAACAAAGCATTCTTCGAGGCGGCTAGATCACGATCTGTCTCTAAATATTTTCATTTTGATGAGATTTTGTAAAGCGGCTTCAAAACCTTTTCACGGTTTTCTTGAGTTTTGAAAAGTTGAGTTGCAATTGTAAACATTCAAAATCCTTGGTTAACGATTGCATTTTACTTTTTAAGGATTGATTTAATGCATAACATTCCTCCATTTTGGTTTTATGGTCTTGAATTAACCGAGCAAAATCCGGATGAGGCAACAGTTATCTTGTTTAACGCGAGTCTCAACATGATCATTCTTTAGATCCTCAAGTCGACCACGGAGTCAATTTGATTATCAAAGGGGACCATAAGGTCGTCTTGATCGTCAAATGTAACTACAAGGTTAACTTGAAAATCATCGAAGAAGATGTAGAAGACTCATTTTGAGCGATCCGATCCGTGCGGATTCGGATATTGGCGGAGATATTAGTTCGAGATATGATGATGGTTTGTTCGGTACACGAGACAAGCCATCGATGTCATACTATGGGCTGTATCACTCATGTGCGACTCATGCATATTAGCCATCAACATAATAAATGCATTAGCTGCAAGTCCTCCATATCATCATCGAGTCTCAGATCGCCATAAAGCTCGTTCTTTGTTTGTGAGGATCCACCGGCTTCATCCTTAAGAGCCAAAAGTAAGGCCTCTTTGAAATAAGCACCGCCCGAGTCCTTGGCTTTGGGCATGCATTAGCCAGTGTCCTTCTCATTGCGGTTGTAGCATCTAAGACCATTTAACCGATTCTCGAGCATTCTGTTCCACCACTTGAGCTCATTGTTATTCCTACCCACAAGATTAAACCCTTGACCACCGCCCATCCGACGACCATAATCACGATTCTCAACTTCAACACGCCCATTGTTCACAACAACTTGAGTCCGTGTGTTAGATGAGGAACGAATACGATTGTTGGATTTGTTGGTGTAACGCCAAAAGCATTAGCAATCATCACAAATCCTTGTTGCAATGCTTCAATGGATCGATTTCTCAAGAGCTTCAACGACATATGCTTGAGCATTGTTCTTGTATGGGACCAATTGATTTTGTTGAGGTTGAGGTTGTTCTTTGTGAAGGTGTGTTGAAGCGATTGGTTGAGTTCTTTGGTTGAGAGGATAATTCATTGAGCATACAAGGCAAGTTGTTGATTGTCCGGTTGCGATTGTTTAGCAATTTGAGCACGGAGAATCCTTCCGATCAACTTCCTTTCATGAGGCTTCAAGTAATCGTACAACAATCCATAAGTAGAATGATGCATGTTCTTCGCTTGACGGAGAAAATGACATACTTCTCCATTCTCGACCAAGACTACTCAGAACTTAGTATTCACCGCAATTCTTGGCATGATGATGTTGTGTTTATCCAAATCATTGATGATGTCTCAAAATCGGTGATGATATGACTCAAGTGTCTCTCAGGGTTCAATCATGAAGTGTTCATAAGCTAAGTAAATTTTGGATTCCAAATCCTCCGATTGAGTCTGCATCCTTCCATAAGAAGGCGAATATGATCCCACATTTTTGTGCGTCTTTTGAGCATCAACACTACGAAGAATTGGGTTTGGTAATCCTAAGAGGATGTATTCCATTGCAAGTTCATCGACTTCATAGTGTAGAAGTTCAGAGGATTTAAGTCTGCAACGGTAGCAATGTTGGTTTGTTCATCTCTTGGTGGAGCCAGTTGGATCTCCGGTACAATGACGGTAGGCATCTCAAATGGACCTTCCAAGATAACCTTCTTTAAGAACTTTCCATGTGGCTTCTTCGATCACGAACCTAAAGAACCTTATCACCCATTGATCGTAGTTTCTGGAGTGAGCATTGGAGGGTCTATCGAGTGATCCGACTTCATGAATTGATTGTTGGTCGCTTAGAGCTTCACATCTTTGCAAACCAAGCGGGTTCCTTCATAGTGCTTCGTGATGGATGTTGATTGAAATCGTTTGTGTAGGGTAGAGTTTGAAGACTGGTGGTGGTTGAACCATTTGTGGTTGTGGAATTGCACCAAGTTGTGGAGTATGTTGTCGATTAAATTGTTGTTGATAAATTGCTTGTTGTTGATTCCATTGTTGATGTTGTGGAGTTAATTGTTGTTGTTGTTGATGATTATAATTGTGAGGAAGTAGTTAGAGTATGGTGGTTGAGACATGATGATAAACTTGTGTAGTAAGAATGGATCTTTGTAGTCGAATGAACCTTTGTTGATGAAGTATCCTTAGCGTAGAAATGACAAGAACCAAGTAGCACTTATGCGTAAAACACCAAAAGTTACGCGTAACAAGAATAGTTCTGCGTGAGGATTTAGCTTACGTAAGTAGGAAAAAGGACTAAAGTTACGCGTAAACAAAGTTAGGCGTGAAAGTTAGCGAGGATTACCTTGTCGTAGGACTAAGTCTCACGCGTAAGATGAATCTTAAGCGTAATATTTTCTACGCGTAAGCTTTATGCTTGCCGTAAGATTGTGGTTTTATCCCATGATCTTTACACTTCACGGGCAAAGATATCCGAAGTCGACGTATTTTCGTACTTATCCAAGTAAGAAAACACGGAATAAACCGAAAATTGAAGATCAAACCAAGGAAAGTCTTACGTGAATTTAGGGTTTTGTACGCTGTAAGATTACTCGTAACTTTGATTCTATCCAAATTTGTTTCTAAACCGTTTTGTGTGTTGAAATAGCTTCAATAACACCAAAATAACACAAAAGTGTGAAACTTGATGATCCAAAGTACTTAAAACGATTACGCGTAGGATAACACTGCGTACAAAACAAGCTTTAAAACAAGGAAAACACGAAGTTCCAAACTTTTGCCAAAACCAATAGTTTAACACCTAATAACGTTGAAAGTACAAGAATCTTGGATTCAAAAGTGTAAAAATCGCTTTTAAGCGAACCAAAGATTGTGTTATCTTTACGCGTAATACCCAAAACCAAAACTTCAAAAACAAAGTGTACACCCAACTATTTGGCGATTGATATCACTGTTAGGTCACTAGTTTTACAACACAAGCTTATAGAGAAAGAGATGAAGGCGGATGAACAAGCTAAACACACACACACACGTAATAGTAATACCGGTTAAGGGAAAAGAGTGAGTGAAAGAGAATAACTTGAACAACCAACCCTCAAATGAGGGTTTGCAATAGTTTATATAGGCAAGGAGCTAGGGCAACACTCCCTCTCCTTCCCTATTCCTTATTGGGCTTGGATCAAGCTTATGGGCCTTCTACATAAGCTTGACCTTAAACAAACATAAAGGCCATAATAAAGCTACCTATTACATATGAAATATAAATACTTGAAATCTTGTTTAGGGTGATTCCAACACAAAGTCATCCAGGTTTGTTTAGTTGTACTATAGCTTATAATCGACTCCATAATATCATCGGAAAGACATGATATGATGATACTTTTGAGTCTTTGGTCCTGGTTGACCACTCTCCTCTCATCCTCGAGTTCATCGAGCTTGTGTTTAGGCAAACCTTCAGTCTTTGGGATAAATGGACCTTCATTTATACACTTGATATAATAAGGTTCCATCCCAATCAAATAGCAATGCATACGCTTTTTCCATTTGTTGAATTTACCAACTTCAAGTCTAGGGCAACAACCTAATAAGCTCCACCCTTTTATCGACTAGTTGGGGTACATCAATTTCAAACCATTAGGATCCCGATTTAAAACGTTTTAGGCGGCTTAAAAAGGTTTTATAATCACCGATCCGATACCACATGTTGTTCCCTATTCACTATCGTAAAAGCAGTTAAGTATTAAAAACAGATAATAGTGAATCAATGACTGAAGTAAGATGTAAGCAAAACAGACTAATAAATTTTCAACATAATATTCTTTATTAGAAATCAATCTAAAAGAATACATTACCCAAGTACTTGCGGAATAGTACTTGGGATTGAAAGGACAAAGGGTTGGTACTCCTCACTAAGTTCAAGCTAAGTCTGAGCATAACTACTATGGACCCACTGAGCTATCTCAGGGACTGAGTTGTATTTGGAGGAGCGAAAGATGGCTTGTGTGTGTGTGTGTTTTACAATTCACAAGCTTTTTCTTTCACTCCACCTCTTATGCTATTTATACAAGTATGAGTTTTAACTCTATCCTAAGTGACAAACCGACATTTTTTGCAAGACAAAAATCGATGTATTTTGTCTCTTTCATAAAGACTATATCAAGTAAGAGACAAGGCAGCTTTCCATAAGTCGGTGATGACATTGAGCCCGATAGTTTGCCATTCAGGAAAGTTGACTTTGGTTGATACGGACTTCATCTTATCCGATTCGAACTTATCCCGCCTTATCCCGCTCATTCTTGATCTTCATTGCCTTCGCCTTCTACTTGGTTTGTCTTGATTGAAAGTAGTTGGTGAGGAGTTTAGGGATTGATGAGTTATTGTCATCACTCACTGAATCCACCATCTTCATGACCCGTCTTCACCCCTTAAGTTCCGCCCATCGAGTGGAGAGACTTCTTCTTCGCTTCTTCGAGTATCTCGAAGATGGCTCACCGAGAGACTATGCACTCATGACTGTTAGTGTTTAACGGTCTAAACACTTAGGGTATTTTCTATTCAAATCATAGATTTAAGGGTTTGGGTACTATCGAACCCAACAAGAAAAAGAAAAACGTTTAGAAAAAGTAAAGCAAATGACAATGTATGTAAATCATGTCAAGAGCTTGGACTTGAAATTTAAAAACTAAAACTCACACAGGAAGCACTTATTAAACAAAATTCTAAGTTCAAAAGGTTTGATAAAAATATTTCTTGTGCGGATGAAATAATGAGAATTCAAATATTAGCAAGCAATAAAACTGGACTAGGCTTTAATGACTTAGATACTTCAAGTAGTCAAATAAAACGAGACGAAAAACAACAAACTGTTCCAACTCCCTCAGGAGACCACAAATTAGACCGAACCAAAAATTTGGTTCCGTCCGTTGATCCAAAAGGTTCTGTGGAACTGGAAAAGAATGTTGACAAAACGGCTCGTAATACCTATTGCAATATCCGATATCGAAAATGAAGGAAACACCAAAGGCATGGGAAGGTTCCACCATCCCCACGCTTTTCTCCAAACCGTTAACACCCTGGGACATTTGATAAGACAATTTTCAATCACTTCAATATCCATCTCGTAGAATGGGCAACAAGACGATGGGATATTAACGCCACGAGAGGCAAGGTTTGAACGGCAAGGCAATCTATTTAAAGATGCCCTCCAAACACATATATTAACTTTCTTTTGTATCCAAGAATTCCAATGATGATGTTCGCCAATGACACAATCACTTAACCTATGGTTTTGGATGATATTAGCAAGAGAACTGACTTTAAACACCCTTGATATATCCCCGGTCCAAATCCATTTATCACAACCATTCAAAGCGAGTTGCAGACCACTAAGAAGAGAGGATAGAGAAGTAAGATCATCCAAGGCTCTACCACGAGGGGAAAGACGCCATGACCAGGTCCCCCTCCCCCCAAACACCATTATTAAAACCCCATCTATCACAAACTCTACAATCTTTGGAGATGTCCAAGGCGAACAATCTAGGATAAATATCCATTAGACGCACATCGCCACCACACCAGGGGTCAAACCAAAAACGGTTGTCAGCACCATTAGACACCTTAAGAATAAAATAGATTTTGAAATAACTCACAGAGGCTTCAATACTCTCAATATACTTTAAGATATCGCACCAAGTACCACACAAGCAATTATTGAGGGCCTTAGCTATTAGATACATATGTACTATTGATCATAATTTAGAGCAACAAGATATTAGACGATTGATTAAGTTAGTTGGTCTCACCACCGGTTAAAAGCTATCTATTGTCTAATACATGTGATATAAGACAAAAGGTTAAAGCGCTAGATGAGTTGCTTGCATAGCCATATAACTTATGTAAGTATAAGTTTTAAAACAACGAAGAACCCAAAAGGTGTAATGTAGATGTAGGGGTCGGAGATTCTCTCGTCGAGGTCTCAACTTCAAACCCTACAAGCAACAATTTGGAATCCAACTATCAAACGTCAATTCTCCCTACAAAATCGTATCTTTATGCCTGGGTAAGGGAGGACTCTTGCAAAATATGTCATAAATTTAATCTCAACTCTTCTTGGTTCGCATAATATAACTAAACATTATATGTATGTCATAAAGCTTAATCCCAACTATTTTTGGTTCGCAGAAAACAACTAGACTTTGTCTGATGTGCGGTTTTTAATTAAAAAAAAAAGTCTCGTCTAATAAAATATACTCAAAAGCTCTGCATTAAAGTTGCCCGTCAAACCAAATTTTATACCAAAGTTTCGAAACAATAAAGATGTTGTTTAAACTTTAAATGACAAAAAAAACTTACATTAAATCTCAAAGATACGTTACACCTTACAATCTTACCCACATAAATTAGGTAAAACACTTTAACTCCCATATTAAATGCAACACAAACACAACACACAAACACAAAAATCACATATATCACCATCGTGCTATGCACGTGCCACAAAACCAAACACAAAGACAGGTTGTTTACTTTTAAACACAAACACAACTGCAATCCAACAACAAAACACCATTAACAAAAAACACAAACGTTGACAACCCAATATCCCCTCTTTACCTTAAATCTTGCCTTGGTTTTTTCTCAAACCCACTTTTTATATATCAAATTACAGTTGATTTTCAGTTAAAATAACAAGAACCCATTATAAAGATTTGATCTTTAAGGTTATTGGAAAGAAACCAAGATCTAAAGATCATGGAACAGCTTATTAACTTCATCATTCGACCACCTAGGTAAATTTTTGGTTTTTGATATGGGTTTTATTTGTTTTATAAAAAAGATGTGATTTTTATGGGTTTTGTGGAATTTTGTGATATGGGTATTCTTTGGATGGTGGTTTATGTTTATAAAGCTGAGGACTTGTTTTGATTTGTTATGAGTATAGTGATTTGAAATTAGAATTATGGTTTTTTTTTTTTTTTTTTTTTTTTTTTTTGGATTAGTGGTTTTGGTTTGGATTAGTTGGTGTTTAGGGGTTCTGGTGATTAAGTAAATTAGGAGTTTTTCGCGGTTTGTAGTTGTGATTATATAATTGCTGATAGAGGGTGCCAATGGAACAGTTGAATTTAGTAGTCCTGAATTAGAGAGAACAGTTGACCTTCTGTTTTATGTCTGTTTATCAGGATATACTATATTTTATGTTGGATTTAAGATGTAAATAGTTTTTTACGGGATATGATATCGTGGCAATTTGCACATCTCAGAATTTAGAATCCTTGCTAGACATGAATGATGTTTGCCATTCTAATTGTATGATACTGATTTAGTAGTTGATGCAGTAATTAGATATCAGAATTATAGGGTTGTTTGGTTTAATAAGTGATTTTGGTTTGGATCAATTGGTGTTTAGGGTTTCTGCTAATAAGTGTAAAAATGATTGATAGTTGAATAGGTTTATTGGGATTATGCTCATAGTATGATGAATATATCATCACCTGCAGTTGTAAGTGTGCGCTTAATTGCTTATGCTTCTAATGGAACAGTTGAATTCATTAGTTCTTGTTTGAAGAGAACAGTTGACTTTCTGATGTTATGCCTGTTCATCGGTAGACATGAACATCTTAAGATACTAGCATATTATATGTTGGATTTTAGATGTAAAGATCATTTTACAGGCTATGGTATTGTGGGAATTTTAGCACATGTGTAGAAATAGAATCTTTGATTGGCATGGAGGATGTTTAGCATTATAATTGAGCAGTGTTTTTTACTAAACTGAAGGCACTTTAAGCAGTGTATTTCTGCTGTCCAGATATTGTTTCTAGGGAATAGTATATCGATTGATATATGTTATCAATGCATGGGCATTATTAATAAGCGTTTTGACCAATTTGTTGTTGGTTGGCAGAGCTGAGTACGATCCAAACAATGATTTACTAGATCAAGAATTCATGCTTAAAGGGAAATGGTTTCAAAGAAAAGATATAGAGGTATGAATAATTTCTTTATAATCCAAACCTTGTTGTACTGACTCCATTGTTGAAAATTCAATGCGAGAAACACATTTTTGCAATAGGATTTCATTTCTTTACCTGTTCCTTAATAAAGATAATGCATTGACCCATATACATTATCCATAGCCTATGCACACACGTAACTTGTTACTGTTCGTTATTATTCATTAATGAAATTGGAATTGTATTTGCAGATTGTAAATAGCCGAGGAGACACTCTTCAGTGTAGTCATTACTTGCCTATTGTGAGTCCTGAAGGAAAGCCTCTGCCGTGTGTAATTTACTGCCATGGGAACAGGTTAGTAGGATACTGTTAAGCTTATACATTCACATTTGAACCCTATACTTTTTTGTATATTTGAATGCGTTATATCTTTCACAGTTAGAAGTTTTATCTTGTTAACTTTAAGCAATCTTGTACATAATCCCATAATCTGGTTCTTGAAGCTTTTCTGTGAACTCGTCATATATATCGTGAACATGATCATTTGAACTTAATTTGTTGGATGTTTGAATGTAAAAGCCGACATTCATGTCAATGAGAATAAGTTGAAAAAAGACACTAATGTATGCCTGTATGAATAAATCAAATAATATGTATGATTGTAAGATCCAGTAAGCTATTAGGGCGACGCACAGAAATATTGCGTGTTTGTATGCAAGTAATGCAACTAATGTCAACCAAAAGCAAATTTGAATTCAGGTTTATCTGACACTGCTAACTCTAATTATTCCTGAATAAAAGCTGCATGATAACCTGCTACTTCTTGCAACTATTCTGAGATCTACTTATCACGCGCTGAACAAAATATTAATTTTGATATCACGGGGACATTAAAAGGCCACTCGTGATTGTAAATCCTATTTCTTGCGGCAGCAACTCTGAACTCTGAAGCAAGGTTTATAAGACCATTTGCATTACGTTAACTTGGAAATACATAGTTGTTTGCCCCTTCTGTGTTTAGCCAACTTTTGGCTTTTAAATCTGTTAACTTACGAGATGTGTGATGGTGATTATGTGGCAGTGGGTGCCGAGCGGATGCAAGTGAAGCAGCTATAATATTATTGCCATCAAATATTACCGTATTCACTCTTGATTTTTCTGGGTCTGGACTCTCTGGAGGAGAGCATGTCAGTCTAGGCTGGTATGAAGTAAGTGAATCAAATTCTTGTTTTTCTAAAAGAATCTTAAGGTTCGTGGATTAACTAATGGTGACATCCTTTTTATCTTATACATCTATTATTGGTTTGTTATGACATCCTTTTTGTAATTTGAGTTTAGCGTGTAAAGTGTTATTTGAAGTTGAAAGTATGCAATGATAATAATCGTATATGTTTCTCATATCTTATAATATAACATCGTGCATATTGTAAGTCCACTTAGCATAACTATTTTCTTGGAGTGTCGAAGCAACGAAAATGATGACCCCTTATGCTGATATAAGTTGTTTCATGTTATAATAAATCACTATGAGCAGTTCAAGAATATGTTTTTGTGCTTTACTAAATATGAGCCTAATAGATCTTCCGGATATGTTTTAGTAGTAAAGAAATTGTGGTTTGGATATACTGAAGCTTCTGATTGTCAATTTTTTGTTAGATTATTTGTCACTCGCTGCTGATAAGGATTGTTTTATTTGCAGAAAGAGGATTTGAAATCCGTGGTAGATTATTTGCGGGCTGATGGAAATGTTTCGTTAATTGGCCTCTGGGGACGATCGATGGGTGCTGTAACAAGGTAATATGAACGTTTTCTTGTCTTGTTAATCTGTCGGTTTATATTTTGCAGAGATTAACCTTTAGTATCAAATAAAACAATTGTTATGGATTGAAATAATCAAATATTAGAACGATACATCAAATCTGTTTTTGACTTAAAATGTTGATGGTGTCAGCCTGATGTATGGAGCTGAGGATCCTTCAATTGCGGGAATGGTTCTTGACAGTCCCTTTTCAGATCTGGTTGATCTGATGATGGAACTTGTCGATACTTACAAAATTCGTCTCCCCAAGTTTACAGTAAGTTGCTTAATTCATCTCGTCGCAGCAATTTGTCACAAATCAAGAATATATTTCATATAAATATTCGATTTCTATGTCTTCAGGTTAAGTTTGCTATTCAGTACATGAAAAGAGCTATTCTTAAGAAAGCAAAATTCGACATTTCGGAGTTAAATACCATAAAGGTTTGATTTTTACAGAACATATTTTTATTAATTTTTTTTTGCATTTTCCCGTATGTGTTAAGATCTACTGATGTGATATTTTATGTAAGAAACTGATGCAAGTCTTTTTTCGTTTTTATAGTCTGCAAAATCATCTTTTGTTCCAGTTCTGTTTGGTCATGCTGTTGATGATGATTTTATACATCCGCATCACTCTGATCGTATTTATGAAGCTTACATGGTAATTCTTTATAACTTGATTTACAAGCAAAATGCAATTTACATATTTGATTTTTGTGGAAATTACTGCATCGGAATGCTTCTATAAATAATATATCTTGACAGGGGGACAAGAATATTATCAAATTCGAGGGTGACCATAATTCGCCACGTCCTCAGTTTTACTTTGATTCAATAAACATCTTTTTCCACAACGTCTTGCAACCACCAGAAGATGAAGTTAAAGGAAACTTCTTTGATTCGTCTCCTGATTACCTCAGCAGGGTATATTTTTTCACGCTCTCTCACACACAAGATATATATGATCTCTAAATTGAGGGTTATATTTAATTAATTGTTCTACTTTCAGGATATTCATGGAGTTGGATATGAAGACGATTTCCTAATTACACCTCAAGGTATGCTATCTTTGATACATTTCTTTGACTTTGCTAAAGGCGTATCTTTTAAATGTTTTATTTGACTTTTTTTGTTTAATATCTGTTCAGCATCGAGTAGTACAGAGGATGCTATTAATCAACTTCGTTCAAAAAGGCCAATGAGTAAGACCGAGGTTAGTAATATGCTTTACTAATTTTGTCCCTTCTGTTTTCCTGTATATTTGTGTGTTTTCCTGCATTCTTTTCGGAAACTCAGACGCTTTCTCTCAAATTTCAGGTCCTTCTGATATGTCTTCAACAGATAAACAATGTAATTCTGAGGTATCGTCTAAAGATTGACTCTTGTTTGTTAAAACAAAAAATATATCTGGATCAAAAGTCATTTTACATTCAATTGAATGATGAAGTTTACTTATGTCATATTGTTGCTTCAGGATGAAGGAAATACAACCGATCCTACTCCATCATCTTCTAAAATGATCAACTTTGAGTTTCCTAATGGCCATACCTACGTACCATCACCATCAGATGATCAAGATTATGTCGAGTACCCACTTCAACATGTAGAAGGTTTCCCATGCAATGTTGAGGAAGAAGAAAGGGTAAGCTTTTAACGCACACAAATTACTAAAATCACCAATGATATATCAATATTTATTACTTCGGTACATAATCTGATTTTCTGATCATTCTTTACGTTCACGTTGCTTAACTTTTTTTTTTTGTTGCTAAACTCTTTTAGATGCTTATGGAAGCCGTACTCCTGTCTCTAAAAGATTTAGAACCGAAACAACCTAAAGAAGAAGAACAACCAGTTAGTGATAGTAAGTCTCCGGTGAACGATCATATTGCACCTATAAAAACCGATACCGCTACACCAGCTTCAACAGCAAGCAGCAGTGAATCACCTTCACAATTCATGTCTCCATGTAACAGCACATCATCAGCTGAGCAATCATCAAGTATGACACCATCTGTCGTTAGTTCATCTGATGTTGATATGGCGGACAGGACCAAAGCTACAGTCACAGTTGAAAAAACGCCGTCTAGTAACATAATGGATGGGTTGTTACGTCGTTGGGATCTTAATTTCTTTAAGAATAGATGATGGGTTTGATACCTTATAGAAAGTGTTCCATATCAATGATTAAAATTTTTCTTTGTTTTTGTTTTGGTGGTGGTGTGGTAATTCATTGGTTTGATACTAAGAAAATGGAATTGGACATGTGATACAAAAGATGTGAATCGGAAAGTTAGTGTAATATGTTGTATAGAAGGCTCAGATCATGATTGTGTTTTATATATTCTTTTGTGACCAATTATCCGACTTTGCGTTTACATAATACGTTCTACACCTGTTTTGCTATTTCTTACATTTGTCCCGTAGCTTCTGCTACATACGATTTTGACACTCGTCAAAACAATATGAAGGTAAGGTCAAAAGATTACGACAGTACTCAAGTGACACCCAAACCGGAAACTGTTAATCATTTCATATGCCAAAATGTGTGCCATTTGACATCTAAATAATGGATGAATCAAGCAGTTTCATGCCATGTAACTGAAATGTTTACATGGCATAACTGATATGGAAATGCTTACGACTACATATTTATTTAAAAAAATTGTAACATGTAAGATTCGAACCGGGTCTAGACATCCACATACATGTGCCTCACCAATGGAGCAAACCACAAGTTGGAACATAATGTGCATTCCAAAATTGATATACCAACAAAACACTACCATCTTCCATCTTATCAAAAAACAATAACAGAATCCTCACTCATTCCGCTCCTAAATTAATATATGCTTCAATGCCAGTCAAAACAGTAAATCTCTATCCCCAATTCACTCCCTCTTTCCTAAACAAACTCACCCAAAATTCAAAATGCATACCCTAAGTCAAATACAGATTTATTCAAAGATGAATTAACCATTTTTGATTCTTTGTTGGAAAAATTTGTGTTTCTTTTCCCCATCATCTTCATTTATTCAAGAAATTTTGATTATTTTTTTTTTTTTTTTTTTTTTTTTTGATTTTTTGTAGGTAGAACCTGATTGAGGAAGATTAACCAAGCCGGAAATTAATGATGATACAACAAAGGTACGATTTTGGGATCATAGGTTATAAAAAGGTACAATTTTTTATTGATGATTAATGGTTTAATTTGAAAAAAATGAAGCTGTATTGTGGAAGCTATGTCTTTGAACATTAGGTGTTTGATTAAATGCCTAAAATGTTATTAGAACATCAAGTGATATGTAATAATGTGTTCGCTTGGTTCATTGCGTCCCACCGGTTATTTAGAATTATAAATAGGTGACGAATGCATTTCTAAGTTATGAACACTAAAGGTAAAAGTCTTCGATGATAGCATCGAACCGGTGGAGATGGTCAAATAGAGTAATCCAAGTCTAATCGATTCATTTACTTATATGCGAATGCTATTATCATCTTTCGAGAACTTATGTAATGATTATTTTATCTATGAGAATACAAGACGTGAAGTCGCAAAGTATTTGGCTAATGGAGTCGTAATTGAGTCGTGTCAACCGCCGCTTTCTCATGGAAATACTTGAAAAGTCCACACGAAAAGTCTTTTAAATTTCTATGCTATTTACTTTCATGTTTGATGGCTTTTTAAATCTAACTTTATTGCATGATTCGGTGTCTATGCGGTGAGTGCCAAAGCATTGAGAGATTACACAAACAAATGCCCCATCCGTCGTCAACCTATCGAGGAGCTAATGGAGATCAAAGTTAATACAAATGATCGGTGATATATCCTTTTCTTCTTACTTAATCTAAAAATCATGATATCGAGTATATTCTTTCTTTCTTATCCGTCTTGTGATGTAGTTTATATTATCCGTTTGTATGTTAAAAGGAGTGTATAATCATGTCAATGAACCCGACCCATGTAAAGTCGAGAAGCCATGTTGCACATGGCTCGGCCTTTTCTTTAGTAAAAGAGTGGTATGTTGTGTTTAATATCGATCTTGAATTGCCACTATAACAAACACCATCCTTTTCATTTGCAAGCTTGGAGTGTAATATTTGCTTTATCTCACTTCTTTACCCTTTTACTTTTCTCTTATTCTCTTTTATACCCTTTTAGTCATGACCATCCTTGTCTTAAACTTGTGATATATATGGGAGAATAATCATTAGCGATTTAATGTGTCACGTTATTTATTGTCTACATGAATGAATGAATGCATTTTAGGATACGTTTGAAAGATAGTTCATAATTTGACAGGTTTATAGAAACTCGGGTCAACAACCCACCGTCTACTAACAATCATGACAATCAGTACTATAAGGCTAAACAAGTTGCACATACTTTTGAAAGCATGCCACCTACTGATGTTCTCGCAAGAGTTCTTCAAAATTGTCGAGGTAATCATGAGTCCTTCACATTATTACCACAATAATGTGATTAATTAAATATACCTATATTTATTTAAAACGCTTTATGAAGTAAAAGATATTGGCCTATAATGCAATTGACTGTGCCAGAAGTATTGATCCTACGCTTGTATTGCCTTGGGTAAGCATGTCAGCTGATATGTCCATTAGGCAAGTTAATACATCACATTAGTTAAATGGCCTATTATCATGTTTTAAATTCATCCACTGCTCTTGGTTAAGTCTTTTTTACCCATTACCTCGAATATTTCCAGTGTCTTTGCTCGCAGATTTGCTTGCATTCTGTGACTTCTTTGTAGCATGCTTAAATTTGTATTTTGACCACAATGATGGATTACGATTACAATGTGAACATGTAAGCTGGTGCAAGTTTGAGGTTACCCTTTCTTCAACCACAAACCGATTACTAATGAAATTGTCTGTGCATTAGTAGTATGATGTCATATATTATAAGTGCTACAGATCATAAAGATGCTAAAATCGTGATGATGATGACGACGACGTTGATGATGGAAATGATAGACACGGATGTTGATAAGAATGATACCAACAAGTGTAAGTATATATATTTCACATGTCCTTTCTTCAACCACATTTAAGTTTTTTTAGTAATCATATAGCGGTATTTTATGTTGGGATGCCACAGGCTGAAATTAATATCATTAGTGGGGACTAGGAATCGGTTAGTAAACTTTTAGTGCTATACAATGTAAATGATTGGGGTACAGCCGTTATGTATGCGTAGTATGCGCACCTCATGAATTAATGCACCGATATTCTTTAACCTTAATAGTGTGTATTGTTTCTTCTCTGGAATGCAAGTACTCAACTTTTTTTAGTTCAAGAAAATCAGAAGGATAAGTAGGAAGCATTATATACAGAATCAATTAGTAAGATAGTATCCGTAAGGAAAATAGGGACATCTAGAATGGTTTGAGAAAAGGATTTGAAAGTTGGGCAGAAGAGATAAAAAGAGTGAAGGAAAATGGTGTAGGCATGATAAAAGTGATGAACTTCTGAAACCCGAACCCAATGTTAATGTAATTAGCCTCTATATGCATGTCTTCATACCTTCATCATTTAGATTATCCAATATGGATGAATACTTGAAAATGGAGTTAATAAAAGAAAACAAAATTAGAGTAAAACATGTCATCTAAGTTGATTTGGATGTCTATCTTTATTATTTTTAGTTGTGCGCCTGTGATGTTTTTCGTTATGTTTTCTTATATGTCTAAAGCTTAAGAAGGAGTTTAACAATGAAGTGGACTCGCAATTGTCGCATTTCAAGGCATTACAGTTGATTCTTCCGCTGGTCACGTTGATCTCACACGCCTCTAAAGTGGCAAATCATGAAGCTAAAAATATCGGCACAAAACCGTATACATGTGGTGGTGAGTATCTGCAGTATATCTATCTGATGATTTGACATATGATGCGTATTTTTCTATGTCCACTGTTCTTTCATTAGCTGCTTTGATATAACATTGTAGTTACCCACTGTATATTTTTCGCATGATGAAAAACCTATCTATATAGTGAGGTGACGTAAAAGAAAAATATATGAAAAATAAGCACTTCGGACACTTCTTAGGACTTCGGTTATTAAAGTCATTTTGTTTATTGATGTCTATTTGTGTTGCAACTGGCAAGTGGATCAGTATTGTCATTTTCTCCGTAGTTATTTCTTGCCAATTTATCAAAAAAATTATTAAGACATGATAAACATTTTTGTTTATCAATGGTGTGCTTGAAAAACTATTAAAGAGATATATGAGCTATTTTCCTAGAACCATTCACACACTATTAGTGATATCTTGCAACAATTTACAAACTGAAGTAATGCTTATCATGGTCGATGCATAAGATGCGCGCATACTGTAAACTTTTAACTTGTAAAATACATATATATTGTTTAGTTTTATTCATCCTTGCATGTAATTTTTGACCATGATATGGCACCAGATTTCAAAATATGCACATAACTATTACCCAATTAATTCACATTATATGTTTTTAATCAAGATTACACATGCAGCTATATTTTACAAACAATATAATGAAAAGTAAAGGATTGTTTCAACAATGGCTGGTCTTTTCCCGCAGACATTTTTGTTTCGTCGTTTCACCCGTCAAAAGCTTAAAAGGATTAAAGATTTTATGTTGCGACAAACTTAGCTACTTTCATTTTGTAATTTTATTATGTTCTTCCTATCATTTTACGACTACTTTACATACATTTACGCTAATTTTTTTTTACTTATAGTTTGTATGTTTGAAGGTTCTTTCTTTAGACAAAGACGGCGAATACATAGAGTATACAACAATCGTTTACAAAGAAGTTTTATTTCGTCTATGAATAAGTACCATGTAATTTACATTTTCTCATACTTTTCATTCTTCTTTTTACATATAAAATATGAACTCTCTCTTTTTTTATTATAATTTGTGTCTAAGATATTTGCCGTCATTAAATATTTATTTACGTCCATCTAATCTTTGTCAAGTAATCTTAAGAAGCTAGCCCGGCCCATCCGGGCGGGCTATGAAGCTAGTCTAACTATATGCGAACGAAGATTGTAAATGCATTTGATTATACAGGTAATGAACAACATAAAAAAACTTACAACATCTGGAAGAAAGAACATACGGAAACAAATATAATGTCTTAACAGTAAGATTCTTATACAGGGGAAAAAAGTTGTATGACGGCTAAGCAAGTAAGCCATCATGGAAAAAACACGCCAAAGATCATGTCTTCTGTGCAGGCCTCACCAACCCTAGTCCCGAACCACTTCCCAAATGCTTAAAATCCTTAGCTTCAAGATTATCATCATGACCCGCAAACCCAGTTCCACCCTTTGCCAAATTAATCAAATTCCTCTCCTTACACCCTCTATTACACACTAGACACACCTTATCAACCGCCATGAACTTATCTGCACACTTCTTACAGAATACATGTCCACACGAACTTAATGCTACAAGTGATGATGTATTAGTTAATGTCACCTTGCAACTAGGGCAGATATAGGTTCTATCCAAAGCCGTTTCTCTCTTCTCATTTGTGTCTTCGGTGAAAATGATAGGAAAAAGGGATTTCATTTTAAGCTTTTCGTTACCTTCTGGGCAAGTTGTGCAAGTAGATGGTGCGTTGACTTTGGCTGGAGCTTCAGGTGTTGCTGACGGTAACCAAAATGCTTTCATGGTTCGGAGTGCTTCTTCTTCGTAAGAAGTGGTTTTGACACTGTTTGCACCGTGAAATCCGTTTCTGTCACGGTTGAAGTTTTTATCGCTGTATTGTGGGAGCGCTCCATGGTTTTGCTGATCGAATGCATCAAGTTCTCTAGCCTTTTGTAGCATTATCTTTTCTTCTTCCTCGTCTTTTTCTTGCCTCAGTTGAGTAGTATGGGCAACTTGTTTTCTGTGACAAAGATATATCTTCAGCAAACAATAGAAGATACAATGAAGAAATACAACTAGATACAAAACATCGCCACATTATGTAAAGTTAACTTCATGGACCAAAAGGACTTATTAGTTTTTCCTATATCCTAGGCTGCTCATGTAATGTTGTACTAATTTCTATTAAAAATCACATCGAACTCAGTAACCGGGTGATTAGCAAAAACATATAATGATGATGCATCCTAACATCACATACAACCACAAGTTAATAACTTAATATTGTCCACATGCAATCTCAATTCAAGTTTTTTCTTTATTATAGATTTATAGGTGGCCAGATACATCATACATCTCTAATATGATGGTAAAAAAAAGCTTGTTTTTAAGAGATGAATCATGAAGAAGGAATTGTAGGATGTCCGCCACGTCATTCCGCAAATGGTGGACTGCTACAAGTCCTTTTTGCAGCAAATATCAATGTATGAAATTATGCATACATATCAATGTAAGGAGAAATTTGCTACAAAAAGGGCTTGTGGCATTCCCAAAATGCAATTACGGGATAATGAGGCAACACTTTGCAACTCCAACTGACTAGAATCCTATCTTAAGACAATACTTTTTTACCCCCTCTGTATTAATGTATCTGAGTTTGGCACTTGTATTAGAAAAGAAGTTTGGGAATATCCAAATCAAACTTCTGTGGTGCTCTAACCTTCCAACTTTGATGGTCTTTCAGATTGTTGGTCAAGACAGGCTATGCTTAAGAGAGTGTTTGGGATTGCTTATTTTTCTAAGTATCTGCTTAGTTTAAGCATATAAGCAGTTTGTACTTTGTAGTGTTTAGATAAACTAAACAGCTTCTGCGTATCTCGCTTATTTTGGAGTCTTTCGGATTGTTGGTCAAGACAGGTTATGCTTAAGAGAGTGTTTGGGATTGCTTACTTTTCTAAGTATCTGTTTATTTTAAGCATATAAGCAGTTTGTACTTCGTAGTGTTTAGATAAACCAAACAGCTTCTGCGTATCTGGCTTATTTTGGGGTAAATTAAGCAGGTTAGGACATGCGTATTTCAACTTGCTTAAGTAAGATAAATTAAAAATGACCTCTAGACCCTAATATCTAACCTTAAAACCTTCAAATACATGCGAATAATGTTCTCATTAATTCTTTATCTGATTATCGCCTTTTTTTATACCTTAAAACAAGGTAAGCAAATCCAAACACTATAGCAAAAGCTCATAAGCAAAAGCACTCTCTAAGCAGAAAAATAAGGAAACCCAAAAACTCTCTAAGCAAAAGCAAATAACTAGCTGCAACAAAAACAAAATGCAGAAGATTGTGTTCAAAATCTTCTACCTACGTAACAGAACACGATATCAGATAAGCTTAGCTCGAGTGTTGGGAATTGGTTACTGGTTATGACAAGTTTTGGTGCTCCAAAAGGCAGTGCAATAATTATGGAAACTTAACCTAATTGTTGTACTCTTTCAAAGAAATTTCTACCATATGATGACGCATTTGCTACTTCACTCATGGCGATTTCAGAAAGTTGTTTGAGCTCCCCAACATCAGGGTGCAACGAGTCAAACTTTGACAGGGCTCGACTCGACTTAATATAATGCTTGGATCGAGCTAGGCTTGATAGCTTGACGAGCTTTCTTTAGGGAAGCTCAAGCTCGGTTCGAGAAAGATTTGAATTCAGCCTCGAGCTTGGCTCGATTCATTTTTAATGATTTGCTTTTTTAAACTAACTAAACGTAAATTAAAATAAGATGTTCAAAAGCCCGGCTCGGTTGCACCTCTATCCCAACAAAAGCATATTGGGCTGCACCGAGATATGGTGCGAGAAGAACTCTTAACTTCCCTGACTTAACCCGCTTCATGAATAACAAGGAGATCGAACCCATGGGTTAACCGCGACAAAAGCTTCTGACCATACTGTCAACATCATTTGTTGAACTTTTCTTTAAACAGGCCTGAGTTTAGCTCCCATACAAGTTCATCTCGGTGATACTCTTCCACTTTTAAATTACGAACAATTTCACTTGAGCATTTTTCGCACTAACCGCCAGTTGTTTCAAACACTTTATGATCCATGACAAAAATTGACCTTGCTTTTGTTTCATCTATCGGTTGCTCTGTTACAAATTCTTTTACTAACATGACTTTTTAGTTGGTCAAATTTAACTCACTTGTTTGCTCATATCAATATCTATTTTGACTTGGTCACAAAGCGAACCTTATCGGCATTCGATTTGTTAATTGACCCCAAACTGCCAGCTTTGGGAGGTAAGCAGCCAACTTATCATTTTTAAATCCCCGCTCATCAACGCTGTTTATAAACTCTCACCTGTTAGCACAGTCAAGGATATCACACCAACATTCTTGGCATGTGTACCTTCGAATGCCGTAATAGGTGAGATTCGAAAACACATTGTTAAGTAAGGACTCAATAATGGTAAGTTATTCCAGTAAATTACCAATCCAATACGGCTAAGATGGTGTCACTTAGTTACAAAGGCGAAGTATACTTTGATATGAACAAACAGCAAGTGATTGAATACATTGACAAATTAAAAAGTCCCGTTGACAAACTGACTTGTCCAAAAAGCAACCAGTCAAAAAAATGTATTATGAATAAGAACGAGGTTCGGTTGGTGTCATGGATCATGAAGTGTTGAAAAACCTAGCAGGTTGTGTTAAGAAAAAAGAAAAGGCTCAAGTAAAGATGTCCCGCAATTTAAAGGTGGAACAATATCATCACTGGAATGAACTCGAATGAGAGGGAACTCGGGCCTGTTTAGTGGAGAGTTTCACAAACGATACTGACGTTTTAACATCTAAAATATCAGGTTGGGGTCAGAATATTTCGTCAAGGTTAACACACGGGTTGAAATTTGATAAAGCAGGCCAGGCCATCAAAACTGTAGCCTGTTTCGAACCGAGTCTCGGTGTTACCTGATACATTCTTATTAAGGACCCCAATTTCCCGCAACTGTCTTGTGTGAAACAACAAAAGAATCATCATATGGTAGAAGCTTGTTTATCATAACAATGAGACAAGCATTGAAGTTAGTAGGTTGTTTATCATAGTGGTGTTCGGGAATTCTTATTGCAACTACTTATCCTTCACAAAACAGGCACGCACAAATAATCAATCAGCAACAACAAAATACACAACAGATAATAGAATTTTATTTTACTTCTTCCGTAACAAAATGCAATAATCAAAAACATACAAACACTTTCAGGGTGTTTATTTAAGCTTATTTTTGGGCTTATGAGCTCTATTTGGTTTGGCTTATATTTCACAGGCCCACTTTTTCCGGCTTATTTTCACGCTTATAAGCTTATTTGGTGTTAGGATTTTTAGCTTATTTAGCCGGCTTATGAACTTATTTGATTATGGAAAAGCCAATAAGCTGGCTTTTTAAAGCTTATCATCTTATCAACTTCAGCTTATTGACTTTGTCAATAAGCTCAAGCTCATACTAATATAAGCTTTTAAAGTGAGCTTATCGGCTTTTCCAAAATCAAATAAGCTCGTAAGTCAGCTAAATAAGCTAATCCAGACTACATAAATGGGGTTTTTCCCTGTTCACATTACCCAGGTAGGGCAAGTCTTTAACTCAGATGTACGCGGCCTAACAAGGGTATAAACCCTTTTCTAAAATCAAATAAGCTAATCTAAACAAATTTTCATAAAACCAACATAATCAAATAAACACAAAATAAAGAAAATAAATACCTTTGGATGTCTTTCTTTTGAGACAACAAACACTCCAAGATACATTCTTTACAAAAGACATGACCCTTTTGACAGCACAAAGGGTCAAGAAAAGGCTTCAAACACAAGGAACAAGTGTCGAATGGTTTAATGGAATCTTTACCAAGCCTTTCTTTCTGGGTACCGTATCCAAGTTTTCGTTTCTCATCGTATGTGAAGAATGCTAGATCGTTGTTGTTCTTTGAGTGTCTCTGAGGCATCTTATTTGATCAAGAAGATTGGGTGGTGTTTGGTTTTGGGTTTTGAGATCGAGTGTTGTGTTTGGAACCCTAGAGATTTGATCGTTGAGATGAGATGATACACCTTTATACTCTTGTATTTTTATTTATTTATTTTAGTTGTTTTTATTTTATTTTTGATTGTCTTTTAGTTAATATTTAGGAAAAAAAGTTTTTTTTTTTTTTTTTTTAAGGAAAGAAAAGGAAATTAGAGAAGAAAATGGTAATATTTTTTACTGGAGTAAAAAATCTCACCTATTTAAGGAAAGTAAAAGAAACACATTGATATATTTTGTTTGTATTGTAACGGTCTTTTTGGGTAAAAAAGATTTTTCACTCTGGTAAAATATGTATTGTAATGGTCTTTGTATGGTTTGTTTTGTTTTTTTTTAACCGTCTTGTTAAGAAGGTGGGTTACCATTTCTTGTGTATTTTGTTTGATTTGATTCTCAATATATGTTGCCTTTTTAAAAAAATATGTTATTTTTGAAAGTTTATGCAATAAAAGGTCATACATGTAACTGAAACAAGTTTGACTTATGATTACGTTTATTTATCTCAACCAAAACTTTATTTTTTTATTTTTTTTTTTTTTATTATTATTTTTTTTAATTTTGTTTTACAACTTGACAACATATTGTTAAGGTGTGTTTAGCTGTAAAAAAATTGATTTTTGTGGGAAAAAAGAAAGTAACTTTATCTTATAAAAGTATTTAAAATATTAATAAAAAAAAGTGTATAAATGATATTTATAAAAGAATTAAGGGATAAAGAATATGTAAAAAAGTTGCTTGAAAAAAATGTTGAGAGCTGAAAATAAATCCTTTTTAAATTATAGTTAAATTCTGAAATTTGAACTTTTCATCGTTAAAATTTTGCCACTAAACAAGTTTCATACTCCGCTTATTTATTTATTTATTTATTATTATTTTTTTATATCTTTTTAGAAAAATGTCTGATTTCTCACCAATTAACACACTAACCTTACGCTCTTGTTCAAGTTGTACTTTACATAGTGAAGTTAAAGTCACCCGTGCATTGCAACGGGTTAATTCGAATTTAATTTTGATTCATTTTATGTTAAATTGTACTTTGTAACTGATTTTGAAAAAAAGAAAATCAAAAACTTTTACAAAATTATTCTAAAATCAGAAGTGTTCCGATATAGGTCTTATTTCATTATTTTTTGAAGACTTTTTTAATTGATATAATTTTGCATAAAAGATTCTCTAAATAGTGAGGTTTGAACTCTTAGACCGACCTCTTATGATGAGGTAAAATGCCTTACCACAAGGCCTTTTGGTGATAGTTTATATAACAAAACTAATGTAGTTTAGATATAAGTAAAGTATGTGTCAAAATAATTAGACCCTTTTAAGTTTTAAATGGAATAGCTAAAACAAAATGTTCAAGAAAGCATCTGAGTTTGCAAGGATCTACACACTAACACAATGGATGCCTTCCAAAGGCCGGTACGATTTAAGAACGAGATGTCATAATCATGACATGCGTGTCTTTGTATCCCAAATTATGATAATCTATGACTAGTCAATATGCACAGCCCCATAATAGTTCAAAAAAGGGAAAGACTAAGACACATAAACATACCGGTTTATCCCGACCATGAGCATTGGTTTGACAGTTGTAGATATGTACTAGTTTTTTCAGGTTTCAAATTTTTTATTTTCGAACTTTTGTAAATAGATGTGTAGTGAAAAACATGAATAGTGATAAAAGTAATAACGAATAACTACTGAATTATCTTTGTCCAGGTTTCAAGCAAGTTGAACCTTTTTTTCTCTAATGTACACAGCTTATCCGGCATTCCGGTGGCCATTTCCTGACTTTTCTTTGGACCAACCCAATCGTTTTGACAAACTTTGAGTAACCTTTGGAATCTGGTTCCCATATATATTTCTTAGTTTTTATCAATTCCTGAATGTAGAAACATTTTTATGTCTCGATGCAGGAGTTTCCAAATTTGACATCAACATGTTTAAAGATAAAAAAACACAACATGGTCTAAACACTTTATTTAGTTGTCATGGTGCTTCTCAAGCCTCTTTGCGCCTTTTAATTACATGATTGAGTTTTCACAGGGTCTACTTGTATGTCTTGAGACTCTTATCAAACCAATTCACAAGATCCTGATGAGCCTCGAAAGCTTGTTTCTTAGCTGCTTCATCATCATCTTTATAACGGACAGTCCAACCATGAGATACACCGGGATATATCTTTACAAAGTGCTTAATCTGCATGCCCACAAACCACACCAACGTAAATCGAAATACTAATGAATGGGTCAGTATGGGTTGTTTTTATCTCAAACAGTCAAAATCAAAAAACTTAACTGAAAGGGTTGTTGGATATTTTAGTGTAATTGGATTAACTTGTTTTGACCAATTTCATCATAATAATACATCATTTAGGTTTGGTGGTGCGGAGTGTACACTACTTGAATTTATTATGATCTTAGGGGCGAAGCCCCAAGGGACGGGGTCGGGGGGCGCCCTGTCATGAGGTCAGGCGGGGCGGCAGCCCTGAGGTCAGGCGAGAGCCCGGCCGGGTCGAGCGTCGGCTTGGAAATTTTTATTTCCACTAAGTTGTTATGTAAAGAATTCATCGCCGAATTTTCATTTCTCACGACGGATTCATTTCTGCTGAAGTAGTAATGGATTCTGCTGAAGTGTTGATTCTGCTGAAGTGTTGTTCCTCAGAAACTAACTTTCGGATATTGAGGGACAAAACTTGACAACTTGGAAACCCTAAAACTGCCATTGACAGTTATCCCGTAACATGTTATATACGGTTTGTTTGGTCATTATCAAATAACGGTTCATTATATCTCAGACCCAAACATACAGAAAATTCTCAACTCTGAATTGTATCCGATTGAATATTTCGGTAGAACCGCCGAATTGATTCGATCTGAAAGTGTTCACACGCCTTTCAGAGAGTTAAGTTTATCCATCGGTGTTCGTTATTACCCTATATCCCTACAAAGATCGAATCAATTTAAATGACGAACCCCGATTACGTGAAAGATATGAACAAGGCGTTTGCAAAGTTGGAGAAGTTTTCGGGGTGATTTTCGTAGATGGCGTAAAAGATGCATTTTATCGACGAATTTGAAAGTGGTGTATGTTACGAGTACCCATGCCCCGAGGTCGTTGAGAATGAAGCATTTGGATCGACTCGTAATCGTTCTAAGTGGAAAACGCGGACTACATATGTCGTGGTCATATTCTTAACGGTATGTCGATTCCTTATTTGATATTTATCAAAACGTAGAGTCTCGCAAAAGAATTATGGGATACCCAGAAGCCAAATACATGGCGGAAGATGCGTCTAGTAAGAAATTCCTAGTTGGTAATTTTAATAACTACAAAATGGTAGACACTAGGCTGTCATGGAACAGATACCACAATTGCAAAGGATATTAGGACGGTTTGCGCAATATGATATGAAAATGGATGAGTCAATTTACGTCTCTAGTATCATAGATAAACCGCCCCTCTTGGAAGGATTTTAAAACAATCGAAACATAAAAAGAGGAATTGAATCGGTTGAACTTGAAGTCATTTCCAAATTGAACAATCCATACGTGATATGGAAAGGGGTTTGTTGGTGGTACTAAAACCATGGTGGTTCTTACGTGAACATGGTGGAGGAGGTGAATCCTCTAAGGCCGGTAAAGGGAAACGAAAGTGGCAAGGCAATAACAACAAAGGTTCGATAAGAAACCAAAGGTGACTGTTGGAAGTGTGGAAACCGGACACTTTAAGAAAGATTGCAGGTCTAAGGGTGGAGGTAAAGGAAAAACGAGGTGGTACTAGTGGATCCAAGGATCCTGAAAGCAATCGGGTTTGTTTTGGTACCCATCGATCATTCGTTGAAAATTATTATGTATCAATAATTTCGAAACATTCTATGTACAGGATGATGATTTATCATGGTGGGTGGATTCGGGAGCAACATGTCATGTATGCAAAATCTTCAATGGTTCAAGGACTTTAAGCCAATTGAAGATGGATCTTTATTAAAGATGGGCAATGTTGCAATCGAACCGATTAAAGGACTAGGATCGTTAATCTAGTCTTTACTCGAAACTCTTTACTTTTAAACAATGTTGTGTATGTACCGGTATTCGTAAGAACTTAGTATCGGTATTGTATTAAATAATTGTGGCTACAAGCAAGTCTTGAAAGCGACAAGTACATATTGTCTAGACATGGTACCTTTATTGGCTTTGGATATTTGAATGGCATGTTTAAATTAAATTTGGATGTGTCGTTTATTAATAATTACATTTGCATGGCTTCTACTAGTTCTAGCAATAATTGTGGTAAATCGAATTATGGCATGCTAGACTAGGACACGTACATTACAAGAGGATGAAAGACATGTCAAAAATGAGTCTAATACCTGCTTTTGAATTGAATGGTGAAAAGTGTAAAACTTGTGTGTTGACTAAGATAACTAGACAACCTTTCGCCAAAAATGTCATTAGAGATACTAAGGTATTAGAACTTGTACACAGTGACTTGTGTGATTTTCATTCAACACCTTCACTTGGTAATAAAAAGTATGTAGTTACTTTTATTGATGATGCTACTAGATACTGTTATGTTTACTTGTGTCATACAAAAGATGAAGCTCTTGATAAGTTTAAAATTTATAAAGAGGAAGTAGAGCTTTATCATGGTGTGAAGATTAAAACACTTCGCAGCGATAGGGAGGTGAATATTATGATCCAAGATATTTTCAATCTCTCGGTATAATACATCGACCAACGCCCATATACACCACAACAAAATGGTATATCCGAAAGAAAGAATAGGACATTAAAAGAAATGGTTAATTCCATGATATGCTATTCGGCCTAAGTGATGGATTTTGGGGTGAGGCTATGTTGACGACTGTTATCTCGCTAAATAGAGTTCTAATAAAAGGAACAAGATAACCCTTATGAACTTTGGTATAAAAGCCACCAAAAGCGAGTTATCTCGAGTTTGAAATGTAAGCAATGGTAAGATTGGTGATCCTAAAATAAATAATATAGGTCAAAGAGGTATAGATTGTGTATTCACTGGCTATCCGAGAATTCTAAATGCTATAGATTCTATGTCATAGAACCTAATGATTATGTATCCGTGCACTCTGTTATTGAGTCACGAGATCTCGATTTTGGCAATGAGGATAGGTTTACATCTTTACCTAAACCTGCAGACATGATTGCAAGTTCTAGTAACTTTGGTGCATCGACCAGCGATTGTCTCCCTCCCGAGCCTTCCGAGCCTGGGAGGAGTGTAAGAGCAAGGAAAACCAAATCTTTTGGTGGCGATTTCCAACTATATTTGGTCGAAGGATCAAGGAATGAAATTCAATTTCAATATCAATATTGTTTCAATGTTGATGAAGATCCTAGGACCTACGGTGAAGCTATGGCTTCAAGGGATCTTGCATTTTGGAAAGAGGCAATCCAAGATGAGATTGACTCTATTATGCATAATAATACTTGAAACCGTCGATTTACCACGGTTTTAAACCATTGAATAGTAAATGGATCTTCAAAAGGAAGATGAAGGTGGATGGAAGCATAGACAAGTATAAAGCCAGATTGGTTATCCAAGGCTTTAGACAAAAGGAAGGTATTGATTTCTTTGATACCTATGCTCCTGTTGCTAGGATTACCACCATTAGATTATTGTTAGCACTTGCGGCTATACATAATCTTGTAATTCACCAAATGGATGTTAAAACAGCCTTTCTGAATGGTGAATTAGATGAAGAGATTTACATAAGACAACACGAAGGTTTTGTCATGCCCGTAACGAAAATAAGTTTTGTAAATTGGTTAAGTCTCTTTATGGATTGAAGCAAGCTCCCAGCGGTGGCATCGAAATTTGATGATGTTATCTTGTCTAATGGTTTTGCTTTAAACCAAGCGAGACAAGTGTGTATCTGACAAGTTTGATACCTACGTAAAGGAGTAATCATTTGCTTGTATGTTGATGACATGTTGATCTTTAGTGTGACCAAGATCAAGTTGATGCAACAAAAGAATTCTTGTCCTCTAAGTTTGAGATGAAGGACATGGGGAGGCGATGTGATTCTTGGCATTAAGATCATACGTGGAGAACATGGCATTACTATCTCTCAATCACATTATATTGAGAAGATGTTGGATAAATTTAATCTGAAAGATTGTTCTCCAATAGGTACTCCTATGGATCCCACAACAAAACTTGTGCCTAATAAAGGTGTTCTTTGTGAATCAACTTGAATATTCAAGGGCTATTGGATCTTTAATGTATGCCATGATTAGTACTAGACCGATATAGCCTTTCTTTGTTGGAAAGTTGAGTAGATATACTCACAATCCGGTTTAATCCATTGGCGAGCAATTAATCGAGTATTTATGTACTTGAAAGGAACAATGGATTATGGTTTGACGATATTGGATTCCCTTCATTCTTGAAGGTTATTCGAGATGCAAGTTGGATTTCAATCGGGAAGATCATTCTTCCACAACCGGTTGGGTATACTTAATTGGAGGTGGTGCCATTCTTTGGGCATCTAAAAGCAAACTTGCATAAGCGATTCAACAATGGAATCGAGTTTGTGGCATTAGCAAGCGGTGGTAAAGAAGTGAATGGCTAAGGAACTTAATTTATGAAATTCCATTATGGCCTAAACCGATATCATCCATTTCTATCGATGTGATAGTCAAGCTACTTTGGCTAAGGCATACGAATAAGTATATAATGGGAAGTCTAGACACATAGGTGTTAGACATAGCATATTACGTGATCTTATCACGAATGGTGTGATATCCGTGGTGTTTGTGAAAACACAACACAATTTAGCCGATCATTTAACCAAAGGGTTGAATAGAGATCTCGTGAAAAATTCGGCTATAGGGATGGGATTAAAGTCCATCGAAATCTCGATATCAAGATACCCAATTCCATCTAGTATGACGCTAGGTCTTGAATTCAATGTGGAAGGCTTAATATCTAGAGATTGGAACACATTAGAAGATTCATCCCAAGGTATGTGTTCGGACCTACAAGTTAGGAGGTTGAATGAATATATTCTTAATAGCTTTTTGACAAATTGCATTGTAGGTGCAAGACTAAAAGAGCTACCTATATGAGCATGAAGTTTAGCCGCTTCAAGAAGCGGGACTTGGCTTTGACATGCTTATGAAGGATAAGGACATAGGCTAGTAAAACATGTGTCAAGATAGAACTACTATGTATGTAAACTTTTGTGTACATTATCTTCGTGTATTCATATTGAATTCGTGGTTCAATCCTTAGCGACACCACAGTATTCGAATATTTGGAATGTGTAATGTACTAATGTGAAATTCAATCGTCACGACATTTCATTTATGCAAAAGTTTGATTGTTTGAGATTACTTGTTTTAGTTAATCAAGGATTGCACTAAAATAGGGAGGAATGTTGGATATTTTAGTGTAATTGGATTAACTTGTTTTGACCAATTTCATCATAATAATACATCATTTAGGTTTGGTGGTGCGGAGTGCACACCTACTTGAATTTATTATGATCTTAGGTGAAGCCCCTGAGGACGGGTCCGGGGCGCCCTGCATGAGGTCCAGGGGCGGCCCTGCTGCAGAGGTCGGGCGAGCCCTGGTCGGGTCGGCGTCGACTGGAAATTTTTATTTCCACTAAGTTGTTATGTAAAGAATTCATGTGAATTTTCATTTCTGACGGATTCATTTCTGTCAAGTAGTAATGGATTCTCTGAAGTGTTGATTCTGTGAAGTGTTGTTCTCGAAACTAACTTTCGGATATTGAGGACAAAACTTGACAACTTGAAACCCTAAACCGCCATTGACAGTTATCCGTAACATGTTATATACGGTTTGTTTGGTCATTATCAAATAACGGTTCATTATATCTCAGACCCAAACATACAGAAAATTCTCAACTCTGAATTGTATCCGATTGAATATTTCGGTAGAACCGCCGAATTGATTCGATCTGAAAGTGTTCACACGCCTTACAGAGAGTTAAGTTTATCCATCAGTGTTCGTTATTACCCTATATCCCCTACAAGGGTAACGGTATTGTTGGATGTTTGCTTAGTCTATATGTCGCTCAATTGTTACAAGTTCTTATGAAATTGGAAGGAACTGTTCAACGTGAAAGACAAGATGTACACTTTACAGATGCTATAGAATTACCTGATTAGCTTTTAAAGCAGCCTCACACTCGTTGACTAATTCTGGAGGAAAATTTTTGTCGAGCTCAGCACTTAGTATCGCAGTAGGGACCTTAACTCCTAAGAAATCATAATCACATCAATCAGCAAAAAAGTAAAGAATGGTAAGAATTTGATAGAAAATGTACGAACGAAAAGAAAAAAAGCCCATGACGCAATTTTGAAAGTCAGCTGTAACTCTCACTCATGTTGTCAATTCAAAGTTCAACCTTAGATGGATTGAACCAGCTTTGGAATAAAGTTATAGCTAGACTGAGCATATCTGGCAATAACATAAACTGATCAACAAATGGTGCTAGAACACTAACAAGAAAAATACCCGCCTTTTTCTTGAAAATACCTAAAAGTACCAACTTCCACCTAAGTTCTTATTAATGGCAACATTAAGGATATGTTTTATCTCGAGAAACAAGTTAGCTTGAAACAAAACCGGTCAAATGGCTTGGGATAGAAGCCCAAAATGTAATTCCACGCATAAAACGTCTTAAATATTTTATAGAAAAAAAATAGATTATTGTAAAATAATACAATATCATTAGCATATTTAATATTTGACAAGCTTATTAGTTATACAAGTCTTGAAACTCTGGACAAAGAGTGTTCCAGGTCAACAAACACCCACAAAACTTCTGTTTTGCCACCTCTAATAGATACTAGTTATTACTCTTAAATTCCAACATTCAAGCATGGAGGGGTTATGATAAATTGTTGTTGAACAAACATACCCTTGATATCGTCTAGAGTGACGAATGAAGGATGCAAGATGGCAGAAACTTGTATATCAGCAGTCTTTGCTAGCTCTATAATGACCTTGGCTATCAAAGAAAATTGAAAAAAAGTGAATAAGTGAACTATAATTGTTGTAATAGACTGATAAAATTTTTACTTTTAATAACTTGTTTTGAGGCCTAGGTCTTACCACCCCAGCAGAATCCTGCTGCCGCAACTTTACATATACCCTTCTTTTTGAGATCCTCAATAACCGGCTTTGCAAATTTAACTGCTTCCACCTACAGAAGATAAAAGGGAACAAAAGCAGAGTTTAGGTGCTCAACCAAGAAGCAGTATTATCAACAAATCAACGATGAACACAATCATTCTTAAGTTCATAAAAATTAATTCCTTGATTCTGAAAAATTAGATATTCTTTTATGTCTAAATAAATATCACATCTTTATTAACCAACTGACTTAGCTTAGTTGGCCACCTGAGCCCCTTTTGGGGAGGGGTTTTACCCGGGTTCAAGTCTCGCAAGAGACAATAAAAATCCGGATTTTCCTCTTAGTGCGAAGCCGTGAGTTCTAGGGGTTTCCCTTCGCGGATCTCTCCTAGTGGTTCGGGTCCCGGGGTCTGCCCGTTTGGATGGTTTAACTCGGGGGTTGGATATCAAGTGTGGTGCCGTTCTTTAAAAAAAAAAAAAAAATTACATCTTTACTAAGCAATTTGTGTTTTATGTGGAAAATGTAGAAAACAGGTAACAATATATAGGATTATAGGCCAATGTGGACTTTATGCATAAACCTCAGTTTTACCCAATAAAAGAGTAGGCAATTTTGTAACCCTGGTTGATCCGTAAAAGATTTGGAGTACAGCGTTCTTAATCGCATACTCAATGGAGTGTAATAGAGGAACACACACTAAATTTAAGATAACATGAATGACAATGACACAGACAGAATATTTAGGGTTCTTTAATTTGTATATAATCTCTCAAAGTACAAAATGCTCACTGTTTATACTTTTTCATTTCATTTTCTTATAGGCCACCTATAGTCTCTTCCACTCAAACTCCTATTGACACGAGAGTCCGATTAAAAGGATTTTTGGCATGTTTGACCACAAAAATAACTTAGGAACATTAATATTTTTACATCAAGTCAGTTGCATTAAACCACTCCCCAAGTCTTTATCTATGTTGGTTTTCATATCGGACTTAGTCACCGCCTAGTCTCTTCCACCCATACGGATAACTGGTAAGCTCAACATTACTTCTTAATATTCTTTTTAAAGTAAGTTACCCTTCATTTGGCAAAAGTGAAGTGCATGTCCTTAATTCGTAAACATTGGCCTATACAACTTTACTTTGTTGCATTTTCATCTATTTTATATCACCTTAAAGTTCAAAATGCACATATTCAGTTGACTATAGATGTACTGTAATAATAACATTACATATCTAGTCTAAAAAAAATATAACATAACATTAAATATTTAACAAGATGCGCGAATTAGAGAGATTAATAACCGGTTGATGCTTTTTCAGCCAATCTTCCTTTGAAGCTTCAGGAGTCAAGGGGTCGCCATGGAAGAAATCAGGAACAACCACATAATATCCAAAGGATGCAACTTTGTCTGCAATATTCCTACAAATTCAAATTATACACCATATATCTTGTTATGCAAAGAAATGATTTTAGCAGTTGACTTTGGATTGTTTTGGGGTGTTTGGATTACTAATCTGCTTTCATTTACTTTGAAATAAGCAGATAAGCACTTTCCATATAAACAATTAAAACTGGTTATCTGTTTATGAAAAATACGCTAAACTTGGATAAGCACTTACATATGCAATTCCAAACGCTCCCTAAATAATACTTATCCGGTCATTATGTTTTTAAAACAGTTTTGTGAGTGTTTCGGGCACTTAGCGGGTTTTTATGATTGCTTATTTTTTTCTGCTCAAAAATAAAAAATTCTAGAAATGGTGTTTGAGATTTGCGTCTTTAGTAAGAAATGCCAAAATACTCAAAAGGGTAATTATTTACTACAAATTTTCTAACAAATTAATTTATACAGACTTTTAAGTTAATTACGTCCGTAAAAAAGTATGTCTAATTTTATCTAAAATAAACACTATAAAATAAGCAGCTCCCTAATTGGTTATCAGAATCTGCTTATTTTACCTCAAAATAAGCAATCCCAAACACCCTGTTACTATGTTTTTAAAAAGTTTTGTGAGTGTTCGGAATTGCTTAGGGAATACTTGTGTTTAAGCTTATTTTTTGGCTTGTGAGCTAATGTTATTCCGGTTTACGTGTCATAAGCCAAATTTTCCGGCTTATTTATAAACTCATGGGCTTATATAAGCTTATTATGACATAATAAACTTATTTTAGTTTCAAAATGAGCCGAAAAAATGAAACATAGAAAGCCCAAAAATCAGCTTAAACAAATACCCCTTAGCCCAACTGCTCATAGTAGGGAAATGTAGCTAACTTGACACTTTTTTGAGTTTCGAGTTTTGTGCAACCATATATAACCATACTATTTAATTCTGCCTATCTATTATGTGGATTGAGGTAAAACCGTAAATTGGTCATAAAATACACGTAAAAGTATGGTTATATAAAAGCGCAAAAATATGGTTGAAAAAGTGACAAGGTAACTAATAAGCTCTCTTTAAACAAGTTATTAATTCAAAAAACATACCTCAACTTTGGAGCTCCAAAACCTGCACAAATAACAACAACCACAATCATAAATTACAAAAACAAATAGCAACAAAAAAGCCAAGTAAAGTAAAGTCAAATCTGAATACCCCAAACATCAGAAGCAAGAATGACGCCAATCTTGGAATTTGGGTTTCCAGAGACATAGCAGTTGAGTGATCCAATTTGCTCAACATTGCCGCCGGAGATGATTGCCGGAGGAGGGTTTGAGCAGCATTCTGGGCTTAATGAAGTTCTTTGCACTATGTTCTCGAGTTTTAAAGGAAATGAAAATGCAAAGAATTGGAAAGTCAAAAGAAACCAAAGGTAAAGCAAATGTTGCTTCATACTTCTTATGTTTTTGAGATACAAATGGATTGGAAAGTAATCAGAGGAAAGCACCCTCAGATATTTGTACTGTCCCTTTTATAATGTTGGCTGGCGGCTGCATTATAAACAGCCAATTGGCTACATTTATCACCAAATCCGGCATCTTTTGACTAGACTTGTGGTACTCCGTATCTTTTATGTTCACACATTTGACTTTTTCTAAATAACCATGCATGCATCATATATATTATATATTACTCCGTATATCCATATTAATTAAGATGCACTACAAAATTCTATCTTTTCCCTGTTGGACTTCTCGTATGAACTCATTTTACAAATTAGATGACATATGTTGATTCATCAATAATTACTAAAAGAATGATGATTACCGGAAGTACCCAAAAACATTGAGTAGACAGATAAATAATTTACGACTTATCGTAAAATATTAATCGAATTTGCAAATTTACCGTGCAAGAATAAAATACATAATTTACCAAGTTTCAAAAATGGCTTGGCATAAAACTAGACATAAATGAATAGACAGATAAATAAATTCTCAACATGTACATTTGGCCAATGCCTTTATGGAAATTATATCGCGGGAAAGTCAAACCACCAAATTGTGGTTACCACCAAGATCTGCTTGCAGACTTCAGTTTCATCAATAACACATTCAAGTTGGAGCACCAAGTATGTACAAAACAAGACCAGTAACATTTAGTGCTTTCATGAGTTCAATTGTTTTGCACAAAATTACCGCCTTTGCCATATACTAACCACCACTTTGATAAGAAAAGAAAATCCATAGACTTAAGATCTATGCTTTCTCTGTTTACACAGTTAGTCTAATTGCCTTTTTATATTCATATACAAATATACAAGAAAAACCACCTTTAGTGACAAACAGCTTTCGTCACTAACAATATCAAAAATCGTCACAAAATCTGTTAGTGATCAAACTAGAGTCGTCACCAGTCGTCACTAAAGCTCTGTCACTGATTCAGTTAGTGACGAAGATAGAATTCGTCACAGATTAGTGACCAAAAATTTCGTCACTTATGAGTTACAGTGACAACAGCTTTAAACTATGAGTGACGAATATTTGGTCACTATTTTTCATTTTTAGTAACGAGATAATGGTCACTGTGAGTATCACTTAATGACGAAATAAGTGGTCACTCAATGGATTAAATACCAACCACTTAAAAACCATTAGTAACGAATGTGTGGTCACTATTTCTTGCATTTAGAGACCAAATTGGTCTTCACTAAATTCACCTTTCTATGTCAACTAACGGTTGCCACATTTACAAGATATGTCAACTAAAACAAAAGTGAGTACAATATTAAACCAAAAATGAAAGATATGTCAACTAAAAGTCATCTGCACATAGTTTAGAAATGAAAATCAATAATATTGGTTCCTTTTAACATAGCATATATCTAATAGTGGATCCAAGATTAAACCAAACATGTAGTTATAAAGATGATAAAGTACGCACAATAGAGTGAAAATAACACAAAGATAATCTTATGTCGCATATAAGCAATATTTTGTCTCAAAAATCTCATGCACGCAGATGTGCCATGGCTACAATCATCAGGTGGTAGCGTAAAATGCGATCACAGGGGCGTCAGTTTAAACTTTAGATAAGGGAGGTGTCATTTTTCTAACGCATTTTAAACAAACCGGCCGGGTTTAAAATAAAAGCGAAAAGTGCTCTAATATGTTGCATTTAACACTAATTATAATAAGTATAGGTGTCGACAAAAGAATTCGGTTGGTAAAAATTAAAATAATATAGAGTAACTTTCAAAACCATCTTTCACGGGTTATTAGTCTAAATAACGCCTTTACGGTGTATTATGGAGGTTGAGATGTAGACTATCTTACCCATATCTAAGATAGAGATGATGTTTTCGCTTTACGAAGAGAGAAAAACCCTCCGACTTAATGTTGCAACTATTTTCTTTTATGTTGTATTAATGTGCTCAACAATAGTTTAACCAAACGACATGTAATAATATATGAAAACCACTATGGTGAAAAACCATTTGACAAACTGCTACTAGTAACACATTAAATTTAAATTAACTATTCGTACAATTTGTAAAAAAAGGTAACATATAGTCATATACTATCATATTTTCACCCATTGGCCCTACCAAACAGTCCCCACCATCCCACCCACTTTCACATTTCCCCATTGCCTCCTCTTCTCCATATTTTCCGACTGAAAAACCTACCGATAAATGGTTTTCAGATTAGAGTGCGCTCTAATTGTAGGCAAGTCGAGAGCGATAAGGGCACTTTGATTTGTTGGGAGGGCACTAGACTTTTTCGCCACAATATTACTTTTTACTATACATTTTGTGTATCCAGAAGACTTGGTCGGGGCAACGCCCACTACTAGTAAGGTAGCTCCGCCCCTAGCCACAATCTTTCTATCATCGAGAAGCTATTCACTTTATCTTAGTTGATGGTGAAAAGTCCTTGTTAGTCTCTTCATATTTCTCCCGAAAAAATAAAATAAAAGCATCATCAAATTAATGGTTGCATACGGGTGAGATTTCCTTTTGCCGACAAGTTAAACTCTAACTTCTTTGAACTATAGCATCCTATTGCACTTTGTAATTTGGTTTAGTGGAGCGGCTGCACTAGAAAAAAGGTCGAATACATAGCTTCTTTGAACTATATCAGTCTATTGCACAGTTGTACTCATCTTAGATTGCATTTTAATTCTGCAAAAAATGTTAACCAATATACATAGACCCTATGGTTTTGTTTGTTTATACCATTTTTCTCAGCCTAAATACTATTTTTATATTATCTTCTAGATTGCATTGCTTCATCGTAAATGTACAAATATCAAGCTGCGCTAAACTCAAATGCAATGACAGGTATGTTCCTAGTGTCTTTTTTTTCCTATGCCATTCGCTACATTTTCAATCTTCATTTTTGCCTCGTTAACCTAAGTATTCCCAATCTCACTGCACTCAAACAACTCTCATCTGCACTAAATTTAGTACCAAACAACTCGCTCGCAAGAGTAAACTTAGTAAAAACAACCCTCGCTCACATTCTCACCCAACTAACGGTTTATTAATTTTATGTATCAAGTTGCGATAATTGGTTTCTAATACTTAACTACAATCTAACTTATTCTATGGTTTATAATACTCTAGTAATCTACCTTAAGTAACCTTCACAATGACTTTAATATAGAATGAGAACTTACACGTTTTTGAAATTGTTGTAGCAATTAATACATCTTCTTCATCTCTTCCAACAAGAAATCCACTTTTTCATTAGTAGCTTTAATCTCCTCCTGAAGTTTCATATGTGAATCCTTCATAACCTTCAACTCTGATCTTAAGTTCACAGTTTCCAAGATTTTCTTAGTAGATGCAGAACGTCTTTTTTATGTCCAAGAAGATGACCAAGTTGTTTCAAACATATCTCTGCTGGTGTGCATGATGAAGTGGCTTCCTCAACTTGTATCTCATTATGCATCATTAAATATCATATAATTTCACCCATACATTATTTATAAGTTTAAGATTTATTCAAAGTAGGTATGTAAATTCAAATTACCCAAATGATATCAACTTTCTCATTAATCATTCCTTTTCTCTTTTTTGAATAATGTGCCATTCTCCACTGTTTAGTTTCTGGAACTTCTTTTCCTGCTCTCCTACTCTGTTTCATATAAATACCACAAAACACATTACAAGAATGCACATAAATAAGAAATATTGATTTTCTTATTCAACGAATTCACCGTATCAACTGTTCTAGCAAGCGAGTGTGAGCCAACTTTGGGTGAAATTTCATTCATTGCTCGATTTTTCTTATTTTTAATGCTTATCTTCCGTAGGAGTTAGTTAGTGAAAATTAATTGTAATCGTAAATCATAAAATCAAAAAGAAAGAAAGAGATTACAAACGATAAAGAAGTAAGGTTAAAACTCGAAACTATCGCTTGCAAATCTTTCACATAACTTACCCGGTCGACACGCCTATACCTTTTGGCGGATGTGCCATTGCTTCCTCTTCGCTTGATATTCTTTATAATGCAAGTGCAACTTCCATCGTCGATTTATGTGTTGGTAACCCAAGTGTGATGACATAGCATTAGCCATCGGCATTATAAATTAGTTACCATCTTCATGCAAATGTAAACTTTTCTTCAAACCTTTCTCCATCAAACCCTTACGATATTTCCACGTTTCTTTAGTCTTGCCACTCATGTTGAATAGTGTGGCTATAACACTTTCTGTCACATTCTTAACAACATGCATAATATCTATGTTATGTCTCAGTTTCAACTTAGATCAGTAGGGAAGCTCGAAGAACACACTCTTTTTTTCCATCCATTTTTTCGCGTAAATACTTACGCTTTCTCTGATTACCATTGATAAAACAATCAACATCATGTAAAACCAATGTTGTAAAAATCGCTAGGCGCTAGTGAGGCGGTCGGGTAGGGCCTAGCGATTAATCGGTTAGGCGGGGATTAATCGGGGATTAATCGGATTGAAATTTTTATGCACAAAATTGTAATTTTTGATATTATATTATATTATATGTATGAGATAAGCACAATGCATCAAAGTTTAAATATTTCAAGTGTTTAAATATAAACATAATACATAATTCTTCAAAGTTCAAAGTCAAACATAGATATTAATCGGTTTGTTGACCATTTTTAAGCGATATTTGACCGATTAATCATTTTGTTGACCGATTTTTAAGCGATTTTGTCTGATTTTTAAGCGATTTTGTTGACCGATTTTAAGCTATTTTATCCGATTAGACCGATTTTGTCCGATTAATCGGTTTGTTGACCGATTTTTAAGCGAACTTTGACCAAACCGATTAAATAGGCCGATTATGATAAATCAAGGCGCTTAGTGAGCGATCAGCGATTATGCGTGGATTAATCGGCCGCCTGGACCGATTTTTACAACAGAGTGTAAAACATCATCTCCGGACTTAGGAATGATCGGTTCTCTAGTCTCTATCGTCCCATCAAAATTTTTGGTATCTTTTCGCCAGTGGTTTGAAATTGGCAAAAACCTTCGATGACCCATGTAACACATTTTTCTACTGTTAGTCAAATAATGAGATGAAGTATCATTCATGCATGTGGGACAAGCATTGTAATCCTTAACCTTCCACCCGAAGAGCATATCATATGCATGAAAGTCATTTATCGTTCATAAAAGGGCTCCACGCAGTAAAAAAGTTTCCTTTTTATATGCATCATAAGCATTGACACCATTCCACAAGTCATTTAATTCATCAATGAGAGGTTGTAGGTAAACAACAATATTATTTCTAGGTGTTTTGGGTCCTGGAATCAACATTGACATAAACATGTATGGATCTTTCATACATTTACACAGAGGCATGTTATACGGGACAAGAAAGACTGGCCATGTGCTATGTGAACTACTTAGGTTACCAAGCGGATTAAATCCATCTGTAGCCAACCCTAAGCGTACATTACGTGGATCAATGGGGAAAGGAGGATCTACTTTGTCGAGGTGTTTCCAAGCCTCACTATTACCAGGATGTCTAATTATGTTATCATCATTAACTCTTTTCTCCTTATGCCACCACATGTCACAAGCAACTTGTGGATCTATAAATAATATTTGAAGCTTAGGTATTAAAGGGAAGTAATGAAGCACCTTTCGTGGTACATTATTATATTTTCATTCAAATCGAAGCTCATTGCACTTAGAATTTAGACAATGTGTCAATGATTTATACATTTTTCTATAAAGAATACAATCATTAACATATGCATAAATTTTCTCTCCTAAACCCCAAATCACGTATGTATGCGTTTTGCTTCAGTAATAATTTTTGGAACAAATGGTGGAGTTAGAAGTGCTTTTCGAATATGTCAAGTATTAAATCAAATGACTTATTAGACCAACCACTTGTGGTTTTCACATGTAAAATGGCGACGATGAATGAAAATTTTGAAATTTTTTGCATCCTTTGTAAAGGTCTTGAATTCTTGATGAAGATTCACCTTTAGTTTTCAAATTATCACCCCATTCACTTTTACCTATGTTATCAAACATCTCATCAAAGTCATCATCAACGTCATTCATATTATCATAACCTCATCCTTTCCCCATCTTCCGATGATAACTCATCATCGAAGACTCCCCATGACATGTCCACTTATCATAACTAGCAGAGAATCCCTTTGCATCGATGTGAATAAATTGTCCATTTATTATGGCCACAAAATTGCCGCAGGTTTTACAAGGGCATCAAATTTTAATAACTCGTGTTTGTGATGATAAGCATATTTAAGAAATTCATTCACTCTCAATTTATATCTAGGGTCGTTTTTCGATCTCAAATATGCACCCAAGACTTATCCATGTGCTATAGTAATAAAAAGACCCAACAACTAAATATATTGACCACAATATGCTTCCAAGACTTATTCGTTTTAACAACAATTCATACAAACAAAATATATTGACACTCGAGCGACAAACCGAATTCCTTATAACAAAAGTTTAAGTATATTATACTGATGATGATGAATAGTGGGAGGATAATGAAACAATTTATTTTGAGATCTAATATAGTGTTATTCCAAACGAGATCGGGTCGGGTTCAAAACACATGTGTAATTTAACTAGTATTATTATCCGAGATATTTTTATAAGTTATTTTTTTAAAGGTTTGATATACAAGTTATTTTTTTTATTTTTACATATTGAAATTTGAAAATTTATGTTTCAAACATTGTTTTAAAACCTGGTTCAACCGGGCCGGTTCAACTGGTCAAACCGGGTCCGGCCAAATAGAAGGGTAAAAAAGATTAGGTTTTTAGAAATGGGTTAATCAGTTAGACCTGTCGGGTTTTAAGTGACCCGGTTCTCAAAACCCGACCGGGTTTGGTTTTTTTTCATCTTTTTTTAATAGAAAACCGGGTTGACCCGGTGGTCGAACCGCTTGAAATTTTGTTTTTAATAGAAAACTGGGTTGAGTCGGTGGTCGAATCGGTGACTTGACCGGTCGATTAAAACCCGGTTTTGAAAACATTGGTTTCAAATAATATGTTTAGGGAGAATACATCAAAGAAAGTTAAATATTTGCAATTTTGCATATTTCTATAATACAAGTTTTTTATCTGTAACGTTTGATAGTATTTACAATTTTTGGATTAATATACGAATATGCAAGTTTTAATAAGTACATATCTAAATGCCCTTATTCTTAATCATTTTATAGAATTAGCAATATGTGAAATAGTGACCAAAATTTCGTCAGTAATACTTAATGACGAAATTTCTCGTCACTAGTCATGTAATTTATTGACTGAGTGACCACTTATGTGTTTCGTCACTGATTTTCTACTGACGACCAAAAATAATGACGAAAAATTATATCGTCACTATTTTCATCTAAATAGTGACCAAAAAAATTTCTCGTCACTAAAGCTACTTTTTCTTGTAGTGAATATTCAGTTTTATAATTCCATATACACAGGGGCGGACCTTTTTGAGGGCAGGGGAGGGTCCCGGTCCTCCCAAAATTTACGGCACCTAGTGTAGATAGTATAGGTTTTAAGGGTAATTTAGTTGAGGTTACAAACAAATCTTGATTCGCCCCAATATAATAAATGGTCAAGTTGCGCCAATCTGCATATACGACCAAAGAAATTATAGAACTTCAAAATACTTGACGATGGATGCACTTAGATTTGAAACCGTTAATATGTAAGCATTCAATTAACATATAAGGGATCGTGTTATTATACTTTACGTTGATTGTATCAATAAATATAAGGGTCATGCAAATTCTATTTTATGGCATCATAAAACATAAACAAAAAGTGCAAATAAAAAGTGCGTACTTGTAAGATGTTGGATTCAATTATATCCTCCCATCAATAGGGTTATCTTGTCTCCAGATTGCAACATACCATTTTGTGTATAAGGTTAACCAACTTTGTTTCGCACTTTGATTATCTTCCGTCCCAAAGACAATTCCCAGACCACTTTCTAACATACAAACTTGTTTCACAATTTTATGTCACATCCCACCGCCGATTCCTTTCAAGACGAATCTATGATTATCAAATCAACGATTATCGTTGTATTAGTTTGTTGGTTAGGGTCTTGATAATCAAAGATTGTCCGGATAAATTCTTGAATCGTGTAGAATTCACTTTCCTAATACAATATTTCGACACTATTGTGCCTTCAGTTACATGAAATTCGTATCGGGATAAGACAAGAGCACACTCTAATTTTAGTCACAAGAAAGAGAGAAAAACATTGAATACTTTTGTTGTATTTGTTGTTGATATGATTGTTCATCATTTATAAGACCAAATTATGTTTACATATATATAAACAAAATGGTGGTTGTAGGGAAAAGGTGTGACGTCACACCCTTAGGTGAAAAACCACAACACTTCCTTTAATTATGTTCAGCAACAGTTTTGTAATAGAAAAACATGTCGCTAATGCAACCATTAAAGACATGTGTGTGGACAATTTAGTGACCACGCAAATTCGCCACTATATGCCCTTGACTTAAATTAACAATCTTTACCATTATTGTACCCGAAATCAAGTTAATAGTTTATACAAGAGTGCACTCCGATCTCCAAGCTCGTATTATAACTTAACTTGAAATCCATTTGTTCGGTAAATCACCATTACACAAAATGTATGATGACACTACAATCACCAATAGTAGAAACATTTTATGCTTCGATGCAGTAGCAAGATACAAGAGTTTCCAAATTTGACATCAACATGTTTTAATCATACCACATGTGATATTGAGACTCGTATTTCATAAGCTCAAACTCTTAATTAAGTTACAGATATAGTTAAAGATAAAAACATAACATGGTCTAAACACTTTATTTAGTTGTCATGGTGCTTCTCAAGCCTCTTTGCGCCTTTTAATTACATGATTGGGTTTTCACAAGGTCTACTTGTATGTCTTGAGACTCTTATCAAACCAATTCACAAGATCCTGATGAGCCTCGAAAGCTTGTTTCTTAGTCGCTTCATCATCATCTTTATAACGGACAGTCCAACCATGAGATACACCGGGATATATCTTTACAAAGTGCTTAATCTGTATGCCCACATACCACACCAACGTAAATCGAAATACTAATGAATGGGTCAGTACGGGTTGTGTTTATCTCAAACAGTCAAAATCAAAAAACTTAACTGAAAGGGTAACGGTTGTAAACTCCTTTTAATGTTTGTTAAGTTACTTTAAACAATGTTATTTATGTTTATTATGTTTGGGTCAAAACGGGTAGGAAACTATGGGTTGAACTTTACACCCAAACACCCCGTTAAAAACAGTTGGTAGCTATGTTTGTTATGGGCTGTTTGAGGCGCTATTAAACGGTTACACATGAAACGTTGCAACGTTTCATGTAAAATACTCATACCGCTTCACTAGGTATATATAGATCGAGTCTAGGATGTTTATGTACAACAACAATTTACTTTTATATTCAAGTCTTTTAGTTATCTTTGTTCATCATTTGTGTTATCATTTATTTCGATATACAAGTTACTTTTGTCTCAAGTTCATTGCGCCTAATCATGGTAAACTATAAGTCCGTTATGTGTCGAAGATGGCTTGGTTTAGAACCTGTGAAAAGAAGCCAACATTGGTATCAGAGCCCACGTTACGATTCATGGAACAAGTCATCAAAAGAGGATTTTAGGGCCACGTTAAACAAAAGATTTCTACAACGCTGTGAACCAACTATCGTTCAAAGAAAGGAGGGAAAGCAAAAACGGTTATCAAGTTTTGGAAAACAATTATTAAAGGATAAACTAAATGAAGTCTTATCCTTTAATACTTCAAAAACTAACCCAACCGTTCCTAAAGAATCTCAACCGTTTCCCACTTTTCAAGGAAAAACCTGTACAACTTCCAGAAAAGAAAAAAGGTCACGGTGTTATGTGTGTAAAGTCAGAGGAAATTTTTATTGGAACTGCAGCAATAAAAAGCACATCGATTCAAAAGAAAGAATGGAGAACGAGGGAGAAAGGAATGAAATCTTCAACTGGCCATCATAAAAAATTCATGTGGATACTGATTACATGATAAAGGGAACGAACAAAGCAAACTGGAACAATATCTGGTATGTTAGTAGAACCATTACTAAACATATGACCCCATCAAGATACTTGTTCAAGCGCATGTTAAACCAATTCAAATTAGTGGGAAAAGATGAAAGGGTGAGAAAGTTTATCATTGCCTACGGAGTAGGGGAGGCAATCATTGATAATAAGGAAGAAGAGATTGTAATTCCTAGCGTGTTGTATACGCCTGAAATTACAATGAATGTGCTGAGCATGAAACAACTCGAGGATCAAGGCTTCGTTGTGACTTGTAAAGACGGTACATGTCAAGTAAAATACATGTTTGACAAAGATGAGGAAACCGTAGACAAGGGTGATGATGAAGCAATCAAGGAACATGAGGACTTCATGGAAGGGTACTACAAGTCGCTTGATCCAAGCGAGGAATGCTCGTTAGTAAAAGGAATGGAGGAACTAGAGATGAACAAAGAAGATAGCCATGATTACATCGATGAAGAGTACCTTAGTTTAAATGGTACGCTCTATCATCTTAAAATAAATACGTTTCAACGTTTCTTATCGTTTTTAGGTCTAGTTAAAATCGATAAGTTAGTTTTCAAAAACTGGAAAATCATGGAAGAAAAGTTTATTGATTTGTTGGGATGGTTCTATTATGAGTACATGGGTATGGATGCGTTGGGTGATTTACCACCAACAATAGGGGTGGTTAGGATAGATTTGCTTGCCTTGTATAAATTTGTAGACGACATGGGTGGCTACATGAACGTGTCGTTCAATGATTTGTGGGGCGATATTGCACTTCCTTTGGGATTGACACGGGAAGACGGACATGATGTTAAGGAATGCTACCGAGAGTATATAGCATTGGTGAAAGTGTACTATGAGGAAGCACGCAGGGTAGGGCATGGAGAACCACGGATTGATATGGTCGGAAATGAACCATGTGGTGATGCAAAGACTAGCGTGTACATGGAGGAAGCACAGGAAGAAAAACCAAAGAAGAGGACCAAGTATGTCCATGGCGAGGTCAAGAAGGAAGAGGATATGGAGTGCTCTACAAGTGGATATGGCAAGGAAAACGCGTCCAGTGAAGATGATTTCATCATCTTGGCATGAAGGAAAAGAACCATGAAGACATTAACTTACAAAAATTACAGGGGAGATGTAATCTCCTTTTAATGTTTGTTAAGTTAATTTGAACAATGTTATTTATGTTTATTATGTTTGGGTCAAAACGAGTAGGAAACTATGGGTTGAACTTTACACCCAAACACCCCGTTAAAAACAGTTGGTAGTTATGTTCGTTATGGGCCTGTTTGGAGGCAGTTAAGAAAACGGTTACACATGAAACGTTGCAACGTTTCATGTAAAATACTCATACCGTTTCACTAGGTATATATAGATCGAGTCTAGGATGTTTATGTACAACAACAGTTTACTTTTATATTCAAGTCTTTTAGTTATCTTTGTTCATCATTTGTGTTATCATTTATTTCGATATAAAAGTTACTTTTGTCTCAAGTTCATTGCGCCTAATCATGGTAAACTATAAGTCCGTTATGTGTCGAAGATGGCTTGGTTTAGAACCTGTGAAAAGAAGCCAACAACGGAATTGTTGGATGTTTGCTTAGTCTATATGTGGCTCAATTGTTACAAGTTTATGAAAATGGAGTTGTTCAACATGAAAGACAAGATGTACACTTGATGCTATAGAATTACCTGATTAGCTTTTAAAGCAGCCTCATACTCTTTGACTAGTTCTGGAGGTGACATTTTGTCGAGCTCAGCACATTGTATCGCAGTAGGGACCTTAACTCCTAAGAAATCATAATCACATCAATCAGCAAAAAAGTAAAGAATGGTAAGAGTTTGATAGAAGAAAAAAAAAAAGAAGCATTTCAAAGTCAGCTGTAACTCTCATGTTGTCAGTTCAAAGTTCCACCTTAGATGGATTGAACCAGCTTTGGAAGAAAATTATAGCTAGAGTGAGCATATCTGGCAATAACAAACTGATCAACAAATGGTGCTAGAACACTAACAAGAAAGATACCGCCTTTTCTTGAAAAAGCCTAAAAGTGTCAACCTCCACCTAAGTTCTTACTAATGGCAACATTTAGGATATGTTCTATCTCGAGAAACAAATTAGCTCGAGAAACAAGTGTAATTTTCACGCATAAAATAATTTTATTGAAAAAAATAGATTATTGTAAAATAATACAATATCGTTACCATATTTAATATTTGACAAGCTTATTATTTATAGAAGTCTTAAAACTCTGGACAAAGAGTGTTCCAGGTCAACAAACCCACAAAACTTCTGTTTTGGTAGCAACCACGCCACCTAAACGCCAATTTTGTTCAAGCATGGAGGGGTTATGATAAATGTTGTTGAACAAACATACCCTTGATATCGTCTAGAGTGATGAATGAAGGATGCAAGATGGCAGCAACTTGTATATCAGCAGTCTTTGCTAGCTCTACAACGACCTTGGCTATCAAAGAAAATTGAAAAAAGTGAACTATAATTGTTGTAATAGACTGATAATTTTTTACTTTTAATAACTTGTTTTGAGGCCTAGTCTTACCACCCCAGCAGAACCCTGCTGCCGCAACTTACATATACCCTTCTTTTTGAGATCATGAATAACCGGCCTTGCAAATTTAACTGCTTCCACCTACAGAAGATAAAAGGGAACAAAAGCAGAATTTTGGTGCTCAACCAAGAAGCAGTATTATCAACAAATCAACGATGAACACAATCATTCTTAAGTTCATAGAAATTAATTCATTGATTCTGAAAAATTAGATAGTCTTTTATGTCTACATAATATCACATCTTTACTAAGCAATTTATGTTTTATGTGGAAAACGTAGAAAACAGGTAAACTTATGTAGGGTTATAGGCCAATGTTGACTTTATGCATAAACCTCTGTTTTACCCAATAAAAGAGTAGGCAACTTTGTAACCCTGGTTGATTTGTACAAGATTTGGAGTACAGCGTTCTTAACCGAATACTCAATGGAGTGTAATTAGAGGAATAAACATTAAATTTAAGATAGCATGAATGACAATCACGCAGACAGAATATTTTGGGTTCTTTGTATATAATCTTTTAAAGTACAAAATGCTCATTGTGTTTACTTTTTCATTTCATTTTCTTATAGGCCACCCATAGTCTCTTCCACTCAAACTCCTATTGAAACGAGAGTCCGAGTAAAAGGATTTTTGGCATGTTTGACCACAAAAATAACTTAGGAACATTAATATTTTACATCAAGTCAGTAGCATTAAACCAACCCCAAGTCTTTATCTATGTTGGTTTTTCATATCGGACTTAGTCACCGCCTAGTCTCTTCCACGCATACGGATAACTGGTAAGCTCAACATTACTTCTTAATATTCTTTTTAAAGTAAGTTACCCTTCATTTGGCAAAAGTGAAGTGCTTGACCTTAATTCGTAAACATTGGCCTATACAACTTTACTTTGTTGCATTTTCATCTATTTTATGTCACCTTAAAAGTCAAAATGCACATATTCAGTTGACTATAGATGTACTGTAATAATAACATTACATATCTAGTCTAAAAAAATTATAAGATAACATTAAATATTTAACAAGATGCGCGAATTAGAGAGATTAATAACCGGTTGATGCTTTTTCAGCCAATCTTCCTTTGAAGCTTCAGGAGTCAAGGGGTCGCCATGGAAGAAATCAGGAACAACCACATAATATCCAAAGGATGCAACTTTGTCTGCAATATTCCTACAAATTCAAATTATACAACATATAATTTGTGATGCAAAGAAATACTTATTCTGAATTATTCTATTACTGCCCTTGATTCCAAGCCCAAAAATGGTTTTAGCAGTTGACTTCGGATTGTTTTGGGGTGTTTGAAATTTGGATTACTCATCTGCTTTCATTTACTTTGAAATAAGCAGATAAGCACTTTCCATATAAACAATTAGAACTGGTTATCTGTTTATTGAAAAATGCGCTAAACTTGGATAAGCACTTACATAAACGCTCCCTAATTGGTTACCAGAATCTGCTTATTCTACCTCAAAATAAGCAATCCCAAACACCCCATTACTACATTTTTAAAAAGTGTCTGAGTGTTCGGAATTGCTTAGGGAATGCTTGTGTTTAAGCTTATTTTTTTGGCTTGTGAGCTAATATTATTCCGGCTTATGATTCATAAGCCAAATTTTCCAGCTTATTTATAAATTCATGGGCTTATATAAGCTTATTTTGACATAATAAACTTATTTTAGTTTCAAAATGAGCCGAAAAAATGAAACATAGAAAGCCCAAAAATCAGCTTAAACAAATACCCCTTAGCCGAACTGCTCATCTAGCAGGGAAATGCTCATCTAGTAGGGAAATGTAGCTAACTTGACACTTTTTCGAGTTTCGAGTTTTGTGCAACCATATATAACCATACTTTTTAATTCTGCCTGTCTATTATGTAGATTGAGGTAAGACCACAAATTGATCATAAAATACGTGCAAAAGTATGGTTATCTAAAAGCGCAAAAATATGGTTGCACAAAACTCGAAAAAGTGATGATGTACGTAACTAATAAGCTCTTTAAACATACCTCAACTTTGGAGCTCCAAAACCTGCACAAATAATAACATACATTACAAAAACAAATATCAACAAAAAAGCCAAGTAAAGTAAAGTTAAATCTGAATAATACCCCAAACATCAGAAGCAAGAATGACGCCAATCTTGGAATTTGGGTTTCCAGAGACATAGCAGTTGAGTGATCCAATTTGCTCAACATTGCCGCCGGAGATGATTGCCGGAGGAGGGTTTGAGCAGCATTCTGGGCTTAATGAAGTTCTTTGCACTATGTTCTCGAGTTTTAAAGGAAATGAAAATGCAAAGAATTGGAAAGACAAAAGAAACCAAAGGAAAAGGAACTGTTGGTTGTTCATACTTTACTTGTTATGTTTTTGAGACAGAGGAAATCAATCTTTTTAGTGTTCTTATTGATTTTTTAAATAAAGAATGCAGGAGGGAAGAAGTAAAGTCAAAGGTGGTGATTTGAGTGATTTAATAACAAAACCAACTGCTTACTAGTTGAGATCCATGTAACTCATATTTGTCATTATAAATTAATGATCATACCATCCATTTTTATTTAAATCATATTCCACCTTTTTAAAACAACATATCTTCGCACCAGAATTTTCAAGTACAAAAATACACATCATATCGAGAATTAAATTATCTTTCTATGATACGCGTTGTTATATCTTTCGACAAACATTTTTTCAAAAATTCCGTCCAAAAATCATATATGATTTTTACGAATCATATATGATTTTAAAAATCATGTATGATTCGATTTTACGAATCATATATGATTTTTACAATCATATATGATTCTCAAAAATCATATGTGATTAGTAAAAATCGAATCATATATGATTTTCACAAATCATATATGATTTTGTTGACCAAATTTTGAAAAAAAAGTTGTTAAAATATATAGTAGTGCATATCTATGAAAGATAATTTAATTCTCGTCACGATTATAATTTTTATCGCAGAACGATTAACGGTTTGCGAGATATTTAATTTTAAAAAGGGTGAAAGTTTATCATAATAAAAATGAATTATTATTATTGGTTGATTGGATCTATGGTAAATTTTGGTTCTATATTGAACTTTTGCCCTGCTGGCTATTGACCAAGGAAAGAGAAACCTCGCCTAATATTTTGACAAAAAGTGTCGCTCTTTCTTTCTACTTTTATAATGTGTTGTAATGAATTTAACTTCTCTTATGTAGGCGTCCCTCCACTTCTACTTTCATTTTGGGTGTGTTTGATAGCTACTTAAGACCGTCCCCTCACTTTTGCATTCATTTTGGATGTGTTTGATAGCTACTTAAGACTAAACGGAGTGGTAACCCACTCACCCTCTCGTGAGTTACCCACTCACGACACACCCAAAATAATTATGCAAAGTCAGGGTTAAATTGTACGTGTATGGTGAGTCACTCACCAAAGTGAGTTGCACAAAAACATGGGCCTATTTTCAAAAAGTAATTGGTTTTATTTGTATTGTGAGTGTGTGTAGGGTATTTAGTGACGATATTTGTATAAGGTGAGTATTATAATGAAAGGTGAGGGAATGTGACCAAAACGGATGTATGGTGAGTGAGAATAGTGGAAGTGAGAGGAGAGAGAAACTAAAGTGATGGTGAGTGACTCACCACCACTACTTTCAGCCTAATAAAATAATTTAGTGCTCAAAAGTCAAAACTAATTCGGTCTAAAGTGAGTTTGTTTGGTAGAAAAAAAAGTGTGCTGAGTGGGCCAACCGAGTTCTGAATGGGCCGCCTCCCATGCTTAGAGGTGGCCAAAAACCGGTTTCAAACCGAAAAAATCAAACCGGTCAAAACCGGTTTTTCCAAGAACCGGTTCGGTTCTTACATAAACCGGCGGTTCCTACCCGGTTTCCATTTTTCCATAAACCGGTTCTAGCGGTAATATGCACTTTTCGTACGGTGGCCAAAATAGATCCATTGGAGGTCGATTGTTCCGCTTTCAAATGGTCAAATGCACGAAAATCCCCCATTTAGCCCTCCTAAACATCCTTATAAATACAAAGGTTGATTTTTGTTTATTCACAACATTCAAATACTCTAAAAACACTGAAAAGTCGCTCATACACTTGATCAAAAACGCTCATGATGCCTAGAAATCAACCTTCTTTTGTAGAAAAGTTGAAGTTTATTAAGTTTATTGAATAAACGTTGAAGTTTATTAAGAAACGCGAACAAAAAAAACCCTGAATCGAGCCTCCAAAACGGTCACTCTTAACATTTAGAACCGGTTTCTTTGGAACTGGTTCGACCGGTTTTTTTTGTGAGAACCAGTTTTAAAACCGATCCGGAACTGGATCTACCGGTCCCGGTTTTTTTACCCCCCAATCCGATAAAAACCGAAATGGTTCGTTGACTTTGACCAGGAACCGGAACCAGTTTGGAACCAGAACCGGTTTTTGAAAAAACCGGGAAATGGCCACCTCTACCCATGCCCTTTCCGTGTGATTCAACATCTTTTGATTTCTCTTAAATACCTTTTCTTCATACGTAATCTCCTAAAGCACCTCACCAGCCGCCCATAACTAATGAAATATTATGTCATGCTTAATCCGCTCGGTTTCTCTTGATCCCATTGTCATACAATTATTACAGGTAAAACCTTATTAATTTTTAAAGTTTTTAAAGTTGTATCTTTAGTTTATTCAATTTAAGTCTACAAATGACTAATTTACTATCCTATTTGTTCCACTATAACTAAACTACTTTTAAATTCTATAACATCACTAATGAACTTTCAAATTCCAAATATTATTACTATCCATTGTTAGCGGTAGTTAAAAAATTTGCACAGTTGATCCTCAATACATAATCACAGTTTTAATACATAACCTCAGTTAGTCCCACCACTACTAATCGCCACTACCACCAACCACCACCAATCACCACTGCCACCACCAACCACCGACACCACTCACCGCCGCTACCCATTGCCACCCACCACCAACTACCACCACCACCCACCACCAACTTATCAAGTATATTTTTAAGTAACGTGTTCTTACATTTTGTGATTATCAAAACATAGAGAAATCGAATAATGCAAATAACGTTTTTGACGTTATTTGTATTAACAGTTTCCTATATAGTTTTATCTATACTTATAAGTTCTTTTAAACAGTCAAATAAGTACGTAGAACCAGTGAGGAGTACCGAATTGCTTTTCCCCGATCTTTGTACACAACTATTTGATGGGTCAACATGCAATGGGTTTGAAGGTTGGGGACAAGCTTCTAATCTTCCTAATGATTGTGAAGCATCTGTTAATGTGGTGTCAGTTGAAGATGATGATATCCAACTTGTGCAACCAATCCCGACATCTATACAAGAACCCCCAAATTTGACACAAGAAGGTTCTTCTGGTCAACAAAAAATGAAAAGGTAAGCAAGCAAGCAATACAAACAAGTCTGCTGTTGAGGAAGACTTTGCCAAAGTTGTTCAACTTATGATGGAAAAGAATAGATGAAATGATATTGATCATGTTGTATGACGTCGCAATTATACTTTTTAGTAAAAGCGCTCATTATAGGAAAGTTTGGATGCGTTTAAAGCCAAAGAGTTTGGAGATTTGGGTTAGGTATGCAGGACGTAAGTATGGGATATTGGACTAGTTAAATAAGAGTTAAAATGTGCATGGGATTTTTTTGTTGCTTTATTCTAAAATATGAACACCATCTGTTTTGGTCATTTTAATATTATGTTTGCTGATGTTGTGGATTTTGAACATGCTTTTTAATTAATGATATGTATTTGCATAATTGTGTTCTTACTTGCTATTAATTTTTAGTGCGAGATTATTTGATTCTTCGTATATGATGTCATTTAAGCGATACATGTTGTTAATTTTTGTTTTTATTTTGTAAATTCAAGGTATATGGATTTGGAGGATGAGCTTCTGTTTTTGTTCATCATATATTGGTATATGAAAATAAACTCTTCAAGAAGAATAAAAAGGATAAGAGATAACACTTCTACCTTGACCAATCATGCGTATACACAAGAACGGTTAGGTGGATCTAATACACAATGTCAAGAGTTGATGCATTATCTTGGGATGCATATATTTTGTTATGCAACCATTTCAAAGAAAGAAATTAGTTGCAAAATAGTAGAAATATAAGCGCTGAAGAGAAGATGGCGATGTTTTTGACAATTATAGGTCATAATGAACGCTTTAGAATGGTTAAGAGGAGGTTTCAACACTCCACACAAAGTATTCATTCATGTTTTCATGAAGTTTTAAGGGGGATGATGCAATTTGAAAGAGAAGTCATACTTCCAACATCTTATGAAGCAAATACTTCAGAGCGACATAGAAACTTAAGAGAATAATTCACGATACATTTTATGAAAATATATTCTAATTTTTAGATAGAATAAGAATAATTTCTCATATATTAAGTTTCTTATCTACAGGGCAATTGGTGCACTTGATGGAACTCTTGTACACGCAGTTATGCATGTCGATCAACAAATTCGTTAGAGAGGAAGAGGAAAAGGTGAGTATTTCCAAAATGTTTTGGGGATATGTGGCTTTAATATTATGCTCACATTCGTTTGGGCCGGATGGGAGGGCATAGTTCATAATTCAAGAGTTTTGACAAAAATAACATTTAATCCAAACTCTAACTTCCCGTTTCCTCCACCAAGTATGTATTATCCTCGCATAACATGACAACTTTATCTTTATCCATTCTTTTCTTAAGTGAACTAATTCTCACAAACTTACCATTGTAGACAAATACTATCTTTGTGATGTTGCATATACAAACATTCGTGGGTTTATGGCTCCATATCGTAAAACGAGGTATTGCTTAGTTGATTTCCACGTCGACGTGCATTAACTAAAGAAGAAAGGTTCAATCATGCTCATGCACAACTTAGAAATGTTATCGAGCGTGCTTGTGGTGTCTTAAAAGCAAGGTTCCCAATATTAAAACAAATGGCTCCTTATACTTCTCCGGTACAAAGAAATGTAGTGATTTCCTACTTCACGGTCCACAACTTCATAAGGAAATGAAACATTCATGATCAGTTATTTTTGGAGAGCGACGCAAACACCATGTTTACAATTGAAGAACAAGGTGAAGGAAGTAAGGGAAAAAGCATGAACGACAAACAATGGGGTCCCCAAGGCAATGAATATATGGCTAATCTTCGTAATCAAATTGCTAATGAGTTATTTTCAAATGCTTCAACCTAAAATTAGTTTGTAATTTATATTGTTTTATGATCATTTGATAAGACTATTTACATTTTTTGTTTACATTACTATATATATATATATATATATATATATATATATATATATATATATATATATATATATATATATATATATATTAATCAAACAATATATTTTGTTCAATACAAAATGAGACAGAAGGTTAAATTGATAATTTGAGACAACTTAGATTTCTCATTGAGCAATTATCAAACAATCATTTTCATTCGAATGAGGTTCACTCAGGATTTTGGAACCGAGAGAACATTTTTTATTAAACAACCCCTTTCTTGTAACCAGAGAACACAAATCAAAGCACGACCCTCCTTTAAATTCCACTCCCCTTCACTCCTCTTTCTTTTATTTCCTTGAACACCCTTCTAAAAAAAATACTCTAAAACAGAGTGTTAAATTGGAAAAAAAGAAAAAGAAAATAATGTGTTCAAATTACATGTATGCCCTTTAATTGTTAGGGCCAAATATTATAAAAAGGGCATGTTGGTCTTTAATACAACATATTATAAAGTTTCCTTTCCCTTTCTTCCCAAAAATGGAAGGAAGATTTTCTAAAGAAAAATTTCGCGCATCTCCCTCTCCAATTTCGTTTACAACTAAGAACATAAAAAAATAAAAAAATCATTTTTCTTTCCTTTCCTCTCAAATATTAACTCAAGAACATAGTGTTGGTGAATGGAATATTTGAATTTCGAAGACAATGAAATGATTATTAATTGGCGAGTTTGTGCTTTTTGGTACCTTTAAGTTTGTAAAAAGTAGCAAACTGCTCAGGTTTTCTTTTGAGTGAAATTTTTGACATTTTACTTTTCTGATATCCCATTCTCGTGGGATTGGTCATTGTTGTTGATATTAAATATATGAGATTTTTCTGTGAAAGGCGAGTTTTTGGCTTATATGTACGCGGTTTAATAAGGATATCTTTGTGGTTGTTTTTGAGCTTTTTGTTTGGCACCAACAAATGTGTATCTAGTCAGGATTGACACTTAGAAATCTTGTGAGAACATTAGAGACTTTATGTGACAAATCGTAATTTCAGGTCATTTTACAAACTTTAAAATTTTACTATTCATCTCTGGAATTTACTATTCATCGATTACTATTCATCATTTTACTATTCATTATTTTTGAAGTCGATGTGATATTCTGAGAACGTATTTCAAAAATTTACTATTCACAAAACACTATTCACTTCCGGAGAAAATCACTATTCATGATTCACTATTCATCATTTTTCGTAAACTAGGTTTACGAGTATCAAATTCGCGTAACCTTAAGGGTTTAGCTGCGAATTCATGAAAAATCATCGAGGACATTTCATATAGACTAGATTTAGTCTACATATCATTAGTAACATCATCATAATCAATATTAGTTCATGGATGGATTTGCATTTTTCAATTACGTATATTTTCCTATTAAATAAACGCTATCGCATAAACATTTATTTTGAATATTTGATCCGACACTTCCAAAAATTATCCTAATATATTTTTATACTCATTTTAAGACTATAAAAATTATATTATTAGTTTACCCAATGTTTTCAATTTATTTTCTATATAAATTGTTATGTATAAATATTTACGACGATTTTCGTAAATACTACTCGATAATTATTATTTCACTCAATTCTTGTAAGAAATGCATTTTATAATTTTATGACTTGATATATTTTATTTTGTTCCGTTAAAATCGATTTCTAGCTAACGCTACACTAAATACTGATTATATTAACAAAATATACATTATACATTATTTTAATTACATTAAATCATCAAAGTTCATCAAATTCATTCCCCATTTTCTTTCTTGCCGACACCCCTCCCCTTTTTGACACCATTTTATTAATAAAAGAACACCTAAGTATACACATCACCTCATGTTGAGATATTTGCAAATACAAGTTAATATCTAAACTAAAAAAAACACATACTTCACATTATCTAAGGTGAAAAAAAAAGAAAGAACACTCTCATTTTCTCTCCAAAAATTCGGCCAAGATCAAGATCAACCAAGAATTCGTAAAATTTTTCAAGATAAAGTTATTTTACAATCACTAGTATACTCTCTTTAAGGTTTTGCAATAAAAACCTAGGGTATTTAGGAAAAACCTTGTTCCGTAAACCTCATCACTACACTAGTAAGCATTTCATGATCATTTTTACTCTTTCATAATATTCATGAGTTATTTTTATCATTCTAGTAGAAATCATGCAAGTTTCATGTGTGTTTCTATACCACTTTTAATGTTTTTAGTACTTATAATTAGTATATACCATCCTATAATTAATCCCTTGAAACATATAATTTTTGATGATGTTTAGGAACCCATGACACCCTAAGAAGGTGTATGGTAGGTTTAGAATAGCTTTGGTGTTGATTTGAAGTGGTTAGAATAAGTATTACGCGAGAGAAATCATTTTCGACAACATTAAAATAGGATCTGATCATATTTGTGAAATATGGAAATTTTGACAGGAGATAAAATATTTTGGGCTAGATATTCAGAAAATATACTTTAAAACGAAACCGTGGTCGCTTGAGCGGGTTAAAACAGTTTATAACGAAGAAGTTATGCTATTTTCAAGTTTAACGATTTAAAACTATATTTTCGAGAAAAGCGCATGCTGTCCAGATTTTTAAGGGTAAAAAATGAGTCTTAAGCGTTATCTAAATGAGTCGATTTATCAAAAATATATTAGTATACTTTAACACGAAGCTAAGGACATATAAAACGTAGAAAAACGGACTTATAACGACTAAGTTATTCACATTTTAAACAAGGTTATCGCAACTTTTTATACAAGTATAAAACACTTATATATTTTTCCTATTCGACAAAAATTATTGTCACGAGTGACCATGTTGAGAGTCGTTTTTAACATCGATAGAATACTTTTTAGAAAATGATGTCTTCTAGTAAAAGTAAGTTCACCTAGCCTATTTTCCAAAATGTCCAACCGTTCGTTAAACGGAGTTGTAACGAATAAAATACGGTCACTCAAACTTTGCCGAAACTACCCTTAAACAATATTTTTGGTACAAGTACCCTACTTTACCTATGTTTTTCTCCATGATCGAGACCTCTATGATCAAAACTTAAAAGCTAAAACTTTGAGATGATGTGACAAGCTTTCCAAAACCATTGAGTTTGTTTCCTAACACTCGATATTCACTATTTTACGACTAGCTTTTCGAGGCCATTTAGTCACTTTCATGAATTGTCAAATTATATTGTTTTGCGACGAAAAACTATAATTTCTTGATAAATCACTAAACGACTATCGTAGGATGTTGTTTCAACGTAAATACTTGTAAAGTATTTTGTAACTTGACAAGATTTCATAAACATATATTTCGACGATAAACTCTATTTTCAAAACTGCACAAGTGGTATAAATTACATGTGGATTTGCATGTACGACATTGTCTCATGACTTACATTAGAACATATCATTCATACTAGGTTGCAGTTAGAGATTGCACCTCATTTCATTGTATCCACTTTTGTCATCATAATCATTGCATCAGGTGAGTTTCCATAGCCCCATTTTCAATTGTTTTTATACTACTTTTGGGGGAGATACATGCTCATCAACTTTTATGACATTTATGTCTATTTGCAAACTATGTGTTTATCTGAACTGAATGTTTAGTCATACGAAGTAACAGTATTTCCATACTTAGAGTTTCTATATCATAAATCATTGGGCTAACTGACTTGGTATGATCACGGTCTAGCGGACTTGGTATAATGTTGAACTAGCGGACTTGGTATAATCATGTACTAGCGGACTTGGTATAATCATGTACTAGCGGACTTGGTACAATCATGAACTAATGGTCGTGGAACTATTTGAAACAACACTCATATGTGTTATATCAATTGAATATTGATACATTAAGTAATGTACTATTATGTGAATTCATTTGACATCATGCGCTTGAACATAAACTATACACATTTTGGCAATGGGTTGTAAACACACAAGTTGCAAGTTTTGTATGGGCGGAACTTGGGCCGAGTGGATTGCAATGCCTTTCTTTGCATGAACATTCTTTAAAGGTTTTCTTCATGACAACACAAACTCTATGAACTCACTCAACCTTTGTGTTGACACTTTTAAGCATGTTTTATCTCAGGTATCTAAGGCATACACTTCATGGCATGCATGTGGACTTATCATAGAGTCGCGGTGATGACGCGTCTCACATGGGATTTATGCACTTTAAAAACATCATTTGGCTTGTAACAAACTTATTTCCGCACATGATGATTTTCATTTGGGACCTATACTTTGTAAACTCTGATTATTTTACTCAATCAAGCGATGTATTTTCCAAGCGACGCTTTAGGTCGTTCAATTTAAATAAGCGTGATGCTATGGCGGTCATCCCACAGTATTCCATGTCACACCCCAATTACATTTTTGCGGCGGAATGGAATTCACGGGGATGACCATCATAGCACCACAATCACGATTATATTGAAAGACCTAAAGTGTTGTTTGAAAAATACATCGCTTGATTTAATAAAATAATCGAGTTTACAAAGTATAGGTCCCAAATGAAAATCATCATGTGCGGAAATAAGTTTGATACAATCAAACGATGTTTTAAGTGCATAAAATCCATGTGTGACGCGTCGTCACCGCGACTCTATGATAAGTCCTTATGTATGCCATGATGTGTATGCCTTAGATACCGAAAATACATTGCTAAAAGTGTCAACACAATGGTTGAGTGAGTTCATAAGTTTATGTAAATGTTTAATCGACTACCACAAGTATAAATTATGTATGACAAATATGTCACAAAATGGTACAATTGCTATAAGTCCATGACACGAAACTAGGTGATCATGATGTTCGCCCAACAGTGTTTGCCAAACAACTCAAATAATGTTATTAAATGAAATGCATCCGTTTTACCGGTTGGAATCCACCAACCGGATGGAGGAGTCACCCTCGATAGATCTATCCACTCACCCTCGCTTCTATGAAATTAACGGTTCATGTTATATAATGGGGACATTCAATTGGCATGAGGTAACTTAAGCAATGTAAATGAATTTGATATACTTGGCATTGTAATAAAATGATGTGCAATGTATTCTCCCCGTAGGTTTGAAAATAAGTAAAACTTGAATAAATCGGGCTATGAAAACTCATACATTGCAATGATAATGATGATATAATGGCAATCGAAATGAGGCGCAACCTGTGACCGTGACCTATTATGAATGATATGTTCTAATATAAATCATGAAACAATGTCGTGCATGCAAATCCATATGTAATCTATACCACTTGTACGTTTTTGAAAATAGAATTTATCGTCGAAATATATGTTTATGACATCTCGTCATGTTTATAAAATACTTTACAAGTATATACATTGAATCAACATCCTACGATATTCGTTTTGTGATTTATTATGAAATTATAACTTTTCGTCGTAAAATAATGTCATTTGACAATTTCATGAAAGTGAATAAACGGCCTCGAAAAGCTAGTCGTAAAATGGCGCACGTCGAGTGTTAGGAGACAAACTCAACGGTTTTGAGAAGCTTGTATCATTATCTCAAAGTTTTAGCATTTAAGTTTTCATCCTAGAGGTCTCGATCATGGAGAAAATATAGGTAAAGTATGGTACTTGTGTCCAAAATATTGTTTAGGGTGGTTTTCGGCAAAGTTTAAGTGACCGTATTTTACTCGTTACAACTCCGTTTGACGACGGTTGGACATTTTGGAAAATAGGCTAGGCGAACTTACTTTTACTAGAAGACATCATGTTACGAAAAGTACTACATCAATGTTAAAAGCGACCCTCAACATGGTCATTCGTGGCCGATATGTTTGTCTATTAGAAAATATATTAGTTATACTTATATAAAATAGTTATGGCAACTTGTTTAAAATGTGAATAACTTAGTCGTTATAAGTCCGTTTTCTATCTTTATATCCACGGTTTCGTGTTAACATATACTAATATATTTTTGATAAGTCGACACATTTAATAACGCTTAAGACCCATTTTCGACTCGTAAAAGTTGAGAATACATGCTGAATTTTACGAAACAAATAGTTTTCGTCGTCAAACTTGAAAAATTCATATCTTCTTCGTTATAACTCCGTTTTAACCCGTTCAAGCGACCACGTTTTCGTTTTAAAGTATATTTTCTAAATATCTAGCCCAAAATTTTTATAAACTGTCGAGAATTCCGAATTGAAAATAAGATCAGACCTTTAAATAAAGTTGTCGAAATGAGTTTTCTCGCGCAAAACCTATTCTAACCAATTCAAAACAACTCGAAGCTATTCTAATCCTACCATACACCTTCTTAGGGTGTCATGGGTTCCTAGACATCACCAAAAGTGATATGTTTCAAGGATTAATTATAGGATGATTATATATATATTATAAGTAATAAAAACAATAAAAGTGGTATAAATTCATATGTAACATGCATATTTTCTTGCAAAATGATGAAATAACATAAATATGGATATGATAGAGTTATGAAAATCATGAAATGCTTACTTGAATGATTTATGAATTTTTGAACAAAGTATGCTTAATAATCTTGAGGTTTTATTTCAAAACCTTAACAAGATCACTAATGGAACTAAATAAACACTTGAACTTCAAAAATTAATGGTTTCTTCATGGTGTCTTGTATGGCGGTTCTTGGAAAGAAAAGGATGAGAGGATTTATTTTACACCTTGAGTTAGTGTATGTATGTGTTGAAAAATGAGTATAAAACAATATATATAATATGTATACTTTAGTATTTGTATTAGGGTGTGAGTTTAGTTAGATATTTTATATATATATAATATGTTATGTCATATATGTATATGTCGATATATATATATATATATATATAAAATATAAATAGTTTGTATTTTGTGTAGTTAAGTAAATACGTGTAGAAGTAAAAGTTTGTTAACTTAATAATAATTAGTAACTTGTGTATGTATTTAAGCATTTAAGGTAGCGTTAGCTAAAATAAATTTTAACGGATCAAAATAGAATATATTGAAGTCATAAAATTATAAAAATACATTTCTTACAAAATTGAGTGAAATAATAATTATCGTGTAGTATTTATTTAAAACCGTCATAATTATATAAATATAACAATTTATATACAAACTAAATTTAAAACACCGGGTAAACTAATAATGTTATTTTTATAATCTTAATATGAGTATAAAAATATATCGGGATAATTTTTGGAAGTATCGGATCAAATGTTCAAAATAATTAATTACGCGATAGCGTTTATTTAATAGGAAAATATACGTTTAATGAAAATGCAAAACCATGCATGAACTAATATGATGATAATGATATTGATGATATGTAGACTAAACCTAGTCTATATGAAATGTCCTTGATAATTGTTCATGAATTCGCGGCTAAACCCACTAAGGTTACGCGATTTGATACTCGTAAACCTAGTTTACGATAAGCGATGAAATAGTGAAACTTGAATAGTGATTTTCTCCGGGAATGAATAGTGTTTTGTGAATAGTAAAATTTTGAAATCGTTCTCGAATATTAAATTGACATAAAATGATGAATAGTAAAATTTTGAATAGTAACGGTGAATAGTAACCGTGAATAGATGAATAGTGAAATGAATAAAGTTTGTAAAATGACACGAAATTACGAGTTGTCACATTCGCCCATCAAAAGGAATTGATCCACGAATTCGGTCCATATTAGGTTCTACGGTGTTATCGGTGAAAAGGTGAGGATATTTGAGTCGCATCGGGTCGTCCAATGTGTTTTCGAATCGTACCGCGCCTTTCCAAGACGGGACTTTCAACATAAATCTGTTGCCAACTTGAAATTCTAATGGTTTGCGACTTATGGAACATACTTCCAATATTTTGCGTCGTACATCGGCGTAGCTTATCTAGCTATTTGTTGTTGTTTATGGCGATTCTTGATTTGTACGATTACTTTGTTGTTTCATGAAATAGTTATGGACTAGTGAGTTAGACTTTCACGGTTTTGGCCCGTGAATAAGTGATTGACACCTCAACCATAGAGTGTCTCAATTGGTGTAGTCAATATGTTCATGTGTTAACTATTGTTGTAAGGGAACTTGTTCGATGAAGAATAATTTTCCTAATCATTTCTAGAAATCACACATGCTTTGAGCATATCTTCTAATGTTGGAATTGTTCTCTCGCTCTAACCATTGAGTGAGGATAATAGGTGGTACTCATGTCCTAATAGATTCCATGGGAATCTTGAAATGATTATGAGAAGTCTAAGGTGAATCGAATAGCTTATAATAGGTACAATTGGAATTGATACCATGTGTCTCATGCCAACTTCAAAATGTTAAGTCATCGAAAAGGACCTTATTGAAAAGAATAGATTATGGTTAAAGTTGTGATTCCTCGCGCTTCTAGTTCTAGCGAATGTCATGACTTGAGTCTTCCTTGCCTAAGGTGCTTAGTCTCCATGACTAAAATGTTTATTGTTTGATTATCGAAGTGTTTCCATGCTATATGTTGTCAAGTCACAAAACCTTAAATATTTAAGTGATGTGGTGTAGTGGTTGATTTTCAAGATTTGTTTCGATATTGAGTTCTTCTAAAATAATTCATCACTTAGATTGTTATCATGCTAGCAAGAAAATAGATATCGACTCATACTATGTCGAAGAATGTTTGTTCTAATTTCACTTGTAGATGGAGTGTCATTGATTGTCCGATATGTTCAGACCTGTTGCATTTCTTGATATGGAAGTGAGGTTACTTGGAATTCCTAGAGAACACAATGCCTTAGGAAAAGTTTATATCGATAACTTTAATTTAACTCAATTTTCCTTTAAGGGAAACTCATTGTAGTGAAGTTCACATATTGTTGAAGCCATGTTTATTGGAATGTTCTGCAGTCTCAGTTAGAAGACTTGGTTTATCCCTATAGTGTTGCTTAGTGTGTATTCGCCGTACTAAATCTTGTAACTCGGTCTAGCTAGTACTATTGAAATGATAGAATTTGGCTTCTAATCCAAAATAGTGGTTCGAATGTCTCGTGATGTCTTAAGATTTATGTTGAGTTTGAAACATCTTACTACATACTTCTAGTCCTTGTTGGAATTTCGAAATCCTTCCATTGTTTTCTTGTATCGAGGAATCCTCCTCGTAGATGGTATAGGAAGTCCTTCCTAAAAGGTCACTCGTCAAATTCTAACTTATCGGTTGAGTGAGTGATGAATGGCGTGAGGCTTCTATAGAGTGTTAACAAAAGAAATGTTTATGAACAATTTATCGATTACAAAGCTTTGCTTTTGAATGAAGATTGTTTTAGGAAGATTTGAAATGATACTTGTTTCTTTCATGACATAATTCTTCTGAATTATACATAGGTGATCGGGCTATGTATAATCAAGGACAAATGATGTGATGCTTGGTTTTGTTGAAATGGTATTATGTTTCTCCGAAGTTTTAGATGGTGTTCAACGTTTTGTTTTGTAGGATAATGGCTCAATAATTTTTCGAGTAACATGAAAATTGTTTTGCATGATGGTATTAAATAGTTGATAAAATGACCGAAAGCCAATTGATAGGGTGGTAACGAAACAACTTGTTTTAAAACTTTATGAAACAATGTTTCTAAGATGGTGTAAAATAGCTCGAAATAAAATTAAGTGAAATAATTTTATGAAGTAGTAGCAAAATAACTTGAAATAGAATTTGTTGAATGGTTTGTAGGATACATGGAAGAACCTCATAGAGTGGTAATAGTCTCCTAATTGGTCAAGAATAAAGTTGGCCTAACCCCTAGTAAGATAGTGATGTATCATCGCGAAATGATTGAAAATTTGGGCAATTGGAATAAGGAATGAAATAAATAAAGGTTGTGATTATCGTGGAGATAATAAATGATAAAGATTACATTAGCTAGAAAGGTACTTATTATACATTCTGTTGGTGGTCTAATCATGTCTTAAGTGTAGGAGTAGTTAGGCGGTCTAGCAACAATAGACTTAGAACTCTCACAGTCCTCAAACCTATGAGATAGTGTAGTTTCGTAGTCTTAGTGATAGATGGTAATGGTGTGTCAAATTATGCACGTAGTGTCTATGAGATGTGATGGCGGAAGATCAATGATGAAAATGATGACAATGATGATAGGTCCTTGTGGTGAGTTAAGAACTAGGACTAAGCTATAAGTCCTACCAAATGGTATGATCTGTCCCAACAGAATGATAAAAGCATCACGATCCTACGGTGAATCAATGGTGATCGTGATGGTGTAGGTGCAACTTTGTCCTCTAAAGGTTCGGTCTCATCATCGATGTTATCGGTGTTGAGTCAAGCGATGTTAAAATTTGTGATAGGGAATGACGGGGCATTCTCCACGTTGGAGTTTGATGTGAGTATGATGGGATGGGTATTTGAAGGCATCAATGTGACAATCGATTTGAAATGAAAGTAAATAACTCGTAAAATGTGCGTATGAAACCGCATGTATAGTGACTATGCACTTATGATGAAATGATGAGATGCTATGATGATGTAGTTATAGTCTAGGGTCAATGATGCAACCTAGTTCTCTAAAACCAAGCTCGATGCCAATCTGTCACACCCCAAATTACTTGTTTTGCGTGAATGGAATTCTGGGGATGATTGTCATAGCACCACAATCACGGTTATATTGAACGACCTAAAGTGTCGTTTGAAAAGAACATCGTTTGATATAATAAAACATTCGAGTTTACAAAGATAGGTCCCAAATGAAAATCAACATGTGCGGAAATAAGTTTGGTACAAGTCAAGCGATGTTTTAAGTGCATAAAATCCATGTGTGACGCGTCGTCACCGCGACTCTATGATAAGTCCTCATGCATGCCATGAAGTGAATGCCTTAGTTACACGAAAATACATTGCTAAAAGTGTCAACACAATGGTTGAGTGAGTTTATAGAGTTTATGTAAATGTTTAATCGACTACCACAAGTATAGGCCATGTATGACAAATATGTCACAAAATGATACAATTGCTTAAGCACATGACACATAAGCTAGGCCGATCATGATGTTCGCCCAACAGTGTTTTGCCAAACAACTCAAATAATGATATTAAATGAAATGCATCCGTTTGACGGTTGGAATCCACCAACCGGATGGAGGAGTCACCCTCGATAGATCTATCCACTCACCCTCGCTACCTATGAAATTAACGGTTCATGATTTACGATATGGGGACATTCAATTGGCAATGAAGTAACTTAAGCAATGTAATGAATTTGATATACTTGGCATCGTAATAAAAATGATGTGCAATGTATTCTCCCCGAGGTTTGAAATAAAGTAAAAACTTGAATAAATCGGGGCTATGAAAACTCACTTGTTGCAATGTTAATGATGATATAATGGCAATCTTTGAAATGAGGCGCAACCTCGACCGTGACCTATTATGAATGATATGTTCTAATGTAAATCATGAAACAATGTCGTGCATGCAAATCCATATGTAATCTATACCACTTGTACATTTTGAAAATAATGTTTATCGTCGAAATATAATGTTTATAACATCTTGTCAATTTATAAAATACTTTACAAGTATTTTCATTGAATCAATATCCTCGATAGTCATTTTGTGATTTATTATGAAATTATAACTTTTCGTCAGTAAAATAATGTCATTTGACAATTTCATGAAAGTGACTAAATAGCCTCGAAAAGCTAGTCGTAAAATTGGTAAATATCGAGTGTTAGGAAACAAACTCAACGGTTTTGGGAAGCTTGTATCATTATCTCAAAGTTTTAGCATTTAAGTTTTCATCATAGAGGTCTCGATCATGGAGAAAAATATAGGTAAAGTATGGTACTTGTGTCCAAAATATTGTTTAAGGGTGGTTTTCGACAAAGTTTAAGTGACCGTATTTTACTCGTTACAACTCCGTTTGACGACGGTTGGACATTTTGAAAATAGGCTAGGTGAACTTACTTTTACTAGAAGACATCATGTTATAAAAGTACTACATCAATGTTAAAACGACCCTCAACATGGTCCTTAGTGGCCGATATGTTTGTCTATTAGAAAATATATTAGTTATACTTATATAAAATAGTTACGGCAACTTGTTTAAATCGTGAATAACTTAGTCGTTATAAGTCCGTTTTCTCGTTTTTTATATCATTAGTTTCGTGTTAACATATACTAATATATTTTTGATAAGTCGACACATTTAATAACGCTTAAGACCCATTTTTACTCATAAAAAGTTGAGAATACATGCTGAATTTTTCGAAACAAATAGTTTTGTCGTCAAACTTAAAAATAGCATATCTTCTTCGTTATAACTCCGTTTTAACCCGTTCAAGCGACCACGTTTCGTTTTAAAGTATATTTTCTAAATATCTAGCCCAAAATTTTTGTAAACTGTCGAGAATTCGAATTCAAAAATAAGATCAGACCTTTAAATAAAGTTGTCGAAATGAGTTTTTCTCGCAAAACCTATTCTAACCAATTCAAACCAACTACGAAGCTATTCTAATCCTACCATACACCTTCTTAGGGTGTCATGGGTTCCTAGACATCACCAAAAGTGATATGTTTCAAGGGATTAATTATAGGATGATTATATATATCATTATAAGTAATTAAAAACAATTAAAAGTGGTATAAACACATATGTAACTTGCATATTTTCTTGCAAAAATGATGAAATAACATAAATATGGATATGATAGAGTTATGAAGATCATGAAATGCTTACTTGAATGATTTATGAATTTTTGAGAAAAGTATGCTTAATAATTCTTGAGGTTTTATTTCAAAACCTTAATAAGATCACTAATAGAAACTAAATAAACACTTGAGCTAGAAAACTTTATGGTTTCTTCATGTTCTTCTTGTGGCGGTTCCATGGAGTGAAAGAGATGAGAGGATATTTTGTTTTCACACTTGAAATAATGTATGTATGTGTTGGTTTGTAGAGTATAAAACAATATATATATTGTATGTATACTTTAGATATTTGTATTAAGGTGTGAGTCACCCTTGGATCGACATATATAAAAAAAAATGAGTAGATTCATTTGAGTAGTTAAGTAAATACATGTAGAAGTAAAGGTTTGTTAACTTAAGGATAATTAGTAACTTGTGCATGTATTTAAGCATTTAAGGTAGCGTTAGCTAAAATAAATTTTAACGGATCAAAATAGAATATATTGAAGTCATAAAAATTATAAAATGCATTCCTTACAAAAATTGAGTGAAATAATAATTATTGTGTAGTATTTACGAAAAGTAACCGTAATTATATAAATATAACAACTTATATACAAAATAAATTTAAAACACCGGTAAACTAATAATAATATTTTATAATCTTAATATGAGTATAAAAATATATCGGGATAATTTTGGAAGTATCGGATCAATTGTTCAAAATAATTAATTATGCGATAGCGTTTATTTAATAGGAAATAAACGTTTAATGAAAATGCAAACCCATGCATAAATTGATATGAAATGATGTTATTGATGATATGTGGACTAATCCTAGTCTATATGAAATGTCCTTGATGATTGTTCATGAAACGCGCTAAACCCTCAAGGTTATGTTGGGTGTGTATCTCCCGAGTGAGGATAAAACAATCAATGGCGGTAGCAATACCACTAGGTGGTTACCGGATATCACTTGGAATCGTTTGATCACTTTCCAAAGTAAACTATTCGACCCTAATGCCTGGGTATCACGAATATCTACTTGGGATAAGACCAAATGCAGTTAGAGAATTAGGCACAATTCTATAACCCTTTCGCTAATAAGTGTTTACGGTTTCTGTGTGTCCTTCATGGATGTTCAGATCTCCTATATATAGGAGGTTACTCTTGAGCTATTACAATGGAATTATGAGTATTAATCGGCCCATTAATAGCCTCATAATTATCCCCATTATAGCCGTTAGTGGTTACATGACCAATTAAGCGTGGTCATAATGAAGATGCGCCATTTAGCGTTACTTTTCATTTAGCGATACTTTCCACTAGCGGTACTTTCCACTTGCGGTGGAAGTACGTTATCGATGGAAACTTGCTTATCGAGACTTTCATAGCACTATCGGTGGATACACCACAATGGAAACATCGCCTATCGGTGGAAACCACTATCGGTGGAAACACGCTTATCGATGGAAGCCACAAGCGGTACTTTCCCTGGAAACTTTCCTTAAGAGTACTTTCACACCAGTACTTTCTACTAGCACTACCAATACAAACCACTATAAGAGTCGGGTGTTCATGGACCTTATGGGTGTACTGCGCCGTACCTCCTAACCCATTACAAGGTGTGAACTAATCCCACAAGTGCACTAAATTTTCCAACAATCCTCCCAAATTTAGTTCACTTCCTTTGCATGAAAAAAAACATCAATCAAAACATGTGCATAAACGAAAATGTCACGAGGATTGAATTTCCATCTTAGTAATTACACGTTCAAATATTCGAGAATCGGTGTTCTAAGAATTGAACCCTTCAACCCATTTGAATACACGAAGATAAATACACACAAGTTTTCAAACACTTAAAAGCTCGACACTATACAAGCCATGTGTCCATATCCAAATTCATAAATGTTGTAAAAGCTAAAAGTCCAAAGCTTCTAAAGCGGCAAAACTTCAACATTTACATAGGTGGTTCCTCTTTAGTCATGCTCCCAAGCACTTTTCAAAGAAAATTAACCATTAAGAAGTAAAGACTTCATCCTCCTTTCAAGAGTTCGAGCACAACCTTGGGATGTAAATAAAACATGTGCTCCGGTCCACTTTGAATGTTCGACTTTCCACATTGAACTCGGCTCCCAAGTTTCCTTAGGAGGAGTTGGGTGTCCTAGCATTCGATGACTAAGTTAGACTTAAACCCATCCCTTTAGCGAGACTTTATAACCAAGTCTCTAGCTGGACCCTTAGTCAAGTGATCGGCTAAGTTACATTGAGATCTAACAAACTCTATAGATACCACCCCATTCTTGATAAGCTCACGAATCATGCTATGTCCGACACCTAAGTGTCTAGACTTACCATTGTACATTTGGCTATAAGCCTTAGTCAATGTAACTGCACTATCACACCGGATAGAAATAGGTGCTATAGGTTTAGGCCACAATGGAATCTCAAGAAGCAAGTTTTCAACCATTCGACTTCTTTACCCGACTCCTAAAGCCATAAATTGATTCCATTGTTGAGCTGGTGATGCAAGTTTGCTTCTTAGATGCCCAAGAAATTGCACCTCCACCAAGTAGGAATACCTAGCCTTTGGTAGAGCGAATTGTCTTGATGTTATCGATCCAACTTGCATCGATGTAACCTTCCAACAACGATGGGTAACGATATATGAGAGACTATAATCCATAGTTCTCTTCAAATACTTGATACCCTTTGAGCGCTTGCGTTGATGAGCACTAGGATTACTAGTATACTGCTCAATTTTCCCACCGCAAAACCAATATCGGTCTTGTACAAGTCATGGCATACATCAGGCGACCAATTACCCTAGAATACTCAAGTTGAGATACTGACCTTGCCTTGATTAGGCATCGACTTCTCACAGTATCCATAGGTGTACTCATCGGAGTACAATCAAAGTAATTGAATTTCCTCGGTACCTTCTCAATATAATGAGACCGAGAGATAGAAATTCTATTACTTTCATGTTTAATCCTTATACCAAGGATAACATCGCCTCCCCATGTCCTTCATGGAGAACCTTGATGACAAAATTCCTTTGTCAAGTCAACTGATTTTGGTCGGTGCCAAAGATCAATATGTCATCAACATATAGACAAATGATGACTCCTTTACCGATTCATCAAATTTGCTATATACACATTTGTCGACGGTTAAGAACATAACCACTAGACAAAACCACTTCATCAAACTTTTGATGCCATTGTTAGGTGCCGCTTAAGTCCATAAAGAGACTTAATCGGTTTACACACCTTGTTTTCATTGCGAGCATGATGAAGCCACGAGGTTGATTCATATAAACCTCCTCTTCCAATTCACCATTCAAGAAAGCGGTTTTCACATCCATCGACGAATAACAGTTGTGAATAGATGCCATAGCAATTAGCGTCTTATGGTGCGTCACGAGCCACAAGGGCATAAGTATCAAAATAGTCTATTCGACTTTTGTTTAAAGCCCGAATAACGAGTCTAGCCTTGAACTTTTCAATAGTTCCATCTACCTTCATTTTCCTTTTGAAAATCCATTTGCAACCCGAGGTTTGCAACCGGTGGTAGATCAACCAACACCCAAGTGTTGTTGCCCATGATGTAATCCATCTCATCATTGATTGCTTCTTTCCGAAAGCAATATCACGGGACTTCATTGCTTCTTCAAATGTCTTGGGATCATCCTCAACAATGAAGCAATAGGAGTATTGGTGCGAAACCTCATCCTTGTTCCTTCAACTAAGTATAGTTGAAACTCATGTCCAAATGACTTAGGATTCCTAACCCTTTTGCTCTTCCTAGCACGAGTTCGAGTTGTTGTACCACAACCTCATCGGGGACCACCGATGGTTCATCATCGAGGACCTCGATACACCAGTGTCATGAGTTCTATTAGGAATCCTCGACTTGTTCTAGGGACCGATGAGAATCTATTCTCATCAAAGTTGCATCCTTGATTCAATTATTGAGTTAATTGAAATATATTCATTAGGTTCAATAACATAGAACCTAAAAGCCTTGGAATGCTCGGCATATCCAACAAAGATGCGATCAATGCCTCTTTCACCAAAATTCTTTAGCTTTGGATCGGGAGTCTTACAATGATCCTACAACCCCAAACCTTGAGATAATTTAGGTTGGGTTTCCTTTTAGTCGAGTTCATAAGGGGTAACCTTGTTCCTTTGTTAGGAACCCTATTTAATAAATAGCAAGTTGTTAACATAGCTTCACCCCGAACCCTTGACTCGATCTGAATAAGACAACATGGAATTAACCATCTCCTTGACACCTGTTTTTCCTTTCGAAATACCATTTTGCTAAGGAGTATAGGGAGCGATAGTTTCATGGATAATACCAACAGATGAAAATCTTGAGTATCCATGTACTCACCTCCCTATCGGTCCTTAATCTTTTGATCAAAGACCCAAGTTGTAATTCAACTTCGTTTTAAACACTTTGAATTTATCTAATGCTTCATCCTTGGTATGTAACAGATAGACATAACAAAATCTAGAAGCATCATCAATAAATGTCACAAAGTACTTCTTATTCCCCAAAGAAGGAGTGGCATGCAAATCACATAGGTCACTTGTGAATAAGCTCCAAGATCTTAGTCTCACGACTAACACCACGAAAGGGTTTTTGGTTATCTTGGTCAACATGCAAGTTTTACACTTTTCGGTGTCCATGTCAAAAGCGAGGATTAAACCATCCCTAGACATATCTTGCATTCTTTATAGTGAACATGACCAAGTCTAGCATGCTAAAGGGTAGAATTAGTCGATCATATGTGGTCACAAAAGTTGAAATAACATTGTCGGTGGTACTATATTAAGCTCGAACATTTGATTACATAAATAACCAAAACCAATAAAACACCACATTTAGAAAGAACAAATTTATCGATTCAATAACTTGTTTAAATCCATGATTATTCAAAACACTACTTGAAACCAAGTTTTGCTTATATCGGGAACATGAATAACATTAAACAAAGTTACAATCTTTCCGAACTAAACCTAAGATCTACACAACCACGACCATGAACCAAGGTCGTTGACTCATTTCCCATGTGAAGAATAGAACCATCATTCGGTGACTCATAAGTCTTGAACCAGCTTCTATCTTTACACACATGAACAGTTGCACGAGTCAACCCACCACGCAACATCATCATCCGCGCATAAAAGATTCAAATACATATGTAACATAATAAATCGAAAAGACTTATTAAACATATTCGACCTTTCGGTGAGTTGGTGAACCACCACTCCACGAACCATTAGTGCTCGATCCATTGGCTTTACCACCAATTTTAACACCTTTGCGGTCCCTTTAATGTGACCGGTCTTGCCACATTTCCAACAAGTAGGTGTTGCCTTCTTGTTAAGATATGCTTTTGTGTTATCATGATATTTGCGTTTGCCTTTGTTATCATTGTACTGGTGGAGTTGTTATGCTCCACCATATTGACAACAGATGGTCCGAGAGCATTGCTACTCTTTGGCTTGTCATTATCCCGCAGCTTGAGAGATTCCTCAATGTGCGGATGACGCCCAACTCAACAAGAGTTAATTCCTCCTTCATATGTTTCAAAGTATGCTTGAAATCTTTCCATGAAGGAGGAAGTTTATCAATAACACAAGAGACTTGAATAGCCTCATCCATGTGCATATTGTGTTGTGTAAACCTTCCAAGTATTCCAAGAAGTTCATTGTATTGTTCCATAATTGGTCTTGAATCGGTCATTTTGTAATTTGTGAAATTACTAACAAGGAACTTCTTACTTGATGCATCCTCGACCATATATTTGGATCCAAGGAATCCCACGGTTCTTTGGAAGATTCAAAGTTCGATAAATATCAAACAAAGAATTAGACATGCCATTCGAGAATAAGACCTCTGCATATGTAGTCATCATTCTCCCACTTGCTCCTCCTCGATCCGCTCAACCGTAGCATCATCCCATCATCAAGAATTGGAGTAGTCGACACATAAACCACACTCATGCTTGGCGAAGAAGTGCATCTTCTTACGCCACCTCCTAAAGTCCACCCTTCAAACTTATCCTAGCAAAGTTTGAAGCCATATGTTCATTGCGACATGACCATTGATTATCACAAAATAGTTTACTTTGATTGTTAGGTGTGTATCTCCCGAGCAGGTTAAGACAATCAATGAAAGTAGCAATACCACTAGGTGGTTACCGGATATCACTTGGAATCGTGTGATCACTTTCCAAAGTAAACTATTCGACCCTAATGCCGGGTATCACGAATATCTACTGGGATAAGACCAAATGCGTTAGAGAATTAGGCACAATTCTATAACCCTTTCGCTAATAAGTGTTTACGTTTTACGTGTGTCCTTCATGCATGTTCGGATCTCCTATATATAGGAGGTTACTCTTGAGCTATTACAATGGAATTATGAGTATTAATCGCCCATTAAGAGCCTCATAATTATCCCCATTATAGCCGTTAGTGGTTATATGACCAATTAAGCGTGGTCATAATGAAGCCAAGAGTATTTCCTATAAATAGGAGATCTGTTTTATGCATGAGAATATCTGAAAACACTAAATACTTATAAGCTTAAAGGTTATAGAATTGTGCCTAATTTCTAAGCGCATTTGGTCTTATCCCAAGTAGATATTCGTGATACCCATGCATTAGGGTCGAATAGTTTACTTTGGAAAGTGATCACACGATTCCAAGTGATATCCGTAACCACCAGTGGTATTTGTTGCGGTGACCATTAGTTTGTTCTGGCGAGCAGTTGAGCATTTGGCGAAGTTGATTATCTAACCTGATGGGAAAACACCACCAACAATCAAAGTAAACTATTTTGTGATAATCAATGGCAATTGCTGCGATGAACACATGGCTTCAAACTTTGCTAAGCGGATAAGTTTGAAGGGTGGACTTTAGAGGTGGCGGAAGAAGATGCACTTTGTCATAAGCATGAGTGTTGTGTATGTGCTTACTACACCTATTCACGATGATGGGGATGATGCTACCGTGGAGCGATCGTAGGAGGAGCAAATGGGAGAATGATGACTACATATGCAAAGGTCTTATTCTCAATGGTATGTCGGCGCCTGTTTGATATTTATCGAACTTTGAATCTTCAAAGAACGTGGATCCTTGATTCCAAATATATGGTGAGGATGCATCAAGTAAAAGTTCCTTGTTAGTAATTTCACAAATTACAAAATGACCGATTCAAGACAAAGTTATGGAACAATACAATGAACTTCTTGAATACTTGGAAGGTTTACACAACACAATATGCACATGGATGAGGCTATTCAAGTCTCTTGTGTTATTGATAAACTTCACTAGAACAAAAAGTGGATTTGGCCACACGAATATGTGTGATTTATATACATATAGTCACACATGTTTTTCGACGTGTGTGACTAAAGGTCGCGACCATAGGTACCACTATAATCACGTGTTTGACTTTTAGTCTCTATTGCAAAAGAGTAACCAAAACCGTAACATGTGTGACTAATTAGGTACAAATTTTGTTGGATTAATCCGTATTAGTGACCATAAACAACTGTATAGTCACACAAAGCATGTTTGTTTTGGGTATTTAGTCACATACAATTAAGCATAAAGTGGCAAAAGTGTTAATAAGTGTGACCATATGTTGTTTAAGGTGAAGAAATATGTCTTTTGTGTGACTATTGATCATCTAATGGCCACTTGAATTTTATGTTTGTGTGGCCTTTTCTAACATTTAGTCACACAAAGCACGTTTCTTTTGGGTATTTAGTTACATACAATTAATCATAAAGTGGCTAAAAGTGTTAATAAGTGTGACCATATGGTGTTTCAAGTGAAGAAAGGTGTCTTTTGTGTGACTATTGATCATCCAATGGCCACATGAATTTTATGTTTGTGTGGCCTTTTCTAACATTTAGTCACACAAATCATGTTTGTTTTGGGTATTTAGTCACATACAATTAACCATAAAGTGGCTAAAGTGTTAATAAGTGTGACCATATGGTGTTTTAAGTGAAGAAATGTGTGTTTGTGTGACTATTGATCATCCAATGGCCACTTGAATTTTATGTTTGTGTGGCCTTTTCTAACATTTAGTCACACAAAGCACGTTTCTTTTGGTATTTAGTCACATCAATTAATCATAAAGTGGCCAAAAGTGTTAATAAGTGTGACCATATGGTGTTTTAAGTGA